>OZ007583.1:43618096-43768096 GCA_963931925.1 Onchidella celtica
TTTTTTTGTCGATAAAAAAAAACAACTATGCACTTTGGCATTGAATGATGGACGGATGGATAATTGGATGGATGGATGGATGAATGGATGGGTGGATGGATGGATGGACAGACGGATGGATGGATGGATGAATGGATGGATGGATGGATGGATGGACAGACGGATGGATGGATGGATGTCCGGACGGATGGATGGGTGGTCGGATGGAAAAAAGAACAGAAAACAACAGCTTCAAAGTCCTATCGGCTCAAAGATACTTTCGTTTTAACCAAACTTTGCGAATAGGACTCTTGAACATGATAAAGCAAAAACTGTTATGATTATCATCATTATTATTATCATTTTTCAGAAATTCAAAATTACACGAACATCCTTATTCACAGTTTCGCTAGTCCTGTGGTAAAACCACACAAATGCAAAGAATCTAACTTTACAAAAATGGAAGAAAAACTGTAATATTTGAATCGTATTCCTTAAATCATCTTTCTATTTTCAGTTATACATGTTTGAAATAAGCCCAATTAACCCCTTTTTAATCAATAGAAACTGAAAATTATAATAATAATTATGATAAAATTCCTTCAAGGAGTTAACAGAATATTTGAGGAAAACAAAGTTGGCAGATGTGAGAGTAGATTTACGTGGTTTCATGAGAGGACCAGCCATTTGCCTTTTAAGGAAAACGGTCCTTGTAGATTTTCTCGAAATATTTGGAGTGACTCCTTTGACTATCGACTATACTATTTTCGCACACGTAAGTATTTATCATGACTAATTAACATTTACTGGAAACGCTAATGAAAGGGTGTACAGTAGACTAGCAACACACTGTACGGACGCAAAACACAGAACACAGTCATACTCTTTTTACTGTCAGCACATTTTGTAGTATATAAACAAAATAACACACTTGATACCGTTTACTAATTACAAAACAAAAGCAATGCAGTATCAAAAGACCTTACACAGTATACGTCACACAAAATTAATAATTTGTTTTGTTGGTTTTTTAAACTACATTTCGTTCGGTATTTTAAGTGTTTTTTTTATTTTTTTATTAAGCGTAAGTAATTATTTCCCCGAGTATATCTACATTACATACAGATAAACATATTATCATCCACTCAGTAAAAACAACTCGCACTGCGCACTTTCTGAACATAACAGAAAGTGGCGCAATAATATAGATGTGATGTGGAGGATACACTCTCTTACATAAAAAATAAAAAAAACTAAATAAAAAAAAGTAAAACAAAAAATTGTTTACGATAGAATACGTTAGTGCATCCAGTGAGCTTTAACAGGGTACGCTGGGTATACATAACACACAAGGCCTGTAAAACACTTGCAGTCTCACACGTAGGCCTACACCCACGATGCTCTCTCACCTTCTAAATAAGTCAATAGATACATAAACAAATAACCAAGTAGATAGATAGATAGATGGATAAATAAATAAATAAATAAATTAAACAAATTAATAACCAAGTAGATAGATAGTTAGATGGATAAATAAATAAATTAATTAATTAAACAAATAACCAAGTCGATAGATAGATAGATGGATAAATAAATAAATAAATTAATTAAACAAATAACCAAGTAGATAGATAGATGGATAAATAAATAAATAAATAAATTAAACAAATAGCCAAGTAGATAGATAGATAGATGGATAAATAAATAAATAAATAAATAAATGAAACAAATAACCAAGTAGATAGATAGATGGGTAAATCAATCAATCAATCAATCAATCAATCAATCAATCAATAAATAAATAAATGTAATAGTATAATAATAAAACAAAACAAAAACTCCACAGATCTGACCAAACTAAACCAGAACAGTTGAATAAAAAAAATTACTCATTTATTATGTATTTTACTAATTGTTGTTTTTGTTTGTTGTTGTTGTTTTTTACCAAAACACATTCATATGAACGAATATGGAAACCTGTTCTGCAGACATCATATTTACAAACACTGCCATCAACAGCGACACATTTCAAACAACATTTATGACATAATAATAATATTATATCATATTATACAACACAGAAATTGTTTATCTCGCACCCCAACATCATAACACACACAGACATACGGCACTCGACACAGACAACACGCGTGTTACACACTTTTCTACACGGCCACCACCCCTCAACACGCACCAGACATCCAGCACATAGACAAAACAGTGTCAATACACACCTGTATGACATCTAAGCACATAGCCGAGGCGTCAACTGGAAACACGTAGAACTCGTCTGACACGGTGTTGTTACTGAAAATGTCGGCTGGGGAAAAGAGACGAAACAAAAAAAATGATACTACTTATTAAACAACAGCAATATCAATAATAATGACAAGGCCATGACAGCGACATATGATGAGAGTAAGATGTCTCCGCTCTTGAATGTGAAAGAAAATTGTGGAGGAGGGGATGAACTCTGTGTGTGTGTGTGTGTGTGTATGTGTGTATGTGTCAAACAGAATGCCGGAGACAAAAGATGAAACGCGCATCGATAGACCTAAACTGCAAAATGGCCGACAGGCAGCTAAGCACACAGACCGAAATGGCAGACATAGACAGATAGATAGATAGATCATAGATAGATAGATAGATAGATAGATAGATAGATAGATAGATAGATAGATAGATAGATAGATAGATAGATAGATAGACGCAGTCCTTTTCCACTTTTAATTGCAGGTGTGTCACTCAGAAAATCTAATGTCCCAATAAAATTCTGCACTTTCCCCCTTGATTTTCGTGTTCCCACAGACAACCAGACAACGCGCAAATGACTAAAACGCCTGAAAGTGCCCCCATTTGGACATTTAAGTCTACTTTGTAAGATTATCAAATCTTACATGAAGAGAAAATGTCTTGCAAAGTTAAATGAAAGTGCCATCATTAGGACATCTAGATGTAGGTCTACTTTGTAAGATTATCCTAACTTGTGTGAAAGTAAAATGTCTTGCAAGTTAAATGAAAATGCCACCGTTACGACATTAATTTAGGTCTAATTTGCAAGATTAATAAATCATAACTTTCATGAAAATACTATGTCTCTTGCAAGTTAAATGAAAGTGACACCATAATAATATGGACATTTAGGTCTACTTTTTAAGATTACCCTAACTTGCATGAAAATAAACTGTCTTGCCAGTTAAATGAAACTGTCACCATGATCTATGAGGACATTTAGGTCTACTTTGCAACATTATCCTAACTTACTTGAAAATAATACATGTATGTCTTGCCAGTTAAATGAAACTGTCACCATGATCTATGAGGACATTTAGGTCTACTTTGCAACATTATCCTAACTTACTTGAAAATAATACATGTATGTCTTGCCAGTTAAATGGTTTCTGTAATTTGTTTTCTTACATGTTGTTGTTGTTGCTGTTTTTATTTATTTATTTATCTATTTATTCATTTTGTGCTTTATCTACTGCAGATATTGCTCAATAAACTTGTCGAACATATTCTGCAGGTAGATCTAGATCTATCAACTGCTCGTAGGACACCACTTGCATTTTGTATGGGATTCCCGTACGGTTGGTAGGAATACCGTAAGGGCGGGTTCCCTACATCAAAGCCACGACGCCACCTTGCCGTAACCGGCGGATCCACGGAGAAACAATGCCATTCCTATGAGCAAAATTGGCGTAAGTTTTACGCATCGGATTTCTGTGGACTTACGGGCTGGGTCATGACTTTCTTTTTTAAATTATCAAATATGCAAACCGATTTTTAACCCGTATAACAACACTTCTTTCACCAGGATGTTTCGGCATGTTAATATACTGGCATGATAATATGTGAGTGTGCATGAGAAAACCCACAATATGTTGACAGAGCTGATTTTGAGAAAAACGGCTTTGAAGTGAAAATATGGATCAGACACAAACTTCCAACTTGGCTGTTGTTTAGGGGACCGTGGCATGTTACAGGGTAAACTGTAGATGGGCAGTGAATACTACTCACTATGATCTCTATAAAGGCTTAGTTATTAGACTACGGTCTCCTGTTTTCTCAAAATCTTGTTTTGGGGGTGGGGGGTGGGGGGGGGGGGGGTCACTGACTTCAATTTATCAGAAATGTCTTGTCTTTAATTATGTGTACAGAACTCAAAATGTCATGTTGCCGACTTATGCCGGGTTTTCTCATGCACACTCACAATTTGTCATGGTTCTACTGGGCTATGAAGTTTAAGATTAACAGCGCGTCGGCACTTTGCGCCTGTGTTTTGTAGACACGCAAAGCGCCTACAAATAATAAGAATACACAGCATTGTTAATAGCGCTTCATCCCGTTAGCCACCAGGCTCTATGCGCTTTACAACATTCACATCATGTAAGCTTAAATCACACACACAATACACAGGCATACTCAGGAAAAACAAAAGCTTGGTGGACATCCAGAGTGTAAAAAGATGACTCTTCGGCTGATGTTTAAAAATCATAAAATTTTCTGTCTCTCTCGCACTCCAGAGGCGGATAATTCCAAATCTGAGCCCCTTGTTCAGAAAAAAACGATTTTTCACCCATGGTCTAAAGGGACTTCTAAGGGAATTTTAAACTTTTTAGTGTCTGCAGATGATCTAAGATGTTGTGATGGTACACAGGGAGTAAAAAGATCGGTTAAATAAGTTGGTGCGTTTTTGTACAAACATTTGTGACAAATTTTAATGTCGAATGCGAGAGTTCGATTTCCAACGTATGGTATACAACTATGGCTATTTAAGTCTTTAGATAAATAAATTAAATTTATAATTAAATTATCCCAGATTTCTAAGAATGGGACAATAGTTAATGCTTACTTGAACCAAAACAACAACAACAACAAAGAGTGGTTCAGTTTCCATGATGGATCTCTCATTCTACTCTGAAATATTTTTCACTCCCAGTTGTACTTATTTCTACTACTTTAGACTGAATGAGCTGGTCACAGTCATACACTCTGACCTAAATACAATTTTTGAAATGCTTGTTTTGGTACGTAATAGTAGAGGAATCGGTTTGTGCATGAAATATTTCCGACTTGAATGTGTTTCTTAAAAAAAACAACAATAAAAACAAAAACACACACACACACACAAAAAAAACTAAAAAGAAATATGTTACTCCAAGATATTATACATTATAGGCGACTTCGTAATTTATAATCCATCGTTCATTTCCACGTTGTTGAATGTAGTTACTGAAGAGATTCAGAGGGGCGCAAAAAAAAAATTAACAAATGAAGTGGATAACTAACTAAATAACTAATTAACTAACTAACTAATTACTAACTAACTAACAAACTAACTAACTAACTAAATAAATAAAAAATTAAGTATATATCAGCATACATGTTATAAGAGACGGGTTCAAGGGCACTCAGGGTCATGTACATTGAAGGACCGTACACTGAGGCTCTTGAATCTTTAACTGAAGTGAATGACTCATTAAGGTTGACCAGCGGCGGATCAATTAGTTATTTTATACGTATAAAACTATGAACTGGCCCATGGCATGGGTCTCCTCTGAGCAAGACTCTCCCATTACAATGCTTTGAGGGTTCGTAGGCAAGTATTAATCAAACAAATTAATGAATACACGTCTATCCATCATCTCTCTCTCTCTCTCTCTTTTTTTAAATTTTTCTTTCAATTAGGAATAAGCCCAGCCAGCAGGAGTTGATTTCCTCAATCAATCAATCAATCAATCAATCAATCAATCAATCAATCAATCAACCTACCTAACTACCTATCTATTTGTCTTTCTGTCTGTCTGTCTGTCTGTCTGTCTCTCTCTATCTATCTATCTATAAAGGTACCTTATATCGTTTTCACAATCCACAATTCACCTCAACAAGACATTATAGCTAGATGTGTGCCATATTTTACTAAGGTTCCATACCGTGTTAATACATGAAATAAGCCTGTTATTGAGTTATGACATGTTTATTATAAATATGCGTTAGATGTATGTACCATGTATGTGCCCTTGCAACACACTGTGAAAGTGAATTTTTGTCAGGGTATAGTTTATCTTATCTTATATCCTGATGCCTGTTTTAGCAAGACTAAATCAGTTATTATTATTAATATAACATAAGCATTATTACGCATTCATGTTACTGATAACTCAATCAGCTGACGGCCCTATCAGATTTTAAATTGCGCTATTCGAGATGTAATCCACATTTAAGTATTCCTTCCTCCCACTATTTACTTACTAACCACTCGTCCCCTTAGTATGACAAGGTCCTATCTCCACTTTTTGGCTGAATTGAGTTACACACTACACACTACTTTTACATGCCTTCTCCGTTGTGTCAATGTATCAATCAGTTTCGGTGTGTAAATTAGTAAGTATTACTAAAAAGAAAAAAACAATTCTTTGCTGTAAAAGCTATGATCACACGAAACTTCAATCCTCCATTTCTCAAAAGTTGGCGGAAAGGAGTTAAAACTTTGTCACTATGTTCAATGCAAGCAATCTTTGGCGTGGTGTGCAGCACTGTAAACTCTCCGCCAAGCAAGCAAAAATCTGCGTTTGCACGCCGTGCAGCAGGCGAAACAGGATAGTGCGCGCTCCGCCGGGCCTGAGGGGACGCACTGCCAAGCAAAGCTAGTGCAACATTTTACATGATGTTCTCACGCGGAGCCAGTGCTAAATCATAACATTGTCAATAATAATAATAATAATAATAATAATAATAATAATAATAATAATAATAATAGGGTGTGTGTTGTGTGCTTGTATGCGACCGATCATGCACGCGTGTATCTGGGTTTGCATATTATGTATGTATTACATTAGAGCGGTCTATTATTTTGTTTTTCTATCTATCTGCAAAGCGACTTGAGCCGTCCGGAAAAAACCGGGCAATCTAAATCTGCTACATCATTATTATTAACCCTATAGCGCCCAGTGTACCATATTTGAAAGATTCCAACTGGAGCCAAAATGCTTTTACGTTTGAGACACTTAGTTTTTCCTATTTTATTAACAAATAACTTTTTCAATTACACATTTGAATATTTATACTTTTACAATTATAATATAACTCTATTGGAAATCAGTTCAGCATATTATTTCTGAAGTTTTTGGATTGGCAATTTTCGCCTGGTGACTTGAGGGTTAATGATTTAACAACAATAACAATATTAACAATAATAATGTTTTGAAAAGGGTCATGTTGGGAAAGAGTGACTTTAATTATACTCTGTCATTAATATGGCAAACAACATACATAACATATCTAGTGTTCCAGGTAGGACTGTGCTACGGGCCTTAATCCTGTTTGAAAGAGCGCCGATTTTAATGTTTCACGCTTATTTCCATATAGGGCATTAATTTTGCTACAAGTGCACATTTGTTTCATTTGTAAAACTGTCAGGATGAGTGTTTTCATTTTTAGTCGAAGAACCCCCCCCCCCCCCCCCCCCCACATCCTTTCAATGACCTGTGATGATACTTCAGCATTATAAATAACTATTCATTCTAAAACCTATACAGAAAAGATAGATAAATAAATAAATAAATAAATAATATTCCAGGTCTGTCACAATTTGGCATAATAAATAACAACAACAGAATAAAAACAGCCAATTAACTTGAATATCACATTTCACGCGAGTCAAGATGTATAATTTCTCGCCCATCTCCATAATAACTGTAGCAAAAAAAAAACATGTATTGTTACATAGCGCCCTATCTATTGGGGGATCTCAAGGAGTTTGGTTTGCACAGTCCTCACAACATCTCAAAATCAAACTGATATAAAGTGATAACCTTTTCATTAAACCAGATGAATTTCTTGGACAAAAAAAAAAGAAAAGTGATGGGTACACAAAAGTGATTATAAATATATGCTAGTGTTATATGACTAAGTGCGTCTATGTGTGTGAAACTGAAAGTTTGTTTGGATGAGAGTGCGTGTTTTAGTATGAGATTTGGAAAGTGTATGCATGAATTATTGATGCAATGTACAGCGCATTGAGTAATAATTTTATTAGAAATGCGCTATAGTAATTCTATTTATTATTATTATTATTATTATTATTATTACACCCATCAATTTCAGTGATAAAAGGGGAAATCCAAACAAATGTCTGGAATATATACAAAAAATATATTTAAAATAAAACGTAGTGAAAATTAAACGAAACAAACAAAATAAAAAAGACAGAAACCTTCTGACATAATAGTGTAATATTATTACCATTTGTTCCCTTTTAACATTAGAGCATATATTGCATTATAGTGTACCTCATCTGAGATTATTCCTTATTTTAACCAGGCTAATTTGGTTCCAGTTAGTTAATACCGGGAGTTGGCAAGATGTGCACCGAAGCTCTGACGTTCAACACTGCCAGCTGCGTCTATCCAAATTGGATTTGTTATATGAACACGGTGAGCGGCGGAGACTGTCATGCTCTTGCAAGTTTGAAACAGTCGGTTCGAATGGCTTGGTGGACAAGCTATGGTTTGTTTCTAATCTAGAGATTGCTGGTGGCAAAGGCCCTTCTGGAAGCGTTGATACCAATCAATAGTGCATTCCTAACAAGCTGGCTGGTTTTGGATGGATGGATGGATGGATGGATGGTTGGATGGATTATTGGTTGGTTGGATGGATGGATAGATGGATGGGTGGATGGATGGATGAATGAATGGATGGATGGTTGGTCGGTTGGATGGATGGATGGATGGATTGTTGATTGGTTGGTTGGTTTTTAGGATGGATGGATGGACGAATGGATTGATGGTTGGATGGATGGATGGATGGATGGATGAATGGATGGATGGTTGGATGGATTGTTGATTGGTTGGTTGGTTGGTTGGTTGGTTGGATGGATGGTAGATAGATGGATGAATGGATGGAGAGTGGGTGGATGGATGGATGCATGGGTGGGTGGACGGATGGACGAATGGATGGGCGGGTGGGAGGATGGATGGATGGATGGATGGGTGGATGGATGGATGGATGGCTATCAATAGATGTACTGCTGGTGCCTTACACTTGGTGAAGGTATCGAACTGCCAAAATCAATCAATTAGTTTGACCTATCGATCTATCTATCAGCTTGTATCCTGATACTGTGCTGTCACATTAAAGTACATCCCCGATAAAAGTGCAGTTCAAACGCTCCATTACAGTGTTACCTGTTGCCATAAAACACAAACTCTTAACCCCTAGTGACAGTAATAAAACACTGTCAAAAGCATTCCAACTTCAATGAAAGGACAAAAAAAATTCAATGCCAGAGTCGGTGGTGTCGAATACCGAACAGCATGGAAAACACAGATCGATAGGTAAATCATTTGTCCTATCACAAAACAGCGCAAGTGCATTCTGTTCAGACAATTACCGATGACAGCCCTTTTTTCGCCAAATTTTGATATTACACGAACTCCTCGAAGGACATTTTTTTTTCTTCTGATTATGTTGATGAAGGAGGAGTACAAGATTTCAAATGTTCAACTAACAATTTATCTAAGTTAAGGACTACATTTCGTTCGGGTGCCGCGTCATAAACTAGATCTAGATCTATCGTTTTTCTTCTTACATTTTTTTTAAAGGAAGCAAAAAACTAACTAACTTTCTTTAACAGGCTTAATCGTTCACGATCTATTAAAAACAATGTTATTTAACCCATTGTACTCAGAACTTAACCCCCAACTTCATACACAAGTTGCGGGCTGTCAGGGGCTACGAGCATGCCGAATATCTCAATATTTCAACAACAACAAAAACATTTGAGTTACGATAGTTTATCATTCGGCCCTCCATTTCGAGTACAAGTTTGTTTTTCTTCTAAAGGTACTGGTTTACAGAGTGACTGTTATGGCAGATGAAATAGGGGTTTCTCTAGTATAGATACAGATCTCTGTTTACATAGGATATAATTATAATAAAATTGGTGGCGCTCGGGGTCAACACTGTTTTGTCTCGGTTATAGTGTGAATTGTTAACTGTAGTTCACCATGACCTTGCCCACTTCCGAGACTAAGGGACACGGTGGCATAGAGGCGAGGTGTTCGCCTCTCATACCGAAGATACCGGGTTCGAATCCCGGTCGGTGCACTGAGCCATGTTGGAATTTTTGGGATTTCTCTCATATTTTCCTGTCCCTGATCTTATGGTAGGTAGGATCGAATACCTAGTCTCCTCGGATAAGGACGAAAAAATTCGGTGTGCCCGTTGCACACGTTAAAAATACCTTGGCAGTTGGAAATCGACAAGAGCAGGCCGAACCGGCCGCTACCCGGGCAAAATTCTAAAAAAACTATTCCCTATCACAACAAGAAAAATACAAACAAGAAAAGTGAGGTGTAAATGCCAAGGCCAGCGAACCGCCGAAAATAAAGATCTTAACACAGCCCACTGGCAAGATTGACGAAAGTCTTGCCTCACAATTCGGGCGCGTCAAAATTGACTTGAGACAGTTGGCTGGGATAGAGACCTCACGCACAGAATTAAAAAACAAACGCAACACAGACTTGACTCGGCGGGCCGTCAGCCGTCATTAGATCGCTCTCTCTCTTTCTCTGAGGAACTTCAGGTATTACGCCACGAAATTTGGCACTCTTCCCATCTCCGCGGGTACGGGTCCCACTACAATGCACACCATTAAAACACATTGCACACACAATAAAATATTCGGGACGGAACACTATCGTGATGTAGACTAGATCTAGTAAGATAGAAACAAAAACTTAATTTGAAATTCAGATCAACCACTATTGCACCATCAGTTACACATTCCTGCCATCTGGTAAACAGCAGCATGGGCAATTTGGTTAGACATGGTAAAAATAGTAAATGGGTAAAAAAAAAAACATTACAAAGAAAAGTAACATCTTTATCCTGTCGGCAACTTAAATGAACGGACTCCGTTAGTTAAAAGACTAAATAAAATAATAATTCAATAGGCGAGATGTAATAGATCTAAGATAAAGTGAAAGACCGCAATGTGAATCGATAGAGTCTAGATCTAGATCTATGATGAACAGAATTTTATATTTGATCTTAATCAATCGGAAACACAAATCTATCTATGTCGTTTAAAAAATTACGTCTTATTAAACAAACCAGACTGGAATATTTTTATATAGAGTCTAGATCTAGTCTGATACCAAAAATTTCTGAAATTACTACCCCGTGTTAGCCTTCCGTTGTTCGCAACTCAACTTAACACATGTTGAAAAACAAATAAATGTAGGCCTAGAACTCTAGATCTAGAAATCTAGATTATATAATTATTTTTTTTTAAATCGCTATCTTTTCCTAAGTTTTTTTTTATACCGATTGCATCTCTGGACACAAAATTTGAAAAAAAAAAAATTGGTGAAGAAAATGTCCTACTTACACATACAAGTATCCTCGATGAGCAACATTGTAAGGACAATCAACAAGATGGAAAATCAATCAGAAATTCTGCATGTCGCAAAAGAAAACGTCTTGAAAAGCACGGCTTGGAAACACGACCAACCACAGTATCTATCCACCAGTTCAAACAACAGTAGTCTTGTGAATTATGCTCGTACAATACAAGATACCTCGCCAAGTACCAACGTCTGGTAGAAGCTCGTAAGCTGTAACTCCGCTAGACCTCGCTGTTCCTCCTCTCTTATCTGAACTCCTGGCCCGAGCTTGTCCGTCATGCGCACCACGCAACCACTGCACGTTCGCTTTTTTTTTTCTCTTTTCCCCCGCTCTTTTCTCTTTTTGCCCTGGCCTCTTCCTTCCCTGGTCCCCACCTCCCTCCCGCTTCTCCGGCTAACAGCACTGACCTAGTGACCCACATCAGCGTGAGAGTTTCGCTGTCACCTTGGCCTCAATCTGCTGCGGGCACTAGGTCAGCAACGGCGACTTGCGCCGTTGCGTTGCCGCCGTCGCTTTCGCCACCGGGAACGAGCTGGAAACGAGACGCTAAAACTCTTACAACCGGGAAGCGGTGAGGCACAGACTTTTTCTCCGCGGCGCTTGTGGATTGCGTTTACATATTTTTTTCATTTCTCTCTTTTCTTCAGGGTAATATTTCACTCCGGCAGTTTTTTTTTCTTTCTCACTCTTTTAAGTATCAGTAGGAGAAAACTCATTAATTTTATTCGTCTGTTTTTCTCTTCCTTCCATCACCAGTGGCAAAAACTGTAAGAAAACAACAACAACAGAAAAACGCTGACGTACGGCATTAACCCTTAAGTCCAACGGGTGACAATACACAGGATAGTGACCGGGGTTAACGAGTGATTCAAGCTTCCTAAAAGTACACAATGATACTAAGTCAAACGTATTTCAACGGTCCACACAGGATAATGACCGGATTTTACGAGTGATTCAAGCGTCTTAAAAGTACAGAATATACAATTCGACAGTAACATGACTCGATTCGATTTGACATGCCGCCAAATTCATGAAGGACAAGCGTTATCTGAAGGCCTGGAGACGTTTTTACTAAATTTTTTGAAGGTTCATTATTATGCTTATAATACTGAAGCCCCATTCTTTCTCTCCATCTCTTTTTGCAAACCTCCTCCATGCGGGCATGTCTACGTGTCAGACCACGTAAAAAATGTGTGCACTGACAATCAATGGCCTTATAAGGTTTCGTGAATCAGAAAGACATTAGGACGCCGGGAAACCTTGCAGAGTGAGAAGGATGTCGTCATGTCCAAAAATTATTTTCTGCACATTATCAGACGTGGACTATGAGGGGGGGGGGGGGTGGTGAAGAATGGGGGCACTATTTGATGTTGAATTTTTTTTTTTGGTATCTTCAAAGTTGAGCGGTGTAATTTCTGAGACATTCCGAACCTTTCTATACAATATTTAATTTCTCACATTGAGGACACAATCATGTCTCACATCTTCTGTGATCTTCACGTTTACACAAAAAAAATAAATATAGAAATAAAAAATTCAGCAGAAACGTATGTGCGTGAGAGAGAGAGAGAGAGAGAGAGAGAGAGAGAGAGAGAGAGAGAGAGAGAGAGAGAGAGAGAGAGAGAGAGAGAGAGAGAGAGAGAGAGAGAGAGTGTGTGTGTGTGAGTGTGTGTGCTTGCCACTACGGTAATAATCCCAACCCTGAGGAAATCCTATTTAAATCAATGTTGGATTGACGTGGGGAAGCTGGCTGGATAGGGGACCGTAGTCAAATTATAAAGCCGAATAGAAAAAAAAAAACACCACAAGCTGTATTCAGCTGTTCAGCTATAGCTCATAGTGTAAACTTCCATGGACCCTTAAGGACAGCCATTTTGAAATTAAGTCCTCCTACTTGTACAACAATAGCTGCCAGGGCGTTTCAGATGACAAATTTTGAACCAAATCTACACCACGCACTAACGATTCTCCCCCCCCCCCCCCAGGCCTCTCCCCGCCCCATACAAACGTTCAAGTGGTTTGGCCTGGTAGTGATGACTGACACACATTCATGAGATTGCAAATAAATGAATTCATACTCGAGTTGCATTTTCATGAATACAATCAGCTACAGAATGAAAATTACTGTACCATTAAAAAAGTAGTGTATTTATAGTTTTTCTTTAAAGGTTCGGGTTAGTAGGGTAGTATTTGCTCTAGTTGTCTCGACTTATGATGTTAATCCCACCCATCCCTACCCCCTCGTTTACTTGCCTCTGTGGACAGACGGACAGACAGACACATGGATCGATGGATGGATGGATGGACAGATAGAGGGGAAGATAGATAGATAGATAGATAGATAGATAGATAGATAGATAGATAGATAGATAGATAGATAGATAGATAGATAGACAGATGGGCGAGCGGTTAGATAGATAGATAGATAGATAGATAAATAGATAGATAGATAGATAGATAGATAGATAGATAGATAGATAGATAGATAGATAGTTAGATAGATAGATAGACAGATGGGCGAGCGGTTAGATAGATAGATAGATAGGTAGATAGATAGATAGATAGATAGATAGATAGATAGATAGATAGATAGATAGATAGATAGATAGATAGATAGATAGATAGATGGCGAGCGGTTAGACAGTTAGATAGATAGATAGGTAGATAGATAGATAGATAGGTAGGTAGGTAGGTAGGTAGGTAGGTAGGTAGGTAGGTAGGTAGATAGATAGATAGATAGATAGATAGATAGATGGGCGAGCGGTTAGATAGATAGATAGATAGATAGATAGATAGATAGATAGATAGATAGATAGATAGATAGATAGATAGATAGATAGATGGGCGAGCGGTTAGATAGATAGATAGATATATAGATATATAAATAAATAGATAGATAGATAGATAGATAGATAGATAGATAGATAGATAGATAGATATATAGACAGATAGATAGATAGATAGATAGATAGATAGATAGATAGATAGATAGATAGATAGATAGATAGACAGACAGACAGACAGTCGGACAGACAGACAGACAGACAGACAGACAGACAGACAGATAGATAGATAGATAGATAGATAGATAGATAGATAGATAGATAGATAGATAGATAGATAGATAGATAGATAGATAGATAGATAGATAGATAGATAGATAGATAGATAGATATACGTCTAACCAAATCAATAACGTTCTTGAAAAAAAAAAGGCGGGAACGGTTGGATGTTGCAAGTAGGTTAGAGATGCCATTAAAAATGCACATACTGTGCACTTTTAGGAGGGGTCAAGGTTATACATAGAAACCTACAATAATAGTACTGTGTCCTAGCCTAAAAATATCCCGGCACGACGCCAGGTTGGAGTCGGTACGGATTTCACGCAGATTACCCACAGCGATCGTCAACCTGTTCTAATTGGTGGCCTCTTCAAAAGCACTGTCAAAACTTGGCAAAAAAGAAACAGTTGTATGTACCAAAGCCCCGCGTAAGAAATATTACCCAAACGATACAATGCTACACGCATAATTTTCTAACTTTTCTTTTGTTGTCAATTTTTTACTTTGTTTTAAGCCTGGCTAGCTGCGACCCCACAGTTTTAAAGTTTTTTTCATAATATTTCTTTAAAAGCATTGCATGACTGCCGCCTACACTTCACTCAGGACTGTATCATACTAAGCCCGGAACGCCACAGCTAATTGATGCCAGCCAAATGTACACCCAAGAAAGGATGGTCGAAGCTGACTGTGTCTGGCCGTGCTTAGTACGTACATGGGTCTTCCCGGATTTACTCAGAAATATATGAAACTAGATGACCTACCGGGCATTGCCCAGAATAAACAATCATGTGATCCCCCCCCCCTCTCTCTCTCTCTCTCTCTCTCTCTCAAGTATAATAAAAGTTATAAACTACAGTCTTGCTTCAGAACTCATGCGCACCACAACACTACGCACCAAACTGAACTCTTGATACGGTTACTGTTTATGACATGAACGGTACTATAATATTACGAAACAAACATGCAAAAATACAGATGTTACACAGCAATAAACATTGTTATTTTTAAAAAATACAGGCTTGAAGTAAACAACTTTTAATTTTAGCCATCATCTTCCTTATCTCAATTGCCACCTTCCTGTCGAATTTAAGGCCTGAAGAGTTTATAGTTTGGTCAGTTAGTCATGCCAAAGGTTGCAAGTTACTGAAATATATTATAATAGATTATGACGTGCAAGGACCAGAGAGGGACTTAAGCCAGACGTATGAAAAGTGCTCATATGGGGGACGGGGAGAGGGGGTGTCAAAATGGCTAAATTCGAGGATACCTACTTTATGGACGGCAGCTGAAGTCTTTCCCATCCAGCAACTCTAATTAAGTCCGACGGGTAGGATCGACGTCCAGTTTGCACCCAGGAATGAAATCGTTCCTTCATAGATCGGATGGTTACGACATTGCAAACGACGTCGGTTCGATGTAGGGGATCCGTGCCTTCGGTAATCCTAGAGGCAAACCTAGGGAAATCCTGAACAGACTTAAGTCGGACTGACCTAGGTATCCTGACTGGCTTTTTTTCTCGGGAGGGGGGAGGGGGTCGCAGCATAAGGTCTCATGGGTGGCTACTTGTGTCGTTTCATGACAGCAGAGAGTATGTACTATGTACTAGCTGAGTACCCGTTCGATGAACAGGTTTGTGTAGTTTTTTTTGTGGTAAAACTTAAGACTCCTGTGAACTAAGAAAGGCATTAATGCTGCATAGATAGCTTATAAGAGAGATGCAACAACAAAGGACACCACTTCAGACCGAAAGGAATAAGAACAAAAGCCGAGATGCGTAGGGTCATCCCAAAAACTCAGCGATAGGACAGTACACAGTGTGCAGTGGTGCACACCGAAAATTCTCAGGAAGTGATGATGTCATGGTCTCATAATGCGCATGCGCAACTTCAATGAAACCTTAAAATGGCGAACCATGACTCGAAATAGATCTAAATGATGCCGAAGCAATGAAAAATGAAACGTAGAAGCCTGAACATTTCATAATTTCTAATATAGCCCATGTTAATTTCGCATTGATAATATGCTGTTGTGCAAAGTTTGAAGCCTGAGTGTGATGCGGTTCCTGAGCCTTAGGTGACCAAAGTTTCGAGTTACCAAAATACATAATAGAATAGAGCTGTTTCACTATTGGTCGATCTGCACGACAAGGGAGGTGCTGCGAAAGCACTGTCAGCATGGAGTTGAAAGTAGGTCGCTGCGGTAAACAAGACACGTTTTTGTGCTTTTCCACGGGGCGTAAGAGCTTACAAACGGTTCTAAATAGTTTCAATCAACTCAAAAATATGAACAAACCACAGTTAACAGATATGCACACTATCTTTGGTGAAGGCGATGTCTTTCAATTCTTCAATTTCTTGTTTACCGCAGCGACCTAGTTTCGTGATTTGGCGGAAGTGATATCTCTCTATAAATACATACTCTCTTATCAAACTCAAACTCAACTATGGGGGGGGGGGGGGTTAAGCAATTAACATGCAGAACAACTTACTGATGTACGGTACACACCTGTTCGGTGGGAGAAATCGTAACAAAAGAGAACAAGTTAGTCTTTGTCTCTAACCTTGACTCTCTTTTCCCCTTTCTTCTCATTGCTTGTGTGTGGTACTTGTAACAGACGCTTCCGGGCTCGTGACCAAACGCACGTTCGGAAATTCATCAAAGCGTCATCAACCAACACGCAAGAGGGGAAGCGGGGAAGGGGTGGAGCACAACTCGTGGACACACTTCTCAGACCTCTTTGATCGGCCAGCCCTCGACATTTGAATCCGCCTCACC
The DNA here is from genome assembly GCA_963931925.1 of Onchidella celtica. Classification (NCBI taxonomy): domain Eukaryota; kingdom Metazoa; phylum Mollusca; class Gastropoda; order Systellommatophora; family Onchidiidae; genus Onchidella; species Onchidella celtica. The sequence continues at coordinate 43,635,325 of OZ007583.1, forward strand.
CCCAACCCCACCCCCCCCCCCCCAAACCGATCTCGGTTTAAAATTAGCTCATTTGCCGTCCCCTCTTCCTCCCCCCCCACCCCCCCCCCCCGAGAAAACGATTCATTTCGCCCCCGACTCCCGACCTTCATCCCCGTCCGACCATCTCAATTTGACAACAATGCCTCTTTGTTTGCTTTGGTACATTATGAATCCTAAGCTCCACCATGTAACAGCAAAGTCAAAATTGGGCAAAATGCAATTTGGCGGACGGACGTGCTTTGGTGCTGCTAACGAAGCAAGAACTCGCAGCTAAGTAAACTGTTTCACTTCGTTCCTGTTGAAGTCTTTTATTGTTCGTTTTTTTTTTTCACTTGAAAAAGGCGAAAGCCGAAAATTTTGTGTATTTTCTGTCTTCTCTTTAGTTTGCTTTGTATTGTTTGGGTTTTATTTCTCTTCGCTACATACAACTTTTTCTTTTTGCCCAATTTTGACTTTGCTTATAGCCCTGCTGCGACCCCACAGTTTTTCTGTGGTTTTTATGATATTCCATGTAACAGCAAAAACGTTCAAAGTTGTTCCATAAATAGATCAACCCTCCCCCTCTGTTTTCTGGGCAAGGGGAGGGGGGGGGGAGGGGGGGGGTTAATGTGCATGCACTTTATTGCAACTGCTCAATCGTGAGATCACGGCTTGGTACTGCTTGAAATTGCCCTATTTACCTACTGACACAGTCACCTGCCGAGAAAGTAGGCATGGGGGCGGGGGGGGGGGATCATTGTAATAGAATGTAGGCAGCCGGCATGGCAAGTAACTACAGGCCCTTGTCGATGCTATTCAGAGCATGTCAACCGAATAGCACCAGATGGTGGTGTTGTAACGCACAAGTAGAGTGCACAATTAGTATAGCCCACAATGAACGTTTTAGCTAAGTTTTCAACAGGGTGGACATAATCAGTCCAGCCATGTGGTCGTAATCGATGTGTCATTGTCATAAATTAATAATTGGTTCATTTGGGCAACAAATAAAGAAAACCTGCCTGGTAACGATTCTAAAACATTGCCTGCTGTCTGATCACATGGCGAAAATTGAAAGTTATGAGAGGCCGGTAAGTTCCTTTCAGGAACTTGTAAAACAGTAAAGTTATATACAATGATCCAGCTGAGTGCCATATTGATCTTTCCCAAATTCTAATATTACTTTTTTCAAAGACGTTTCATTGCTCTGTTGTCTGCTCAAATAGCACCCCCGGCCGACGTCACAATACTGAGTTTCAGTCACATCCAACTAGTTTGCTGGCGTGCGAGATCTCTGTGAAACTAACCGATTCTGAAGATGGCCCCAGAATGTGACTGGATCTGACGAACTCGGGCTTATGGTAAAAGACCAATTTCCAGAGAAAACGCCCCTCCAAATAAATGAACGTCTGATGCTATATCCCAGCTCAGAGATGACCAACTTTATTCCAATAAAAATAAAATTGTTTCTAAATGGCAGTTCTTAACTATGGTAATTGTCACGAGTGGAGTGAGTGCAATTAAGGGGATTGCTACAGAGCGGGTGTAGAGTAAGAAGGGCTCACGGTAGACAAGTAAGTTAAGCGTGCTGTTGTGAGTAGTGGGGGGGTCTGAATGAGGCGAAAGCGCTGTATTACTATCACTGCAAGTTAGAAGGTCCTACGGAACGGACCTGTGAATAAGAGCCCATCGGGCGGACATAAGGGGAGCAGTCGAGAAGACTAGTGAGAGAGTCTTTCCAGTGATGACTGGTATGTAGAACGTTGATTGATTATTATGATTGATGTATTATATTATATTCGTCTATTACCATGATGTAAATAAGTAGATGTGAGGAATGTGGAAGTCCTTGATATTGGATATAGCAATGTGCGCCATGAGCGATAGATGGAAGTGAGTTCATGGATTTGTAGCGCGAGTGAGTAGTGTGTACTCCGATGGAGGTGTGTTACCGTACGATGTGTGGTGAGTGAAAGGTGAACTAGTGTGTGTACGCTTCATGGGTTGTAAGGAGAGGTGGAGTGAATAGAAATGGTAGGGTATTATACCAATGTAATGTTATTCTTGTAGGTGTCGAGGACGGGCCGCAGAGCCACCTCGATGAGCACAGGGGATAGGCCAGCATAGGGCCGGAGGCCACACATAGGCCAGAAGTGAGGCTGTCAGTGCAGGACAGTAGAGGCACATAAAGTCGTGGCAGTCAGGCCACGGACAGGGACGTAGATATGAGCGTGAATGTGATAATGCACTATTGCCATGTTGAGGGGCCAGTGAACTAATAATGTACTAGTGAATTAATAATGTCTATTGAAATGATAATGTCTATTGAAATGATAATGTGTTATTGCCCTGCTGAGGTGCTAGGGGAGTGCTAAGGTGTATGACGATAGGAAGGTGATATTGAGAGACTGCGGTGCCAGTGAATTATTAATGTGCTATTAAGACCCTGAGGGGAGAGGCTGAGGCCGAAGTGCCTTTAGGAGTAACTACCGGATTGTGGATCCGAGGGAGAGTGTGTGTGAGAATAAGGCCGTTGTACGGCAGTTGATTTCAATAATATAATGTATGTAATTGCGCTATTATCTGTATAATTATGTTTAATAAATGTGTGAGTCTGATGGATTGTTCTGTTAAGTGTTAAACTTGTTTGTTCGTGATTGTTGTCCTGTCATAAACTATTACATCTCCCAGTCTGGGATTTGTGACAGTAATGAATGACAATAGATGGTCAAAATGCTGCACTGAATGGCAATCACGGACAGGAAAAAGAACTCGAGGTCGACCAGGAAGAAGAAGATGGCAGGATGATATTGAAAAGAGAGGGGGGAACAACATGGATGAGGAAGACTTCAGATAGAAAGGGAATGGAAGTCATTGTCGGAGGGCTACATCCTGCATGCAGTAGATGGACAATGCCAAGGTGAAAGGTGAAAGTTCTTAACAGCCGTTGTGTCTCATTAACCGTGCATTGTGAGACTTACAAAAACTATATCGGCTAAGAATGATTGCTAAACCCTTTGTCGAAAACACAGTTCTCATCATCTTCCACTTCAAAAATTCATGTCTTGGCATAGAACTGAGATATTAAGCTCAAATCAAAACAGAAATGCTAACAAAATAGTACTCTTTCACAATGTACCAAAATATCGACCGGTAGTTTTCATAATTATAATGTGCATTTTGCCTTTTCCAGAAAACGAGGATTGACGTTTTAAGAATTCTGTAAAATCAGGGTTTCGTTCAATAGGCTTCAAAATCTAAACTTGCATAAAAATGTTCAGGAAGAATACACCCATATGACATTTATTTAATACATAATAAAATTAGGAATGAGAGAAATCAGCAAAATGTTGCATACAACAACATGGCAAAATCCCCTCCATATAAGATTTTACCATTAGCCCGTTTTTGTCATATCCACCCAGCAAAGACAAAAGTGCAGTAACCCAGTTTCTACAACTTCTATTCCAGTGCAACTGTAATTACCCACAGATTCATAAAACTAGGCGACTCTCTCCTTGTTGAATGTAAAAACCTCCCATTTATTTGCAACAGTTGTCTTTTGTTAAGCTTTAAAAAGCATTTCGTTTCAACAGTTTTAAGAGCTCTATATGCCATACTGGTCCTGTATGAGTGTGTGAGTGTGTGTTGGAGTGCGAATTCACTTTACATCAAAGAAGTCAACAGAGCCTCACTTTACGACCAAACTTGCCCCCCTCCTCCTCCCCCCTCTCCCCCCCCCCCCCCACCGCTCTTATGTCGTCAGATTCGCTGGTTGACTTATTTTTGCGTACCAGCGTACCATCGACTCGCACCTTTAACTCTCCAGCGCCCAAGCGAAAATTGGCAATTCCGATACGTCTGAAATAATGTGCTGAACTGATTCTGAATGATCAGATTAATGCAAAAATATAAATATTTAATGGGAAAAAAATATCTGTACATAAAAGAGGAAGGGTAAGTGTATCAAAGACAGAGCATTTATTTTTGTATTTTGTATTTTGTAACTTCATTAATCCCATTTGGGAAAGGTGCAGCGGCAGTCGACTGTTTTTTTTTTTGTTGTTTTTTTTCTGGGGGGGGGGGGGGGGGTGGGAGGATGAGGGAGAAGGGGGAGGGAGTGGTAGGGATAAATTTTATTTAATTTTGCCCGGGCAGCGGCCTGTTCGGCCTGCTCTTTTTGATTTCCAACTGCCAAGGGTATCTTTAATGTGCGCAACGTGCACACGGGCCCTCCGAGTTTTTCGTCCTTATACGAGAAGACTAGGTGCTTGATCCTACGTCCCATTGGATCAGGGACAGGAAAAATATAAGAAAAATCCCCTAATTGCAACATGCTTGCACCAACCGCGATTCGAACCCGGTACCATCAGCATGAGAGGCGAGCATCTTGCCTCTAGACCACGGTGTCAATTTAGGGGCACCATTATCACCTATTACAAATATGGTACACTGGGCGCTACAGGTTTAAAATGATCAGAATAAAATAGTCCTTAGGCACTGTAGACCGTCGTACTGGGTCAAGTATAATCATTTTGCTTCGATTTTGACTCAAACTTGAACTTACTTTGAATCAACTAGCGAGACACACTTGTCCCAGTCCTGCTAGTGAGCAAAGTCTGTACTGCATTCTATTTAGAACTATTCTTGCCTTTTTTTTTTTCCTTTTCTTTCTTCTTTTTCTTCAGTAAATCAAGTTGTTTGATCATAATAATATGCAAATCACACTTCTACTAGAACAGTCAAAACACTCTTGCAAAATAATATCAGAACAGTTATTAAACATCAAGAGCCCTGTGCTCATAGAAGTGAATTTTGGAAGGGGTGGGGGGGGGGGGGGGGGGGAGGCACACGTATGAAAAGAGTTCATGGGTGAGGGGAAAGGGTAGGAGGGGGTGGTTACAAAAATTGACAAAATCGAACAAACGAACTTTATGGATGGCCCCTCGACCCCATGACCTCACTGGCAGTTCAGAGATTCTTCAAAGTGCATTCAATTGCCCCAGTTAACCAGACCCTGTCTTAGATTAGAACCAGAAACCCTCCTCCGTGGCATCTTTTCATCTACATACCCATTTCTGTGCAGAGCAGGGGTATGAGAGTATGCTGAAGACGGCGTCAATGTATTAAGTTCAAAGTGAAATGTGGAACTCGGTGCTTTAGCAGCTTTCAGCATCGGTGGCCTGGCATAGCATTCTTTAACGCTACGCGTTTCTTTCTCATTTATGACTAGCAGGAAACAAAACCAGATCACTAAATATAACTTAACACCGTTTCTTTACATCTATAATTATCTACAGGGTGCCTTGTCTGCCGTGCTACGGAAAATGACAGTATGTCGGGACTTTGGCTCTTATTTGTTCCAGCTTCACTTTTTTTGCACAACTGAGATATTCGTCGTTAAACGTTTGCGGCTTTAGTTATTATCATAAGGAGTTAGAATAAATCAGAACTGTGAAACATCTTGATAAGTGTCATTTTAAACACTTAGTGTCAAAGTGTGCATTTGTTATACCTCTTCTAACTGTTTTCTAAAAGATCTCCAGTTTTTCAGAAAATGGAGATACAACAAACAAGAACTGAGGGCGCATTCAGCAGGGTGTCGTTTCCATCATCCACTCATCCCTTTATCCATCCATCCATCCATCCATTCGTCCGCCCATCATCCATCCATCCCTCCATCCATTCGTCCACATAAGATACCGTAGGACAAGATAAGATTAGAATCAGTTTATCACTCCATGAGGGAAGTTCTCGTTCACGGGGTGATTAGGCCCCGCGCGCACTATGTTAAAATTAACCACCCGTTCAATGCAAGCAATCTTTCGCGTGGCGTGCAGCACGGTAAACTCTTTGCCAAGCAAGCAAAAATCTGCGTTTGCACGCCGTGCAGCAGGCAAAACGGGATAGTGCGCGCGGCCCCTTAAGAGCACATAGTAATGCATGGTACACACAGCGTACGCATCATTACATAAACGTAATTATCGTAACCCAATAACAGGCTTATATTACACGACGGAACATGGTATGGGACCCGAGTAAAATAATTATTGCACACACATGTCAGCTGATGATGAAAAGACCCAAACGGTTCGAGAACTGCCGACAACGCAGAATTCAGCATTTGGCAGTTCTGGGATATAAAAGAATCCAATTGGGTCCGATCCCCAGGATAGACCTTATAGATAGCTATGAATTTATTTACTTGTTTATCGATATATGCATTTTTTCCTCTCTGCTTATCTTTCTCTATAGATTTTTCAGTCAACTTTAAACATGACAATGTATCTACTTTTTATACAACTCTTTGACTTATATGCTTATCTATTCAGTTATCTGTAGTCACTGCGTCATGCGCTGAATGAACACATTCCAAATCGTATTTGATTGCACACATAAAGTTCAGAAACATGGGTATCGATCTGGCCACAGCTGAAGTCGGTCCTGCTAGTGCACATGGACGGGATTTCATTTTTTTTTTTAAAACTTGGATCGGGAGAGGCTGGAAAAGGAGGGGGATGGGGGATTCAGAATACAGGAAAATCGGTCGGAACTACAATGTACAATTCAAATCCAGCAAGCATGTCGGGGTGACTGACACCTTAACTTCTTGTGTGTCCCGTTCAGTCTGTTCAAGTACTGTCGATGGTTCTCAAAATAATGTATTACTAGCTGAGGTCGCCGGCCCTGCCCGGGATAAATCGGTTTGAATATTGGTTTCAGTTCTGGGTGATTATGGACCTGCTTCATCTGGCCTGTTTCTATTTGTTTATTTTATTTTTGTTTGTTTGTTTTTAAATAAGCCTTACTGATCTGCCTTTATGAGTTGATACCCTGCGCATCCCGTACAACAGCATGATTTGCGCACGGGTTAGTGTGTTTGATAGTGAACACATCGCAGGAAGTGATAACGAAACCTTAAAATGGCGAACCATGACTCGAAATAGATCTAAATGATGGCGAAACAATAAATTTCCAACAAAAAAAACTACACCGATTTGAGACTTCTATTAAAAACTGTGCACCCTTACATCCATTCTGATGTACCATATAAAATTTGAAGTCTGAGTGTTGAGTGGTTCAGAAGCCTTTTGCAACGAAAAATCTCAAGTCCACAAATATATATAGTATAGATATAGATAGATAGATAGATAGATATACCACGAAAGAGATCCAAAAGAGGCATTGCTATCTTGTTAAAAGCATCCTGTGGCTCCAGAGACACTGATACTGTGACAGTAGAGCGAAGATTTGGGAACACTGCTTCCATTCGGTCGGGCTTGAGACGTTGTAAGAGGTCAGACCCGCCATTAACATCATTCGACCATGTTCGATTAAAAAAAAAATCAAAAAAATCGAGGAAACCATTTGTACGTTTTCATTGGGAGAAAGGGCTTGCAGACGGCTCTGAACAGTTTCATTCAACGCCAAAGTAAGAAAGCACCACAGTTAGCAGATCCTCACACTTTCTGTGCTGCAAGTGGCCCAGTTTGTGTTGATGCCTTAGGTTTAACATTTCCTGCACACCGAGGTGGCAGTAATGAGATCTACTGGTTTGTAAAACTACACAAAATCACAGTTTTACGGCATTAGCCATGAAAGGGTAAATTCGGTCACTCGACGTCAGGTGAAACAAACAAATACACAAAAGAAACAAATTGCCACGTCAATCCTTATTTGTTCCAACTCCACTTTTTGCACAACTGAGAAATTTCAACATCAAACGTTTGTGGCTTTCGTATTATGATAAGGAGTTAGAGTAAATCAGAACTGAAACAGCTTGGTAAGTGCCTCAATGCATTGGAACAAGTGTCAAAGTGTACATTTGTTATACCTCTTCTACATACTATAAGATCTCCAGTTTTTTTTTTCATGCATTGGAAACAAGTGTGAAAGGGTGCATACGTAATACCTCTTCTACATAATGTAAGATCTCCAGTTTTTTTTCCAGAAAATGGAGATGGAACAAACAAGATATAAGTGTCACAACGCATATTAAACTTTAACGTGTCAAAGAGTACATCTGTTATACCTCCTCTGCATACTAGTAAAAGCTCACTCGTTTTTCGGAAAAACAGGTGGAACAAACAAGAACTGATAAGTGTCACACGCATATTAAACTTTAACAAGTGTCAAAGAGTACATCTGTTATACCTCCTCTGCATACTAGTAAAAGCTCACCCGTTTTTCGGAAAAACAGCGGTGGAGCAAACACGGACGAAGGTCGAAAAAAACGTCCCTAGTTACTCACCTAGATCCAGCTTCTCGGTATTCCACTTTCCTTTCACGCACAGGCTCAAATCGAAACTAGGCATCGGGGATTGCTGCTGAACCGTCATCGGTTGGCCGTCCGACTTGAGACTGCCACACGGAAGATGACGTCGATAACCATGAGAAAGAAAATCTGATGACTTGTATTTGACACTGTAGAGCTAGCTGCAGTTGGGTGTGTCTCTGTGAAAGGTGGCTGCTATTTCCCCAATCTGTGGACAAAAAGGATTTTAAAAAGTAGATATTTTGTACCTCATAAGGTAGACATCTATATTGTAACTAGCTGAGGTCCCCGGCCCTGCCCGGGATAAATCGGTTTGAATATTGGTTTCAGTTCTGGGTGGTTATTATGGACCTGCTTCATCTGGCCTGTTCCTGTTTGTTTATTTTATTTTTGTTTGTTTGTTTTTAAATAAATCTTACTGCTCTGCCTTTGTGAGTTGGCACCCTGCGCATCCCACAAAACAGCATGATTTGCGCACGGGTTAGTGTGTTTGATAGTGAACACATCGCAGGAATTGATAACAAAATCTGAAAATGGCGGACCATGACTCGAAATAGATCTAAATTATGGCGAAACAATAAATTTCCAATAAAAAAAACAACAACGATTTGAGACTTCTATTAAAAACTGTGCACCCTTACATCCATTCTGATGCACCATATAAAATTTGAAGTCTGAATGTTGAGTGGTTCAGAAGGCTTTTGCCACGAAAAATCTCAAGTCCACAAATATATATCTATTATTAAAAAAAAACTCGCTTTTTTTGTAAAAGCCGTAGCTCGGCTATCTGTGCACCAATCGAGCTCAAATTTTGCATACAAATTTCTTTTGGTCTGAAGTTGATTCCTTGCTACACTCATTGCTGAACACTCTCCGTAAGTATTTTTTTGAACTACGCAAATTTACATTTGTTCCAAATAAATACCATCCGGGCGTAAGTTTTTATGTGGCATGACGTCGCTGAATTTGCGGTCCACCGTGCGATCTCAACGTCCGGTTCCCCAAATTTGAAACCGTGCTTCCGAGTCCATCCATAACATTCGTGGTTCTTGCTGCACTTTGCTGTGCCAACGGTCAAGTAATGCTCCCTCCATTGCAGCCACCCCCAGACCTACTCACAACACTTTTCACTCCCCCCCCCCCCCGTGAATTTCGCGGGTTCAATACTTGTAGTATAGATAAGTATAATTCACAGATTCTTCACCTTTAAACGCGAGAAACGTTTATTAGGCCACCTACAGTAACCAAATCTTGCATGTAAGCTTTCAACTACCGTGGCGGGATCAAAGTTTGGATTTTCTGATTGGTTTTGCTTTACAGTTGTTGTTTTTTTTAGTGCCAATTTATCTTTAACGTGCGTAGCGTGCACACGGGACCTCTGAATCTTTTGTCCTTATCCGAGAAGACTAGGTGCTCCATCCTACCTACCCTAGGATCAGGCACAGGAAAGTATAAGGAAAATCCCAAAATTCCAACATGCCTGCATCGACCGAGATTCGAACCCGGTGCCTTCGGCATGAAAGGCGAGCACCTTGCTTCTAGACCACCGTGCAGGAAGAGATTTCTCTTTAAAAGACCCCCTCCCCCCCCTCCACCACCCAATAATACTATTGCCTTTAGTGTCTGACCTGCGTTGCGTAACCAACAGAAAGTGGACCAAAATTCTCAGCCAGATCTGGTTTAATTAAATTTAAATTACGAGAAACTTCCTTCACCCCCCGAGTCCCCATCCCCCAGGTCCGTTCACTGCCATAGAACAGTGGTTCTCAGAGTCTCAGGCCACACTCCCCACCCCACCCACCCACCGACCCCCTTGCGACCACAGTTTTCATCAATTCCTCCCTCATCTTGAATAATTGTCGTCGAGCCTCATAATGATAAATTTCAACACACTTTTTAACCTTCAGTAATTGACTGGTGTCATACCGACCTCAGTCTGATGCGGCAGTTTTTAATGAACTGTTAATTCGTGATCGACCTTGTAAGTATGGATACTGGGATAGACAGATAGATAGACAGAAAGACAGACAGACAGACAGACAGACAGACAGGAATAGATAGATAGATAGATAGATAGATAGATAGATAGATAGATAGATAGATAGATAGATAGATAGATAGATTAGATAGCATAAGATAGATAGATAGATAGATAGATAGATAGATAGATAGATAGATAGATAGATAAGCCGATGGACGGACGGACAGACGGACGGATAGACAGACAGTCGCCTGGGTGGGTGGATGGATGGATGGACGGACGGATGGATAAATAGATTCATGGACAGACGGATGGGTGTACAGTCAGATAGATGGATGGATGAAAGAATGGATGGATGGATAAAAAAAACAGATAACAGTGTCCATGACAAACCCCCCTGGCACGACATAGTGTCTCATGTCGTCAATTTTCTTGTCTGACCTAATTTTTCCCACCGTCAGCGCCACGTCACGTGACCGGCAAATCAGTAATTAAATTTCTTGGTCAGATGCAGCGCTAGAGTTGCTGTAGTCTGGGGCAGGGACTCTCGAACGTGGGGAGGTGGGGGGTGGGGGCATTTGGTTTTCAGTGGAAGGATTTCAAATATAACAGGGAGGATTTAAGCCGGGGGAAGAATTTCTGCCAGAGGAGGAACTTCGGATCTGGGAAAGATCTGTCTGTCTGTCTGTCTGCCTGCCTGTCTGCCTGCCTTTCTGTCTGTCTGTCTGTCTGTCTGTCTGCCTGCCTACCTACCTGCCTGCCTGCCTGTCTGTCTGTCTGTCTGCCTGCCTGCCTGTCTTTCTGTCTGTCTGTCTGTCTGTCTGTCTGTCTGTCTGTCTGTCTGTCTGTCTGCCTGCCTGTCTGTCTGCCTGCCTACCTGCCTGCCTGTCTGCCTGCTTGCCTGTCTGTCTTTCTGTCTATCTATTTGTCTATCTCTTCCTGTCTATCTGTCTATCTATCTATCTGTCTAACTATCTGGCCGCCTTCATGTCTGTCTACCTGCCCGGACTTTAAAATCTCCACACCCAGTACTGTATTTGCCCACACCCACCCCCATTCCCCTCCCCGAACAACAAAAAAAAATCCAAACTTCACCATCCAGACACATAATGACACATTCACGTATGCACAAGGAATGTCAAGCGCCAGACGTCCACAAGAAAGAGGTATCACGTAACCCACGCAACAATTACTCCACAAGCAAAAAGAATAACAAAAAAAAAAACAAGACAAACAGCAATAACAACAACAACAACAACAACAACGTGAATGCAAACACGGAACAAAAGAGCTGACAATGGCCGCTAATTAGATGAAAACATGATCTCTCCAGCAACGACAAAGAACGCCTGAGGAATTAAAACATTGAAAAGCCGCAGGAACGTGAGAGGACAAAGGGAAATCCCCACAGGACGTGGGTAGACAAAGGGGAATCCCCACTGGACCAAGTTCTGGGAAGTTGAATGATGTAGCAGACATGGCCAGACTACAGACACACGGCAGTCAGGAAAAGAGAAGTCTAAAAACTCGAAGAACAAACGACACGCGACCTCATCGCTTGTTTGTTCTATCTCCATTTTCTGAAAACAACAACAACAAAAAAAACACAACAACTGGATATCTTTGAGTAGGCAGAAGAGCTATAACAAATGTACACTTTGACACTTGTTTAACCCTTTCAATACTGAAACAGCATTGCTGTTGACTCTTTACTTCTCCGTCACTTGCATATTTTGTTTCTCTGCCTTTTAATACAGATCAATAGCCTGGTTTAAATTCATATTTACCATTTGAAATAGCTGAAATATGTGCATTGCAATATAATCTGGAATTGGGAAAATTTAGCTTTCATGGTGTCAGTAGTCAAAGCGTTAAAATGCGTTGTGACACTTATCAAGCTGTTTCACAGTTCTGATTTATTCTAACTCCTTATCATAACAACTAAAGCCGCAAACGTTTAACGTCTAATTTCTCAGTTGTGCAAAAAGTGGAGTTGGAACAAACAAGAACTAGGACCGTGAACAATCTTCAACAACAACAAAACTGCATAAATCCAAGTTCAGCCAAGGACAAAATGCAGCGAAGTACCGAAGAGAACTGAAAGGATACATTTCAAATTATATCCACAGTGTCTTTCTCAGCTGATTGAATTCGACTATTTCTCGCCTTGACCCTGTCCCGTGGATGAAGAAGAGAACAAGATTCTTTCGCCTAAGTGTCAGTCTTTTTTCTGATTAAAATAAACCAACCGCAGCAACAGCAACATCAACAACAACAACATCATCATCATCATCAACAACAAAAATGTAAGCATTCAGAGAAATGCTGAAAATCAGTCTTTCTTTCTTCTCGATTACTACTGTATAATGGATCTTTTCGACACGGAGACAATAAAATTGCTCGAATGGACTTAAAATCGACATATTGCCCACCTAAATTGTGTCATCTGTTGGGGAGAACGACGAAAATGTCCATCTTCACTATTCTTCTCTCTAAATCATTTCACCCCAGCACACACCGCAGAATAGGGAACTACCAGAGGCGAAAGAAGCCCACCTTTCGTGATCACAGGAAGTATGGGCACCGCCATTTTGGATGAAATACAATTTCACTTGACTTGATCGGCGGTAAACAATACCCGTTTGTACATTTCCACGGGGAGTAAGAGCTTACAAAGGGCTATAAATAATTTCAATCAACCCAAAAACATGAACAAACCACAGCAAACAGATATGCACACTGTCGTTGGTGAAGACGGTCTCTTTCAATTCCTGCTACCGCCGTGGCCTAATTTCGCGATTTGGCAGAAGTGACATGTGGCGGGCGTGCCTAGTTACGAACAATCGACCTCATCCAAAATGGCGCAGGCTAGTCAAAATTGATGACGTATTCCTGCCTTGTGTCGCTTCTGGTAGTATTTCTATTCTGCGCCCAGTATACACACACACACACACACAGGCACACCCACCCACACACACCCACCCACACACACACTTATACATAAGCACACACGCACACACAAAAGAACAGTGTATCCATTTTCAAAATGAACTCATTTATACGGAGTCATCGTAATTAGTTATCGGTCCGATCTCATAATTACGTTTCAAAGGTGAGAGCACTTGATTCACTTGGGAGGTATTCAAAATTATTATGCATAATTATCCCGATACGTGAGACCATTGGTGTAGTTGTTTTGCTTTCTTTGTTTTCGCTTGCTCCTGCCGAACTCTGTCAAGCGTTTTAATACAGAAGCCCATTACTGACATGCGGAAGAAAAAAAATAATAACAAAAAATTAATTAATTAATGAAATAATAATAATAATAGAAAAAATTAAAACCCCTGTATTAAAAACTTAAACGAATGGCCCCATAGAATCCCTGATAAATGTTGTTCGTTTAAAAAAAAAAAAAAATAAACTACGAAAAATGAAATGGACTATTATGTTATTTTAGTGATGTTACAGTGATATTATATTGTAACTAGCTGAGGTCCCCGGCCCTGCCCGGGATAAATCGGTTTGAATATTGGTTTCAGTTCTGGATGGTTATTACGGACCTGCTTCATCTGGAATGTTCCTATTTGTTTATTTTATTTTTGTTTGTTTGTTTTTAAATAAGTCTTACTGATCTGCCTTTGTGGGTTGACACCCTCCGCATCCCGTACAACAGCATTGCGCACGGGTTAGTGTGTTTGATAGTGAACACATCGCAGGAAGTGATAACGAACCTTAAAATGGCGAACCATGACTCGAAATAGATCTAAATGATGGCGAAACAATAAATTTCCAATAAAAAAAACTACACCGATTTGAGACTTCTATTAAAAACCGTGCACCCTTACATCCATTCTGATGCACCATATAAAATTTGAAGTCTGAGTGTTGAGTGGTTCAGAAGCCTTTTGCAACGAAAAATCTCAAGTCCACAAATATATATAGTATAGATGACACGATTTTTAATATAAAATTTCTATTTCGTGCAAGGCTGACGAGGGTAGGATCGAGTAGTTCTTGGAAATTGGATTTTTCTCATATTTTCAAGTCCCTGGTCCTTTTGGGGGGTAGGATCGAGTGTCATGATCTCATTTTTGGGATCCAGTGAGTAGTGTTAGGGTGATCCGACCCTTAGAATAAAAAGGTGGGATTTTATAGGTTAGTGGACTCACGCCCTAAGGCGGTGAGTTTTGCAAGCAGTGCACGGGGCACGTGAACCCGGCATGATTTCGGAAGGTGAGACAAGAAACTTTCACGGGGTTTGGCTGGAGATATATAAGCTTAAGTCGCCATTGTTTAAGCAGAGAACGGCTGTGGAAATCATTCGATCCAGTGAGGTTCCTCTCGGCTCGAGCTCCAGGGCCTGACAATAGGAGTCGAGCACTGACAGAATAGACACAAGTGAAGTCGAAGTGGAGTGACCGTGTCGTCATCCAGAGAATTGATAAACGCCTCGTCGCAGTAGGCCAAAAGTGCGAACCGTGTCCTTTGGATCTACGCTCGTACTTGGCTACGAGCGTATAATGGTAGGCAATTCACAAGTCCACACAATAGAGACAGGAATTACTAGATCAGCCCAGTGACGAAGCTGAGTAGTAGGAAAGTCACCTGGCAATCCTCACAATAGAGACAGGATTAATACAGTGTAGAATGATAGTGTATGTGGAAAGAAAGAAGTATTGAAGTCAGTCATAGAAAAATAATCTTTTGTAGACGTAGTACGTAGATATTGTATCTCATGTTATATTGAATGCCTTAGTTGCATCCCATGTGAGATTAGAACTTTTGAATTACAGTTAATAAGTTCAGCGACAAGCTGGAGTTCCCACAACGGGGCTTTGATGTAGCCACTAATTAAGGCAATCCTATCTATTGTATCTGCAACCATATTTATTGTATTCTGCAATCCTATCTATTGTATCTGCAAACACATTATTGTATCTGCAATCATACCTATTGTATCCGTAGTAATAAAGTAGTATGGCCCTTCAGGCCTGATATATATATTCAACGTGTGTTATTAATTATTATGATTGTGCCTGGACGAGTGTGAGTGGCCTTTCGATTAGTCGAATGCGCTATTATCCCCAAGACCTTACTCACCTCGATTTTTCTCATATTTTCAAGTCCCTGGTCCTATTGGGGGGTAGGATCGAGTACCTAGTCTTCTCGGATAGGACGAAAAAATTCGGAGGGCCCGTGTGCACCTTGCGCACGTTAAAGATACCTTGGCAGTTGGAAATCGTAAAGAGCAGGCCGAAAGGCCGCTGCCCGGGCAAAATTGAAATTAATAGATTAAAATGTATCCATATCATCTCCCCCCCCCCCCCCCCCCCGCCAGAACAAGAAATAATAAAACAAGTAAAGTGAGGTGTAAATGCCAAGGGCAGCGAACCTCCTAAAATAAAGACCTCAAAACAAGGCTGACGAGTAATGCACCAAACTGTACCCTTAAAAATACATTAACATATACATAATTATACAGCCATGGATGAAACAAAAGCCATATTATTAATTTTAAGCTAGCACTACAACGTGTGCATGGCCCATAACGCACTTAACATACTTATTGATAATGGACGGTTCAGGGAAAAAACAACAGAGCGGAACATTAACGATTGTTGTTCCAAGCACGTACGTCCCCAAAGTGGTCTGCGCTAGGGGTACGTATTTTACAGCCTTTTTGTGTCTCTAGAGCTAGAGAGCTCCTCCCGAAATACTCCTAAGAACAGCCTTAATTAATTATACTTTCAGATTTTCTTTTTGTTTTCCGCCTGTTTTTTTGGTTGAAAGGGTAAAGGGGGGGGGGGGGGCAGGGTTAGGGGTAGAATAGTGGGGGCCGTACTTTTTTTTTTTTTTTCCCGACGACTCATTTTACTTTGATGCTCATTCACTGGGCAAGGCTTTATGACAACAGTTTTACAAAAGGCAAACAAACATTAATTAAGATCATTAAAATGCACGGCATATTATGTCACCAGTAGGTGTGTGTTCATAGACGATAGCTGCTCTAGTCACTGTGTCATTGGGTTAAAAAGCAGTGGTTCTCAACATGGGTGTTTTCGTGGGGGGAAAAGGGGGAGGGGGGGGAGGGAGGGGGGGGCAAAGAAAAAACGACAAAGAGGCGAAAACCACGAAAGGTGGTGATAATGTGTGGGGGGGGGGGCATGAATGGAGGACAATTTGGGGGGTGAATACAGGGCAACGACTGACTTGTTCACCAGCTTTCAACCCCCCCCCCCCCCAGATGGGTGTTATGAGTGGGAAAGGCGTGTTTTTTTTTTAACGTATTTGATAAAGAATGTTTTCTGGTTTATAATGAATGTAATGAATAATCAGAGAGATATATAGAGAGAGAGATATATATATAGAGAGAGAGATATAGAGAGAGAGAGAGATATAGAGAGATAGAGAGATATATATATATATATATAGAGAGAGAGATATAGAGAGAGAGAGAGATATAGAGAGATAGAGAGATATATATATATATATAGAGAGAGAGAGATATAGAGAGAGATATAGAGAGATATAGAGAGAGATATAGAGAGAGATATAGAGAGATATAGAGAGATAGAGAGAGAGAGAGAGAGAGAGAGATAGAGAGAGAGAGAGAGAGAGAGAGATATATATATATAGAGAGAGAGATATATATATAGAGAGATATATATATATATATATATATATAGAGAGAGAGAGAGAGAGAGAGATAGAGAGAGAGATATATATATATATAGAGAGAGAGATATAGAGAGATATAGAGAGAGAGAGATTGTCAAATTCAGCCGCCGACACAAACGCACTCAAAATCTTGTGTCTTGTACCCGGGGTCATACACACGTATACCATGTGTGTAGAGGTCTTTATTTTCGGAGCTTCGCTGCGCACGTTAATGATACCTTGGCAGTTAGAAGTCGAAAAGAGCAGGCCGAACAAGACCGCTGCTCGAGCAAAATTGTAAAACAGCTAATTCCTACCACCAAAAACACACAGAAACAAGACCAAGAAAAATTACAAACAAGAAAGGTGAGATGTAAATGCTAATGGCAGCGAAACCTCCTAAAATAAAGAGCTAAACAGTATTAAGATCTTGATATTCTAAACTCTTCATTGGCATTTCGCTAGACCTAATACTTGAGTGTTCGGATTTATATGTGGCCAATATTCGAATCTGTAATCTTACAACTTACTTTGATGGAAAATAATAATAATAATAATCATAAAAATTTAATAATAAAACCAAAAATTCATCATCATAACCAAAACACGAGCATTTTTTTTTTTATGCTCCTCAGAAATTCTCTCGGCCACATTCACCCTCTTCCATCCTCCCCCCCACCCCCCCCCCCCCCCCGCCCCAAAAAGGAGGTGATTTACAAAATGGTCGTTTAGGTTTAAAAAAAAAAAGAAAACAAGTATTTTTATGGTTTCAGAAAATCAGATTGAAAACTACCAGGTATCACTTGCACACACGAAAAAAATTCCCCCCATTGACCCAAAGAGGCCATTCTTTGGCCCGGAAAAACGCTTAACTGGCAACACAAGCGTACCGACGGCTGTTGACACACGCCAGGTCAGTGTCCGGTGAATGACGCGGCGGCCTTTTTTTTGTTTTTTAAACCCGTTATCTGGTGTGACCGCATTTTGTACCCTCCGGTTCTCTGCGCTCCACCCCTCCCTAAATATGGCGTTAACTAGATTGTGTTTTTTAATTTTTTTGACACTTTCTCTCGTTTAACCCCGGAGCACTAATGCAGAATATTATTAACTATATTGACCTACCGGGCATTGCCCGGAATAAACAATCATGTGCTCTCCCCCCCCCCCCCCCACATTTCCCCCCCCCCCCTCTCTCTCATATAATAAAAGTAATAAACTAGTCTTTCTTCAGAACTCGTGCGCACCAGAACACTACGCACCAAACTGAACGCTTGATACGGTTACTTTTTATGACATGCACGATACTATAATATAATTATTACGAAACAAACATGCAAAAATACAGATGTTACATAGCAATGAACATTGTTATTTTTTAAAAATACACGCTTGAAGTAAACAACTTTTAATTATAGCCATCATCTTCCTTATCTCAATTGCCACCTTCCTGCCAAACTTAAGGCCTGAAGAGTGTATAGTTTGGTCAGTTAGTCATGGCAAAGGTTGCAAGTTACTGAAATATGTAATAGATTAATATAAATCTGTCAACTCGTTGTCATCATGACGAATTATAATTATTATCATTCAACCATAAAACAGTGTGCTGACGCTGAGCGTGACACTGAACGATGAACAATGCATTCAGGGCCGGTTGTAGGTGTAAGTTAAATAATCTCAGGGCCTCAGTACCCACTGGGGCCTCGTAACATTTCAAAAATGTTCTTTTGTTGTGTCTTTAAATTCTTAAGTAATCAATTTCAGTACTATTTTCAGCTCACCCCAGCCACGAACCCTACGGAATTCCGACCTGTAGGACTGACGTCAAATTTTGCACATAGGAATGACATCGTTCCTAGACAGATCCGCTGGTTACGACATCGGATCGACGTCGGTTTGATGCAGGGAATCTACCCTTACGGTAATCCTACCAGTCCCATGTAAATCTACACCAGATTGAAATAATGATACCGACAGGGTTAAATAATTGTATCTGGGGTATATTACAATCTATGATGAGCTAGTCAAACGAAACATTTTGCAGCCAGCAAATGCAGTCATCGTAAAGAGCAGGCCGAGCACGGCATTGAAATTAATAGATTAAAATTTATCCACATCACCCCCCCCCCCCCCACCAGCAACAACAAAATTTATTATTCATTATTAAATATATATTATCATCAATAAAATAATATTCAAATATTATTTGAGCTGTGAGTTGTGAACTGTTGTGAGTTGTGAACTGCGCCTAACAGACTGCGTTACAATTTGCTCTGAGATAGAGAGAGGTAGAGAGAGAGAGAGAGAGAGTGAGCCAGACAGGGAGAGAGAAAGAAGCAGTGTAGTGTGTTGAGCGCTTCGTAGGCGCTCCATTCTGCTCTGTGGTTGACATGTTGCTCCTGTAAAGCGCATAGAGCATTTTAAATGGATATGCGCTATATAAATGCCATCCATTATCCATTATTAACTGAGAAATACAGTGTATGTCGTATTTTTCACTTTAAATACACTGCCATTAAAATAACTGAAAGGCACATATATATAATAATGTTTTCAATTATTTCAAGCGATCCACGGTCCTGTTTGGATTCCCACCTTCTGACGGGACCTTTTAATATAATCAGGGATCTCCAAGTTTTATATAATTTAAGACCTCCTCAAGTCTAAATCAGACACTTAAGTGCATTTATCACGCCTAACCGCAATAACTATTGAAATGAAGAGCTATATTTGTATTTTTTTTTCTTATCAGTGACTAGCTACCTGTATGTTTACCGTATTTAAATCTTGTTCTTTCTTTTATTAGTTGCATTGCATTTCCTTCATTAATTGCATCTCTAAGTTGCATTGCAGTTACTTCATTAGTTGCATCTCTAAGTTGCATTGCATTTACTTCATTAGTTGCATCTCTAAGTTGCATTGCATTTACTTCCTTAGTTGCATCTCTAAGTTGTATCTCCCTCATTACTTTAGTTACATCTCCCTAATTGGTTGCAGTCTCTAGGTTGTATCTCCCTCATTAGTTACATTTCCCTCATAAGTAGCGTCTGCCCCTATTAGTTGCATTTCTAAGTTGCATTGTATTTACTTCATTAGTTGCATCTCTAGTCTGCATCTCCTACATTACCTACATCTCCCTCATTAGTTGCATTTTTAAGTTGTATCACCCTCGTTAATTGCATCTCTAAGTTGTATCTCTCTCATTAATTGCATCTCTAAATTGTATCTCTCTCATTAATTGCATCTCAAAGTTGTATTTCCTTCATGTTGCATCTCCCTCATTAGTTTTGCATCCCCGTAATTAGTTGCATCTCTATGTTGTATCTCCCCCATAAGTTGCATCTCCCTCAACAAACTCTGAGAACCCCTGCAGGCTGCACCAAAATGTTGACAGGTTAGTGATAAGACGATTGCCTGCATGCAATACTACACTGATAAAATCTGAACACATTATTGTCCTCGAGATAAAACATCATCTATATATAGACTTGAACTTTTGGCCCAGGGCTTGCATCATGACTGTGTGATTCTCTGTGTGTCAGTAGGTCTGTCTACTGGGGACATTTACTCTATCTATCTACACACCAAACATAAATAGACAATCGGTATATATGTCTTACTATAGGAACAGCGACCCTTTATCTATCTGATCTAGGTCTAGACACCATACACAAATTCACAAGCGTATCTGTAGCGCTAAGATACATTGTACTGTACGTTTGGGCGTTCAACTGAACAGATACACGCGTTTAGATCAGTATGAGACAAAGAATATTAACTGTGGCCTTTGTATTGAGTAAGTGAAATATGAGAGACGGACAGATAAACAGGCAGAAAGGCAGACAAAATGGCAGATAGACGGGCCAACAACCAATTGATGGACGGACCGACGGACAGACAGACAGACAGACGGACAGAATGGTAGCCGACGAATTGATGGACGGACGATGGATGGACGGAATGACAAACGTCCAGACAGACGTATGAAGGAAAAGACAGACAGATAGATGTATGGACGAACAGACAGACAGACAGACAGAAAGAGGGACAGACAGACAGACAGACAGACAGTCAGTCAGACAGACAGACAGACAGACAGACAGACAGACAGACAGACAGACAGACAGACAGACAGATAGATAGATAGATAGATAGATAGATAGATAGATAGATAGATATTCTGCAAATATATAAAAATAAACGTCACCAGTATTGTCACACCAAAACGTCCTGGTTCACAAACTTTCGCTGAGCTAGGAAAACACAAATTCATCACGTAAATATTAAAACACAAAAGACGTACGCAGATGTTTCCTTTCACCCTGCTTGCACTTACTCCCCTGGCGCGTACGTAACGCGTATCACAATGTAGGTGAAAGCCCGCACCACCAAATCTGCGGCGCAATTTATACCCAAAACAGAACCAAATCAAAACCTTCTCACAGCCCAAGATGAGAAAATGATAAACGCAAATATCAAGAATTTAAAACAAACTAAACACCGGCACAAAAATTGGCCAAATCAGACTAAATTCAAAATCCGCAGATCAGCGGGAGAAGTAACCAAATCTTATAATACTTCTTACAGTATTGCGTATCGCAAGCCCACGATCAAACCAAGTATTCGATTTTTTTTTCTTTTTGCCAGAATCAATGTAAAGGTCAAAAGGAAACGCATCATTTTTGTTATCAAAAGGGAAACTTTTGCACGATATTACAACACATCTTTCCCTTTTCGTCAGTTAACAGCAAATGTGACACACTTTCTCATAGGAATAAATACGTAGCTGGGGACAAACAGCCAAAACCGCACTTTATGTCGGTCAAGTGTGATTTCTGTCGAATCTGAGGTTATCGTTGGCCATGATTCACCCGGTATCTCCACTATGTGTGTACAAAAATGTTTTTCGTGAATAAAACTTTAAAAAAGTGAACAAAAATGGCAAATTACGTCAAAACAGACGCAGGGCACATAGGACCCCATGCGCCACCATTTTGCTATTTAGACTGTTGTTACTTGAACGTACGATCCCCTAGCGTTTTGCGCTAGAGGCGCGGATGTATACGTACCTATCCATAACCCCGTCCTTATCCTCAATCCTAAATCCTTACCCTTTCAACCAAAAAAAAAAGGAGGAAAACAAAAAGAAAATCTAAAAGAATAATTAATTAAGGCTGTTGTTAGGAGTATTTCGTGAGGAGCTCTCTAGCTCTGGAGTCACAAAAGGCTTTAAAATACGTACCCCTAGCGCAAAATTTTTGGGGTACGTACATACACGTCACAACAATCTATCTCCACACAATGCTGCTGTGATGTCCGTCACTCTGACGACACAAAAACGGGAATGACACACTTGCAGTTAATTAAATACTGTCACTAATCATGCAACATCATATTATATTATCCGTTGCCATCGTGCAGCTGGAACAGGGCTGTTCGGTACAATTAAAATGTGGATGAAAGTAATTGTAGAAGAACTTACAGTTTTACCGAAAGTATTCAAATCATTAACCCGTGACGTGTTGCTAATGGCGTGCGGTGCGGCTTGCAATTTTATTATAAAACTAGTAACTTTTGGCGTATGGTTAATGAAGTTAATGACTTTATGGTATGGCAGATGGACATCAAATTTTGACTATCTGTCGACGGCGTGTGGCGTGTGATAAACGGCTGTCGATGCCTGAAGACGAGTATAGTCTGTAAAGTACTCTGTGATAACCATATTGGGTGCGTTTTATTCCGGTCCGTCTTTATTCCGCAAATTTTGATCCGGAAGGCGATATTATTGCGTTTTTGAGCGTGGTTGCGAGAGAGTACTCGGCGTTGCCCTCACAATCGGGCATAATTCTGCGTCCTCTCCCCCCCCCCCTCTTCTCTTTCTCTCCCTGCGTCTTTCTGTCTCTCATTCTCTCCCTCTTTGTGTCCCCCCTCCTCCTCCCCTCTCTCTCTTTCTCTCTCACCACGTCTCTATTCTTCTCCCCTCTCCTCTCTCTCTTTCTCTCTCACCACGTCTCTATTCTTCTCCCCTCTCCTCTCTCTCTTTCTCTCTCACCACGTCTCTATTCTTCTCCCCTCTCCTCTCTCTCTTTCTCTCTCACCACTCTATTCTTCTCCCCTCTCCTCTCTCTCTCTTCTTAAATATAAGGGAAGAGGAACGGTCAAAGCAAGTTTACCCATATCATCGCAAGGTGCTTCTGCTAGTAGATAAATAAATAAATAAATCTAAAAATGAAAGTCATTTAATGATAAATTAGACAAGATTTGCAAGTAAAGAACAATGAAATGGCACCATGTGGTAAGTCAACTCTCCAATTAACATGGAAGATGTCAATGATCACTTTCGTTGACAGCACAGTGAGCGTTTTCACAGCTCTCAGTGTTTCAGCTTTGATATGAAATACTGAACTTCTAAGGCAAAATCAAACGATGATTCCGAAGTACATTTTCTATTTTGATATTATTATCTACACTATCTATGCTGTGATGTAACACTGGCCAAAAGCAGTGTTATCTTTTATCTTTATTTTCTTTTTTAGGCTTAACTTTCTCTGCTTTTCCACTTCATCTGTTATCTGTTTATACCTATCTTCCACTACATAGTGTACAATAATATTATGAAGTGGCTATAACACTATAAATATCCCGGAGAGATACAACGATTGGTGCTGGGGGCGGATACGTTGGTCTAGAGGCAAGGTACTCGCCTCTCATGCCAAAGGTACTGGGTTCGATCCCCGGTCGGTGCAGGCATGTTGGATTTTTTTTTTTCGGGGGAAGAAATTCCCGTCCCTGATCCTGTTGTAGGTAGGATTGAGCATCCAATTTTCTCAGATAAGAACGAAAAACTCGAAAGGCCCGTGTGCATGTTGCGCACGTTAAAGATACCTTGGCAGTTGGAAACCGAGCAGAGCAGGCCGAAGAAGGCCGCTGCCCGGGCAAAATGCTAAAAAATTCATCCCCACCACAAAAACACACAGTGCAGAAACAAGAAGAATAAAAATCAAAAAATGAAAAGGGAAGCGCAAATGCCGAGAGCAGCGAATCTCCTAAAATAAAGAGCTAAACACAAGGATTGGTGCGCACACGTCTCTCTTCTGCGGGCAACATCGCCAAGCACCAGTGTTAGACATCCTTAGCTTTTAAGCGATGTAGTCAGCATGCACAAAACCATCAAATCGAATATCCATGCAGTTCATGCCTTCACTGGATGCAACACTGCTTCCTCCTGTGCAGTCTTGAATTTTGAGTTTAAGTTTGAGTCTAACCCGCTCGTAGGCGCGATAATAGCCACTTTGCCCCGCACGGTTTTTGGGTTGCTTTCCTGTTGCTTGTTTGTCAGATCTTGATCAATTCAAATTTTTGCTTCAATAGGAATGTAAGGGGAAATGCCAGGCATAGGTTGACATCAAATCTGCCTCATAGGAATGGCATCTTTCCTACGTAGATCCGCTGGTTGCCATGTTGCTCCTCCGTAAGTTTGATGTAGAGAACCTTCCCTACGGTAATCCTACCAATACTGCAGAACTCTACTTTGGGGGGGGGGGGGGGGGAGTTCTCTAGCTCTGGAGTCACACAAGGCTTTAAAATACGTACCCCCAGCGCAAAAAGAACACCTGGTAACAAATAAAACGTGTATGTATACATGTCTACCCTTGCTGAATTTGAGCGTTTTTATAAACGAGTCACTTTTCGTGTAAATCCAGCGAGAGATGCCTGTCGATCTCAACACAGCGCAGCGTGCGTCATCTTTCTTTCTTTCAACCAAACCATGTCACGTATTCGATCTCCGATAATGTAACCAGGTGCTTATTTTTTTCCCCCCTTCTCTTTTTGTACAGATCGATACCAGGCTCAGCCAGCTGCGGTTGAGCAATATTTGCAAAAAATGAAGAAACAACAATGATTTCTCAACAGGTCTGACTGTCAACAACGCAAATAATGACAACGATTTTTAAAAATGTCAAGATAATATAAACCTGACAAAAAAGGGGGCAAAACTCCGATGACCAACTGCTGGTGCCAGTGGTAGAAAGGGAAAGCGTAGTATTTTCCATAGTAAGCCGTAAGTGAGCAATGAATGCAGCTCAGCATTTTCTCTATTCAGCTTTATAAGTAGGTTACGGTCCGCAAGGGGGAATTATATAAATGGGAAGTAACCAGGGACTACACACGGCATTTGGGATAGCCAGTTCTTCTATAACGTTGGAAACTATAACTTCATGTTATACTACAGTTATTGAAGACGTATTGAGCTCTTTATTTTAGGAGCCCACTGCTCTTAGCATTTATAACACGCTTGTCTTGTTTAAATTTTTCTTGTTGCGGTAAGGATTAGTTTTTTTAGAATTTTGCCCGGGGGCAGCGGCCTTGTTCGGCCTGCTCTTCTCGACTTTCAACTGCCAAGGTATCTGTAACGTGCGCAACGTGCACACGGGCCCTCCGAAGTTTTCGTTCTTATCCAAGAAGACTAGGTGCTCGATCCTAGCCTACCATAGGATCAGGGATAGGAATTTTTGTCCCCTCCTCCCCCCCCCCCCCCCAAACTCCAACATGCCCTCATCGACCGGGCATCGCACCCGGTACCTTCGGCACAAGAGGCCAGCACCTTGCCTCTAGACCAGGGATCACCAAACTACGGCCCGCGGGCCGGATCCGGCCCGTGATGTCATTTCATCCGGCCCGCCATGGTACTTGATTTTGTCAGTTATCCGGCCCTCTGGGAAAAAAGTTTGGTGATCCCTGGTCTAGACCAATGAGTCCCTATGATTATTGAAGACGTTGACGATGGATTAAGTGTTATGTGACCCTGGAAAAACGGTGTATACTACAGGTAGAATGCGAATGACGTCGCAGAGTGTGTTTGTTTTGTTCTTCCGCCACTAAAGATGGCCGGTGGATCAGCGGATGAGTGTAACTTCGAGATCCAAGCGGTTAAACTGCCTGCTACTTGCGTTGTAGCTGATTGTTACGACAGGGGTGGAAAGGATGGATCCAAGCTGGTCAGATTCCCTACCATCCGCATAAACACGGGAAAGGAAGTGAAAGAATTGACCGAACGTCTCCCATTGAACATGTTACACAAGTGCCATTAACTACTGTAGTGACCTACTTTTAACTCGCCACCAATTGGTTCGCGGCGCCTCTCGTGCCTCGCATTGCAGATCAGCAAACGAATCAAAATCAATGCCACTATCGCCATGGTGATGCACGGATCCGGACACCAAAGATGTTGACAGAATTATATACGCGTTCTACCTATTATGTTATAGACCTTTTCAACTTCCGCGTTACGGTTGTTTGCGGGGAGCCGCACGGCTTCGAAAAGCACCGTGTAGGGCAAAAACCTCAACTTGCCTTGATGATGGCATCTGAATATGTGCACATTCAAAGCAAAGATGCATTTTATGCCAGAACCAGCACGTAACGGGTTTGAACAGTTGGGTGCCCAACAACAGGATGGCATCGTTCGACCGTTGTCCACCGCTTCCGCCCTACGAGTAGGGCATGCCGCCATTTTGTTTGCAAATCACACGATATGGAGGACGGTAAATTAAAATGGTCTATACAGTACACAGATTTTCTCAAAGAAACGGATACACACAGTTTGAATAATCCCAGCCTGCAACTGTACGAGAATCGGACGCGTGCGAGAGACAAGTTTGCACACAGGAATAATATCGCTCCCAACTAGATCCGCTGAGTTACCATATCGCGCCGACGTCGTTTTGATGTACGGAATCCAACCCTATGGTAATACTACCAATCTTGCTGAAATCTTACGTCAGATTGACTTAGTGGTGCCAGCTCGGATAACATTGATTAAAACTGTCGTTTAAGATACATCCAGGATTTATAATTCAATTTAAAAGAGAACCGACGTGGAATTATTTGAGTTATCACCTGTTCAAACTGTGGACGGTCTGGGCCAGACCCTGATGACAACGCAATTCAATAGAGTTGCAAACAGCGTTAAGCAGTTCGTTTATGTATACATTTTCTTGAGACACGCTGTGTTAAGTGTGTCACGGCCTTCAGCTTAGGCGCCACAGAAAAAATTTCTTTGACATGTGGAAAAAAACACAAAACAGTACGAATTTTATAACCTCCAGCCGTACGAAAGTTCCTTTCTTACTGCAGTTCCGTTTTTGAAATCGCTGTGCACTTTCATCTTTCACTGCAAAGAAAGTTTGCGAATTCTTTCACTCTTTGAGCATGTCTTTGACGTGTGGTATGAGCCGGGTGGAGCCCGTAGGTTCGTGTTCTTTGTTGTTGCAAAAGTAGTGTTGCGGAAGAAGACAGTATACACCAGTTCAAGCCAGATTACTCGTTTTATCATATGAAATATCGCAAAACTAGTTTTTGTTTCTTCCAACTCCACTTTTTGCACAACTGAGAAATTCGACATTAAACGTTTATGGCTTCAGCATTACGATAAAGAGTCAGAACAAATGGAAACTGTGAAACAGCTTGATAAGTGCTCTTTCTCTCTCTCTATCACGTAGTCTTGTGGACCGTTTGGGACGCCATAGGTGATCTGGCAACCAGCATCCTCCAATCCTCTCAGTTTTCTGACCTCCTGATTGTATCGCTCAACCTCAAGCCCCTCCATTCTGGGATATGTTCCTCCCATCTCTTCCTCTGTCTGCCTCTCCTTCTCCCTCCTTGCACTGTGCCTTGCAGGAATGTCTTGGCAAGCCCTGATGATCTCATGACATGGCCATACCATTTGAGCTTGCATCTCTTGATAAGTGCTACAACGCATTTTAAACAAGTGTCAAAGTGTGCATTTGTTATATCTCTTCTACATACTCAAAGATCTCCAGTTTTTTTCAGAAAATAGAGATGGAACAACCAAGAACTAAGGTCGCGATGTCCCGTTTTCTATCTGGATAGTACTTTGGTGCGACTTGGGGCCCGGCGTCCACTAGCCGATCCTGATAGGCCGATTAAGTTGGATGGCATTGAAACTCAGTATCGTGACGTCATCACCCAACGCTCAAAATCAGCTTGTACACGCCGGGCCGAGTGATTTTTTTTCCGTACGAGCTTTAGCAAATTCAGGAGCGTGGCAGCAACACACCACCCAAACACAGGTCATCGCCTGAGGGATTTCCCGTCCTATCGAACACTGCCATGGGGTGCTGCAATCTCTGGACCATGCCTGATATGACTCTGAACGTCACCGAAAATCCCTGGGATATGTTGGAGCTGTCCTGTGTTTGACGGTCTGTTGCTGCCCCGCTCCTGAATTTGCTAAAGCTCGTACAGAAAAAAAAAACCCACGCCGCCGGGCCGAAGACTTCGTTTTGATCATCACCAAATGGAACTCGAACAACAAACAAAACGAGGCGCCACACAAAGAACATTTTTGCATCCCTGGTCAAAATTTGTCCCTGGAGCCCACAGTCTATCTCTATCAAATGGCTAAACGGTCACTCAAAGTACCACGGCACTTATATATTAACGTTTTTCTGCACATACGTACGTTTTAAATTTGTTGGCACAATACTTAGGTTTTGGGGTTCTTTTTTTTTTTCCTCATGGCGTGTTTCCGGACAACAAGGGCTGCTTTTGGCCCTTCGGACGGGCAGGCCAGTGAAAAGCTGGTAATAGGCCCAGGCCAGATAGGATAGGACATGTAGGCCCCATTTTCCATATGGCTCATTAAGTATAGGATAGGACATGTAGGTCCCATTTTCCATATTGCTCATAAAGTAGACATTTTTGAAATTAGTACTAACTAGACTACATTTATTTCTATATTTTACATGATTGTAGTAATCTTAATTCTTATGAATCTTTGCTGAAATACTGAGATCATACTTATTGTGCCAAAAAAGGTCCCTTTTGACTTTAAAACAACATCAATATTCTTTACCAAAGCACCCCTCCGGGTCCCCCTTTCCTTTTTGCATCTGTCAGGGGGGAGGAAGCCCCCCCCCCCCACCAAAAACATACTGTGGGCCAAGTCAACTGGCCCACGTACCCCCCACCCCCCACCCCACCCCAAAGCTGACGGTCATTTAAGCACGTCGACACGATAATTGGAGTAATTGTGCTAGGAAAAAGCAAAACGATAGACAGAATCTAACAGCAATAACAGGACAGAGGGCGGGAGACACAACCAGAAGTGCTCGCCAATCAGCCCGCGGTTTTTACGGTGTTTCATCACTGAACTTCTTCAGCAATTTGCTGTGGCAATAATTATCCAACTGTAAAGCACGCTAGAAGCAACAGGGCTATATAGGCGATAACAGTAAGAAAAAGGAAATCAATAGTTGGCGTCCGGAGGTCAATGTCTTATGAAAAACTGACACCGTCTGGTATTATTCAATAGTGGAGTTATATAAACAGACAGCATGCAAAACCCACATGCACGTTGGGGGACATGACATGTTGGTCTAGAGGCAAGGTGCTCGCATCTCATGCCAAAGGTAACGGGTTCGATCCCCGGTCGGTGCAGGCATTTTGGGAATTTCTTTCCGCGGGAAAGAAATTCCTGTCCCTGATCCTATAGGAGGTAGAATCGAGCACCTAGTCTTCTGGGATAAGGACGAAAAACTCGGAGGGCCCGTGTGCACGTTGAGCACGTTAAAGATACCTTGGCAGTTGAGTGTCGAGAAGAACAGGCCGAACAAGGCCGTTGCCTTGGCAAAATTCTAAAAAAAAAAACAAACGAACGAATCCCTACCACAAAAAACACACAGAAAGAAGAACAAGAAAAATAAAAATAAAAAACTGAGGTGTAAATGCCAAGGGTAAGGAACCTCCTAAAATAAAGAGCTAAACCCAGACGTGCACACACTGGTACACACAAATAATGCTTCTCTGATTACGGATACAGGGCTTAGACCTAAGACGAAAGGACCCCGGAGTGCCTTCAGGGTAAAAGCCGATAAATCTCCCAGAAAATCTAAATACTGATGTATCAGAGGTACGCATAGTCTGAGCAGAAATGGTCTTTGTAAACTATGCTGGATCTGTGTATAACTTACGATAAGATAGATAAGATAAGAATCAGTTTACTATTCCTTGAGGGAAATTCACTTACACAGAGTGTTTAAGAATACATACATGGTATACATACACATCTAGCACATCATTACATAAACATATCATAACTCAAGAACAGGCTTACCATATGAAGTAGCATGGCATGGAATCTTAGTCAAATATGGCACGCATCTAGCTATAATGTCTTGTTGAGGCGAATTGCAGAGGGCAAAAATGATCTTCTGTATGTCTTTCTCTGTTTGCTTTGAATTTGATGTATTATTCTGTATTAACTAATGGTTCTCGGGCGGGTGGGAGGAAATTTGGGATTTCCCGGGGGAACGAACTAGGTCATCAAAAAAATCCACGCTGTAAGGCTAGCAAAGGTGCAGAGACCTCTCTTTTTTCTTGTTCCACGTTATACTGTGCCATCCATCATAGCAAATGCACTCGATTATTTTTTGTTTTGTTTTGAAGTTTAAGGTCTTTTTGCAGAACGAGGTAGTATGGTACACCGGTCTGATCAGATTATAGCTGTCCTGCTCCATGTATAATCTCGTATCAGTATATTATGTCCTTCGGATTCTCAATTATAGATCCGCGGATGCCAGTTGGCTGCCCACGATTAGTGCGGTTTTTGATGTCCCCTTCCCTTCCCTTTTACACTTTTCAAACGTCTGGCCTCACCCCCCCCCCCCCCCCGACCTCCCCCGTAGGAGCGCAAGGCCATTAGAATGGTGAATGTCAATGTTTTGTTGGTGTCTCCCGTATGAAGTTAACCGTCTTTTTACAGAGCAAGGTAGTATGGCACACCGGTGTGATCAGATTATAGCTGTCTTGTTTCATGTCTATCTCGTATCACTGCAGTACGATCTTCGGATTCTCACAGTAATGGATCCGCGTAATCCAATCTATCAAGTTTGCTTACTGTAATCCTTTCTCGCGTCTTCCCAGCTAATGGAGGTCTGTGGTAGCAGAGGTACTGGACACAATAAGGTGAGACAGCTAGCGCGTTTAGCTATAGAAAACTGGAATCTCAGCGCGATTGTTCTTTGAAAATTTCCACAGACTTATGGTATAGTAAACTCAACTGTCCCGGTCCCTCGTACAAATACATTACATGTACAGTCCTGGTCACAACTACAAGATAGTTACAAACTCTTAACTCTGACTAAACGTATACGATACAAAGGTTCTGTCCTAAGTGCACACACAGGATACGATGTACTGGTATGATGAGAATGTAGATGGTCGCTTGATGTTTTGGGCACTGGTTCCCTCAATTCTGCATACTCCGGGTTACTACTACCACAACCCCTACGCTATATACACGTGCGCGGTTACCTGGGCACATATCCCTACAGAAGCCTGCCTCATCGCTTCCAGGGGGACTTACAGGTCTTACACTGTTCCGAAAGTTCCATTAAGCGTTAGAACTTAAATCATGTGCACTTGGTGCACCACTCGTTACGAGCTATCTTCAATTATAGACTCACTCGCCCTTCTGCTTCTTCTTACCCTCATGGAACAAGAGATATAAGCTCTTTGTGAACTTGTAAATCCTACGAAGTTCTCCGTACGCTCTTCGTGAGCTAACTTAGCACGGGCCGTTTGTGCTGCACTAGTTTTAATCTTAAACGCGCTCTTCTCGAGCTAATGTTAGTATAGCCCTCTTTAGGCACTGTCCATCTGCGTTCATCTGAGTTCGTCTCGAACTCGAAATAGGTACTCTGCTCTGCTTGAGCAGGTCCTCACGGGTGAGTCTATCGCAGGGTCACTCAACTCAGGCTCGCGTCCGTACGTGCACCAGGGCAGGCCCTAGTCGAGTCTACCGCTTGCTGACTCTACTTAAGCTCGCTGCTCTACCTGAGCAGGCCCTCGCAAAGGAGTCTGTCGCTCCCTGACTCCACTTAGACGCGCTGCTCTGCCCAAGCAGGCCCTAAACGGTGGGTCCCTGTGTCTCGGGTGGGTCAATCGCTTGCCGACTGACGACTCCAGAGTTGCTCTGGAATATATACAGAGGAGGGAACTACGCCACAGAATTTGAACAACGGAGCTCAGCTACGCCATAAAAACGTAAACAATGGATTTCGAGTATGCATAAAAACTTAAACAATGGTTTTCAACTACGCATAAAAACTTACACAATGGCTGATCTCGCCCGCGGGGGTGTTTGGTGGGCGGGTGGGTGATATCGGTCATACTATTTTTGGACAGGAACTCCAAAAGGAGTGCAGAAAGTCTTAACAATGGCGCTTCCGCGACCCCCGGCATTTCCTGATCGGTGTACTGTTGTCATACCCATCGGTACTTACGACGCACTATCGGACGGTAGGGAGACTACGCATATTACGGCATTTCCGTTACATCCAGTATAGTATGATACGTAAGACGTGTGTGCCATGTATGTGCTCTTAGTGGCCTTGTCCACAGCATCCGCTCCGATCTGCTATTTTACGGAAAACTGACGTATGAAAAAGTAAATCCCTCTTTGCCTCTGTATACTTGTCCACAGCATCCGTTCCGCTCCGCTATTTTACGGAAAATGACGTATGAACAAGTAAAACTCTCTTTGCCTCTGTAGACTTGTCCACAGTATCTGTTCCGCTCCGCTATTTTACGGAAAATGACGCATGAACAAGTAAAAACCTTCTTTGCCTGTGTATACTTGTCCACAGTATCTGTTCTGCATTGCTCCTCACTGCTAAAAAAAAGGACAAACTTGTTTTACGTTTTCATTCGCCATTTTCCGAAAAATAGCGGAGCAGATACTGTGGACAAGATCACTTCAATGGTCTATGAAAATGAATTTCTCTAATGGGACAATACAGTAAATCTTATCCTTTTTTTGGCTTGCCTTATCTCATCAAATTATCTTTTGATCTTACAGCCGCTCTGACTAGATTTTTATTTATCTTTACCAGATTCATATAGACATACTTTACAATACTGGTTTTTTCCCGTTAGTTTTTTTAACTTCACTTTTATTTGATCTTACAATAAGCATCTGAGGGCTGAAGGCTAGCCCAAAGCGAGATAACGGAAAAACCGTGGAAGGCGCAATATGGCCGTTATCGTGCCAATGCGCCATTAAACCCAAAAATCAAACTCAAAACGCTGACCAGGTAATAAATTGATTAAAAACATCAAAATGGACAAAAACAAAAGAGACAAATAAAAGCAAAATACTTTTAAACGCAAGATATTTTCATATCAACGAGATACATGTATATAAATAACACAAAGCTGTCCAAAATGCAGGGCTTATTAAGACGCCGGGTTAGCTTTTGTTTCAGACATGGAACACTGGGCACTAGAGCAGCGGTTCTCAAAATGGGTATCGGGGAACCGTGAGTCTCGTTCCGGGGATCGGTAACAGTTCCACAAAATAAATTATATATTGCAACGATACTCATGACATTTCAAAGATCGAGAAAGATCGAGCTGTTGTTACTTGTACATAGGCACCCCAAGAGTTTTGCGCTAGGGGCACTTACGTATACGTACCTGTCCCTAACCCCGTCCTTATCCTCAACCCTAAATCTTATTGAATCCCTAACCCTGTCCCTTACCCTTGCAACCAAAAAACAAGAGGAAGACAAAAAGAAAATCTGAAAGAATAATTAATTAAGGCTGTTGTTGGGAGTATTTGGGGAGGAGTTCTTTAGCTCTGGAGTCACAAAAGGCTTTAAAATGTGTACCCCTAGCGCAAAAAGATTTTTTGGGGGAACGTACGCACTTGTAACAACAATCTTCTCAAAATGGGTTCCGCCGAAGCGTGAGTCTCGTTCCGGCGTTCCGAAACGGTTCCACAACATAAATTATTGCTACGAAAAGATCGAGAAATCAGGAGTTATTATATTTTATATTGCACTACTTGGCCCACTGGCCCGGGGAATTTTTAAACGTTGAATTTTGATCATCAATGTGCAAACTGAGGCCCAGAACGAAATTTCCTGTCATACTTTTTAAATTCTACGCGAAGAGGAATGCTCCCTTCTTTTCGGATAAA
The DNA here is from genome assembly GCA_963931925.1 of Onchidella celtica. Lineage (NCBI taxonomy): Eukaryota > Metazoa > Mollusca > Gastropoda > Systellommatophora > Onchidiidae > Onchidella > Onchidella celtica. Next base: position 43,669,237 of record OZ007583.1, read on the forward strand.
AAAGTCGGAACACTTTCTTCTGTTCAACCAGCGAGTATGTATGTATAGAGAGGTTTCACTATTGGTCAATTTGCACTGCGAGACACGGGAGGCTCTGCGTAATAATAATAATAATAATATATACATTTATATATACGCGTAAACAATGTTAGCTGCGGTAAACAATATCCGTTTGTGCATTTCCGAAGGGCGTAGGAGCTTACAAACGGTTTTAAATAGTTTCAATCAGGGAAAAACTATGAACAAACCACAGTAAACAGATATGCACCCTATCTTTGGTGAAGACAGTCTCTTTCAATTCTTCAATTTCTTGTTTACCGCAGCGGCCTAGTTTCGCAATTTGGCGGAAGTGAGATCTCTCTATAAATACATACTCTCTGGTTCAACTCAGTTGTGGCTCAAAATCAACGAAAGTATTAAAGACATAGAGAACTTCAAGACCTTTTAAAATATGCCCACGTACGCCTTTACGTCTTTCTATGCGTAATATGATATTTAGTAGAATTTAATTCTAAGGCTCAGCGGTTAAAAAGCCTTCCATGATTACATTGAAGGCCTTACTTTCTTTATAATATGATGACTATTCCGCAGTCCGCACGAATCTTGGACTTCCGTCTCCGGATTCTCCAGAATCGCAACCTTCCTGAAAAAGTTCCGTCTCTCCACAAGTTTGGGGAGCACTGCACAAGGCGGTGAAGTCTGAGTTTTTACCACGAGTTCAGCTCTCCAACGGCCGTGTCATTGTGCACTCCATCACGGTTAACTGGCGAGGTCGGGGTGACATAATATCCAAGTGCCTGTCGGTGTACATGGACGGTCCCATCTGATACAGTTACAACGGGTTGCAAAATCTGGGTCTTCCGTCGGTTGTTTCACGTCCTCTCTCACTCTCTCTTTCTATTCCTCTCCCTCTTTTTTTCTCTCTCTCCTTCTTTTTCTCTTTCTCTCTCTGTCTCTTTCTTTCTCTCACAGCGTCTTTCGTTCTCTCGATCTCTGTCTCTTTCTTTCTCTCTGCCTTTCTTTCTCTCTTTCTTTCTCGCTCTCTTTCTTTCACTCTCTCTCTCTCTCTGTCTTTCTTTTTCTCTCCCTTTCCGCAAAACCACTATTAGCATGGAGCGAAAAAAAAGGTCACGGCGGTAAACAATGCCCGTTTGTACCTTCCCATTGGGACAAAAACGCTTGCAGGTGGCCTTAAACGGTTTCAATCTTATTACATGTATATATAAAAAAAAATAGTGGCGAGAGTAATTCATTGTGGTGCAATTGGGGGGGGGGGGGGGTGTCGATGCTAAAAGACAATTTCAAAAATTATAAAGTTAACTTCCCAAAGTGTTAACTAATCCAGCCCAATCGCTTTTGTATCGACCGATTGTGTTGATTCAAATTTCAGGCATTTTTAAACAATAAGTTGTAAAAATGTAAAATACAATGATCTCTGTTTTGGCTCCCTGTAGTAAGCCCACCGAACTGGAAACGATGTATCAATACGCGTTCAGTTCGGTGCGCGCAATTTCCCTGCCAGAAATGAGTGCGTAGTGCTCTGATGCGCATGAAATCTGTAGTAAGACTGTAGAATATGGAAAGCTTTCTAGACCAAACAGAGAGAGAGAGAGATGGTACGGTGGGTTCACAGGTCTGTCCCGGAAAATGCCAGGAAGTTCATCTAGTCGATCCAAAAAATAAAAGTATGAACAAACCACAGTAAGTAGCTCGGCATACTCTTTATGGTGCAGAGGGTCCTTTCCCAGTTCTTGTTACGGCCGTGACCTAGTTTTGTGATTTGGCATGAGTGATTTCTGTCGTTAGAGACATGATCTTTGGAGAAACGTGAAATTTTGGTGAAATTAAAGGGGACAGTAAATAATAATGGCTGGTCGATCATTATCAAATTGATCAGAGAGGAGAGAGGAGAGAGGAGAGGGGATGAGAGACAGAGGGTGGGAAGAGAGAAAGGCGGGGGGAGTGGGGGGGGGAGGGGAGGAGTTATAGGAGAAAAAGGGTAAAGAGAGAGTGAGAGATTAAAGAAGGAGGCAATGGGAGAGAGGGGATGTGGGAGATAGAAAGAAGGTGAGAAAGAGAGAAAAAGATAGAGAAAGAGAGATAAAGCGCGAGAAAGAAAGAGGGAGAGACAAGGAAGAGAGAGAGAGAGAACGAGGGAGAGAAAGAGAGCAGAGACAGACCGACAGACAGACAGACAGCAACTTCATCAATAAACCACCGGAAATTGGTTGAATGTTCTCGAGCTTACACTGACATTCCGGAAAGTCCGGGATTTGTCATTATCCGAATCGGGGATTTGTCATTATCCGAATCAATCTCAGCGAGCTCTGTAATCTTTACAAATTCCAGTGACAAAGAAATTGCTAGAGGAAACTCTTGTAATCTCATTGTGTCTCCTGACATTATAGCCAATGGTCTGCTAATGCCTCATTAATGTTAATAGATGTGTTCTTGTTTCATGGAAAATTCCACACTCTCACATCTCATTCATGAAAGGCTGTCGTTATAATTAGTACATACGCACCCCAAATGTTTTGCTCTAGAGGCACGTGCGTATACGTACCTATCCCTAATCCCATCCGTATCCTCAATCCTAAACATTGTCGAATCCCTAACCCTGCCCCTTACCCTATCAACCAAAAAACAAACAGAGAGAGACAGACAGACGGATAGGCAGACAGACCGAGAGTGAGAAATAGAAAGCGACAGAGTAAGTGAGACAGACAGACAGAGAAGACAGAGAGAGAGAGAGAGAGAGAGAGAGAGAGAGAGAGAGAGAGAGAGAGAGAGATAAACAAAAACAAAAAAAAGAGAGAGAGAGATTAAGCGAGACAAACAGACAGACACAGCTGTATAGAAGAACATAGTTTTGATACTGCAGTTAGCATACACCTCACACATTGGTAAACTTTGTTCTTTTCCGCGTGCTTTGAGGGTTAAGTAAATCTGATTTTCTCTAGGTCACTTTACTATCATGTTCAATGACTGATTTCCTCAACGTGACTTTACTATCGCATGTTTACTGATTTTCTCTAGGTAACTTTACTATCTAACTGCTCACTTTCTCTAAGTCATTTACTATACCTTATACCTAACTGCTGATTTCCTGAATATCACTTTACTAGATGAGCTACCGGGCATTGCCCAGAATAAACAATCGTGCCCTCTCTCTCTCTCATATAATAAAAGTAATAAACTACAGTCTTGCTTCATAACTCATGCGCACCACAACATTACGCACCAAATTGAACGCTTGATACGGTTACTTTTTATGACATGCACGGTACTATTATAATACGAAACAAACATGCAAAAATACAGATGTTACATAGTAATTCAACAATGTTATTTAATAAAAGTACATGCTTGAAGTAAACGGCTTTTAATTATAGCCATCATCTTCCTTATCTCAATTGCCACCTTCCTGCCAAATTTAAAGCCTGAAGAATGTATAGTTTGGTCAGTTAGTCATGCCAAAGGTTGCAAGTTACTGAAATATATAATAGATTATCACATCTAACTACTGATTTTCGCAATGTCACTTTACTGTCAAAATAAGTCATGATTTTCTCAGTGTCACTTTATTATCAATATAGCTACTAATTTTCTCAGTGTCACATTACTATCATTGCTAACCACTGATTTTTTGGTCACTTACTACTGAGTTTCTTTAGATCAGTTTACTGTCATATAAGTGCAGATTTTCTTACGGTCACCTCACTGTGATGATCTGGGAACTATGGATTTCTCAGGGTCACTGTACTATTTTATTTAACAACTGATTTCTTTCAGACATTTAACTATTCATTTTTAACTACCAATGTGTCAAGGTCACTTTAATGTCATATTTAACTGCTGATTTTCTGAAGGTTACTGAAGCGACCCCAGCATATCCCCTTAGATTGACAAGATTCCAATTCCCTTCAGTCAACTTTTGAGAAATCCAGGACTGAAGTTTCACGTGATCAAAGCTTCTAGAGCAAAGAATTTTATTTGCCTTTCAGTAATACTTACAAATTACACACCGAAACTGCTTGATACTTTGACACACAGTGGACAAGGCCTGTAGAAGTAGTGTGTCGTGTGTAACTCAATTCAGCCAAAAAGTGGAGATAGGACCTTGTTATTCTAAGGGGACGCATAGCTAAAATTTAATGAGCTGTGGAATCTCAGTCCTATGAAAATAAATATCCACCTCTGGTTTCAAAATGATGAGACTCTACCTGGAGCCCACCATCTAACAGAGGAGTGGAAAGACCACATTTTGACATGTCCTAATAACAGCAGTAGTCTCTATGTGGACAGCAAAGTCAGGCTGTATTATTGATTACTCAATAAACAATTCATTGTGAACTGCGGCAGTAGGAAAATAAATTAATCATATTACTTTTAAACATAATCATAAAATACTGAAGTATGAATACGAAAGACCTGATTTGAATCTGCAATGATAGGAATATTTGAGAAGTGTGAATAAGAAAGACATGATTTGAATCTGCAATGATATGAAAATTTGAGAAGTATGAAAAAGAAAGACATGATCTGAATATGCAATAATATGAACATTTGAGAAGATTGAAAAAGAAAGACATGATTTGAATCTGCAATGATATGAATATTTGAGAAGTATGAAAAAGAAAGACATGATCTGAATCTGCAATGATATGAATATTTGAGAAGTGTGAATAAGAAAGACATGATTTGAATCTGCAATGATATGAATATTTGAGAAGTGTGAATAAGAAAGACATGATTTGAATCTACAATGATATGAATATTCGAGAAGTGTGAATAAGAAAGGCATGATTTGAATCTGCAATGATATGAATATTTGAGAAGTGTGAATTTAAGAAAGACCTGATCTGAATCTGCAATGTTATGAATATTTGAGAAGTGTGAATAAGAAAGACACGCTTTGAATCTGCAGTGATATGAATATTTAAGAAAATGAAAGGTATGCTCTGAATCTTGCAATGATATGAATATTTGAGAAGTAAGAAAATGAAAAGAATGCTCTGAATCTGCAGTGATATGAATATTTAAGAAAATGAAAGGTATGCTCTGAATCTTGCAATGATATGAATATTTGAGAAGTAAGAAAATGAAAGGTATGCTTTGAATCAGCAATGATAAGTAAACTTGGGAAACTGCTGAAGAAACATAATTATTTTGCGTGCCTTTGACACAATTCAGATAAGGGCAGCAGTTCAGTAAGGCATCACAGACGTTCCTCCCGAGCCGACGCTAATGGGTTAATAAAATGGAAAAAAAAAAACCCTGACCCAAACGCCTCGCTTCAAAAATAGCTCTTCATTTTGACGAATTCCGCCCCGTGTATGATCTCGAGCTATGGCTCTTTGCCAGTTGGCACTGGGCAGAGTTATTCAAGGTCTCGTAAGTGCAACAAAACGGCCGTAGACATTCCTCTGTAGAGGAAAAAAATCGTCGTATTTATATTCTGTAAGTCTCGGGTACCATGCTGTGATGCGGGAAAACAGGTGTAGTAGTACTAGTACTTTCTCCAAATTTCTAGGTCATCCACGAAATAACAGAATAATACACACACAAGCAAGTAAAGATACTGAAGATCGTTTTTGCTCTACACAATTCGCCTCAACAAGACATTATAGCTAGATGAAGACGTATGCCACATTGCACTAAAGTCCCATGCCATGTTACGTCATTGTAACCCTCTTCTTGAGTTATGTTATGTTTATGTAATGATGCCTAAGATTATGTTTACCATGTATGTGCTCTTAAACACACTGTGAAAGTGAAATTCTCCCATGAGTCAATGAGGTGATTCTTAACTTATCTGACTTTATCACTGGCTCATATTCTGCTTGCTATACATAAATTTACAAATCACCCCCCCCCCCCTCCCAAATCTCCCGGCCTAGATGATTTTTTTTTCGTACTCACTTTACCAAATTCAGGAGCGGGGCGCCAACAGGCCCCCAAACACAGGTCATCAGCTAAGGGATTTCTCGTCTTACCGAACACTGCCATGGGTGCTGCAATCTCTGGGCTGTGCACCCTAAAGGCCTGTTTACACTGGTAGGTTTTAGGAATAGAAAAAAGGAATTGGGGACTGTGTGGGAAGAACTCTCCTGGCTTTCTGACTTTTGCTTTCCCATTTCCCCCATTCGAAACATGACCAAAACAAACGATGCGCATCGTTTCTCATTCAGAAAACGGACCAATGTAAACAAACAACGTTTCGAAGGGGCGAAATCGGAAAACAAAAGACGGAAAGCCAGGAGAGTTCTTCCCACACAGTCCCCCATTCCTTTTTTCTATTCCTAAAACCTACCAGTGTAAACAGGCCTTTAGGGTGCACAGCCCAGAGATTGCAGCACCCATGGCAGTGTTCGGTAAGACGAGAAAACCCTAATCCTAACATGACTCTGAGGTGGGCCAGTTGGCATGAATTTACACTTTTGAAAGGGGACGGGGGGGGGGGGGCAGGAGCTACTCTTCCCTGGTAGAGACAAAAGGGCCAGGGGAGACACCAATGGTAAAGAAAGAATATATTGATATTGTAAAGGAAGTCAAGGAGGATTCTTTGGCAACAAAATATGAACATTTTTAAAGAAGATTAAAAAAAAAAAGAAAGAAAATCAAAAATTCTTCATAGACAATTTGAAATGGGACCTACATTGCCCATTTGGACTGGGTGTATAACCAGCCTGGCACCAGCCTGTTCCCACACACCGCAGAAAGCAAAAAAAAAAAAAAGATCATAATATATTTCAATTTAATTACTTAAATCGTTTTCTTTACTATTTGACAAACGCTAGTTTCCGAAATATGAGACTTTGCTTTCTCTCCAAGATACCTCCCCCCCCCCCCCCCAAAAAACAACAACAACAACAACGACAACATACCACACTCACAAACACATACACACACACTCACACATCAACGAAGTAAATCAAAGATTAATTTAATTACTCATCACTTTCTTTTTCCACTCAAAATCAACAATGGTTTCAGAAATTTGAGACTTTGCTTTCTTCCCAAGACCCCTCCCTCCCCCGCCCCCAACACACACACACACGCACACATACACACACATACACGACCGTGTGCGCACACACGCAACACACCAAGGAAGTAAATCATGTACAGACTTTCAATTTAATTTCCTTTCTGTAAGTGACAGCCAAACAACAATGTCATGTCATCTTATATAAAGAAATTAAAATTTTACCATCCCTCCAAGTCCCTTCCCCCACCCCCACCCCCCCCCCCCTTTGGAAACAAAAGTAAAGGTGTGTCAAACATACACTGTAATATACTTGCCCAGCCATCAATCCTACGTAAATTTGTGTGGGATTTCCGTAAGATTGGTATTATTATCGTAGGATCAGATTCCCTACAACAAACACTACGGCACGATGTCGTAACCAGGGGATCTATGCAGGCACGACATCATTCCTATGCGCAAACTTGACGTCAGTCCTACACGTAGGAATTCCGTAGAGCTGCCGTCTGGGTTTATCCTCTTCCTGGATTTGTACTGTCCTTAATCCCTAACCATAAACCTAGAACTCTTATGTCTTACTACCATTCTTTACCCGTTCAAATAGAACAAAGATTTAGGATTAGGGGATAAGATTTAGGGTATCTTGACCGGGTGGTTAGGACCAAAGGAAGTCTTTCCCAACATGTATACACAATCGACAATGAACTGCCGATTGTTCCCTCGCAATTCTATTGACTTACTGCGTTGACATCCTGGCCCAGAACCTGCCATCATTTCAAACACACGTCATGCGATAACTCAAATAATTAAACATCTGTCCTCTTTAATCCAAATTGGAAATCTTGGAGGTACCTTAATTGGCATTGCCTTAATGAAGTGAAAGGAGTACTATATTAATGAGATTCACAATTTTAGTCGAGCATATAGATCTAATTAGTTCATGCATAGAGTGTTAAATGCCCAGCCGCGCATTTTACTATGACTGACTCGACAGCCCCCCGATCCCCCGCTCACAGACGGTCCTACAGACGCATCATTGCAGTATCCCTATTATGTCAATCAACCAAACCTTCTCCAACTTAATAAATTATATTAAAGTATAGGCCTACATATTTTTGGTTGTTGAGACACTGTGTACATGTTTGGTCGGCAGGGTGAAACATCTAGATCTAGATCTACGATATTTAAGTCTAATTCCTAAATTTTTAATATCCACTTACCTGCAAGGTGAAATTCTGGCTCACGAGTTAATTTAACTGTGAAAGACGAACAAATTCAGCAGTACCAACCAACATCCATTCACGTTGGTAAAGTTACGTAAGCAAGTCCGTCTCCGGGTTCCAGTAAAGACAGATCACTTTGGTTTTAAACAGAAACATCCACTGAAATCATTGCTGTAATAACACTTCGTATTATGCAGAATGTGAACTAGCTGTAAAACACAGTTAGGATCCTCGGAATTAAAGCTGGTTAAATTAGTTGAAGACCCCTTGTCAACGATGTTAAGTCAGTACCGAATGTATTACTAATTACTAGACTCTAGTAGTATAATAGTGATTAAGTTCGCCTTGAAAAGTTAAGTTAGACTTACTCAGCATTCCTCCCGAAGTGAACAGTACAGGAGCTAAAACACACTGGATAACATTCTGTCCGAGGTACTAACATTTATATTATTGAGTGCGAAGGAACGACGCGTAAGAAGAAAAAAAAACCTGACGTGGGGAGAAAAGCGAGGGGGAACAAACAAAAAAAAAAGCGAAGAAGAAGAAATATAAACGGAAGGAAAGGCCAGCAGCAAGAGGCGATATGAAACCAAACAAATGTTAACAGGCAACAAACCAGCACAACGTCGTGTCTTGCGCTAGCTTGTCCAACCCCGACCATCACGTCACCGTCGTCGCGAACAGTCTTAGCACTCTAGCACTCCCTCTCTCTCACTCCTGCTCTATCCATCGCTGTCTGTTGAGAGTTTCTCTCTCTCTCTCTCGCTCCCTCACAACGTTGTCAGAGCCATCGACTTCTTCCGTCTCTCCCTCCGCCGAGCAATCTCGCCTGCCTGTGTGTTGACCTACTGATACACTGACATACTGACCCAATTTGGGCCCGTCCCTCCTTCCCTCCCCACCCCATACTCTCGCGCCATCTACAATCGAGGCCACCTTGACCCGCCTCCATTGGTTGCGCGATGACTTGACTACCATCGCAGGATTCCTGGCATTTATTGATGCTACACCGAGTCACAAATGTACCAGCCTCTCACTCTGATAATCACTTCCTGATTTGTTTTTCCATTTAAAAAAGAAATTTAAACAAAATTCCTCTTGAAACTCGACACCTGTGGCATATTGGTTTAATACAGGTAATTGAATATCTCATCATTATGAACAGCAGCAGTTACAGAACTGTACTGACAACAGGACTACATTATGAAGCCTCACTGGTCTTAGTACAGTATATTATCTAATGTAAAATTCTTAGTGTCTACAGATAGGAATACATGTATGATATTTAAAAAATGCGTTCCAGGATATTTTCCTGCTTGATTTACATAACTTGCAGGATATTAATTTTATGTCTTTGCATTCCTGTGATTTTTTTTTTGCTTACGTGGATATAAACAAATTAATTTGTGAACTAATCATTTCGACCAGTTACCCGCATTTGGTTTCCTTTCGACATGATACATTTCTGAATGTCTAAAGGTTAGAGTTAAGTTTTTTGGGTAAAAATCTATATAATGATTAGGGTTAGATTTGGTCATAATAAACCTGAATTTTATTTTATGGTGACTTTTTTTTTTTAAAACACAATTCAAATACACATTTTTGGGGAAGCTTCAGTGGTATGGTATGACCAGGCTCTAGCTAAGTTAATATCGGCAGTTAAGTAATCAAATACGATGTGGTGCCATTATGAAAGTGCAATGGGAACAAGGTCGAGAAATGACGTTAGTCACTTTTCATTTTTGCCGATTAGAAATGGAGCAGAATGGAAGAAGTCTGAAGCGTTAACACCTGTGAAAAACGCCACCTTAATTTGCTCCAACTCCACTTTTTGTACGACTGAGAAATTTGACGTTAAACCTTTGCAGCTTTAGTTATTATCATAAGCAATCACTCCAAGTAATATTGGAGCCGTTATAGAGCTCATAGTGAGTAGTGTTCACTGCTCATCTACAGTTTAACCTGTAACATGCCACGTCCCCTAGCAACAGCTAGCCAAGTCGGAAGTTTTTGGATCTTGTTAGGAGACCGTAGTCTAATTACAAAGCCGTTATAGAGATCATAGTGAGAAGTGTTCACTGCTTGCCTACAGTTTACCCTGTAGCTCGGAACTGTGAAACAGCTTGATAAGCGAAACAACGCATTCTAAAAAAAAGTGTCAAAGTGTGCATTTGTTATACCTCTTCTACATGCCAAAGGCTCTCGAGTTTTTCAGAAAATAGAGATAGAACAAACAAGAACTAAGGTCTCAAAACAAGACAGGATTCGTTTTTTAAAAATTTATTTATCTTTTTCAAAGAATGGAGGTTAACTAATTTTATATGGTTACAGCTTTCAGATTTCGTTTGGTCCAAAACACGAGCGCGGTGAAACAAAATTGAAAATTAAACTGAGTGGAATTTTGATTCTGATTTCATTGAGCCATACGAAGTATGAAGGACCATGGTCCTCACCCCCACCCCTACCTTAATGATATTTTTCAATCTGTTTTGCTTGTGACCGTCTATGTTGTTTCTGACAGTGTGTGCATGTCCAAAAATCTCGCATTAGCCCTCCTACTTAGTATAACACAGTAATATCACAACCAAATTGCCATTTGATGGTTTAATGTTCAATTTTCAGACATCTAACAAACTCTTCAGTTGGTTGGAATTTTAGGCGTGGCGTTAACCAAGACTGTTTTTGAATCTGTGATGACTTGTGACATGGTATGACTGAGAGGGGTATCATACTAAGCTCGATCAGACACAGTCAGCTTCTGCCATTATTTCTTTGCTGGCAGCATCTGACTGTGATAGACCAGGCTTAGTATAATACCCCCCTGAGGCAGAATAAAACCGTGGTGCACACCTTCTTTATGCTAATCTCACACCTACCATTTCCTTCTGATGCCACGAGAGCTAAATTTCCCAGTCCAAAACAAAAGTCCACCACAAAATTACCCGGAGTTTCCCTAGCTGTAATATCGTAAGCAGTAGCATAACACCAGATTTTTATCTCGATCTAACAGAGAGTAAAAGAGAAAATAATCATGAAAAAAGGAAAAATCACAACATCTTTACATTGATTAAGAGCCGTCTCAAGGTTTTCCCCGTGATGTCCCGATGATCAGTCATAGTACTGGAATGAACTCGTTCTGCCGGGAAGGATTATAAAGCCCGACACGACATAATGCTGAGATGTGTACAACTAATATTACGCAGCAATATCACAAGCCGAGGTTACATTACACCGAGTGAAACTCAATATCATGTTTACGTTCCGTAAAAGATTACATTTTCCCTTGTAGCGAGTCTGGTAGCACAATGAAATCTAATTTTTTCAGACAAGATAATTTAACAATGGGAATGTTGTATCATGTTGTGTTTTTTCTTTGCTTCATTTTCGTTTTTCTGTCTTTTTCATCTCTCGTTCAATCAAGAAGTCTATTAAACATCAAGCAAGCGTATTATTGGTTTTTGGAAAGCGGAAGAGTGGACGTTAAAGAACAAACTGCACAGATAACGGAAGTAGGTTTCACGTCGATATGTTATATAAAATATTATTTTATTTAAAAAAGCAGACCTTCACTTCTTGTTAGTTTTCATCATCATTACCATCATTGTTAATAATATGTTAGAAGCCCCAGCGCTGTCAACTTCATCGTCATGGTCATCACCATCATCACCATCATCATCATCATCATCAACATCGTCAACATTCTCAGCACTAACGCTGTCAACTTCATCATTAACATCGTCAACATTCTCAGCACTAACGCTGTCAACTTCATCATTAACATCGTCAACATTCTCAGCACTAACGCTGTCAACTTCATCATCATCATCATCAGCATCACCATCATCGTCATCGCCTTATTCATCGCTATCATCATCAATGTATTCGTAGCAGTTTCAGTATCAACATCAGTAATATTTTTCATCGATGTCATCTCCATTGTCATCAATCCCTTTTTTTTTTCTTCTCCTGAGGTTGTTTTTCCATTTTTCTAAATCGCACCTTTTTCCATCTTCATCAACTTTTCCTCATGTTGATTTGTTGTCTTTTTTCCTCACTACTCGATGAAAGAATTCCCATCTTTCTCCTCATCCTTCTCCAGCATTCACTCAGCAAATGAACGTGAACTAAAGTTATCTCACCAGTTCTTCAAATTCTTGAGCGTCTTAGACCGTTTCTCAAAGTCCGGCGTGAGACTTCAGAATGGGGCGTGAGGATAATATAATATCGAGGGGTGACCGCCAGACGGTTGTATGCGACATTTTTGGGCATTTTCAGGTTTTTGCACTTTCTTATTTGCACAGATGTCCTGCTTCTTCGAGCGAAATGAGAATGTTCAAATCTTATTAATCAGCCAATTAATGACTAATTACTAACTTTGTCCGATCATGGTTGGTGGGACATACTTTTTTTTTTTTTCAAATCGAAGTGTGTGTGTGTGGGGGGGGGGGGGGCGGGATTGAAAAACATTGATTTAACATTATCTAATAACCGCTGGAATTGTGGGAAGAACGAATGATAATAGATGGACAAAACCCTTGCACTGAATGTCACAACCATGGACAGGAAAAAGAACACGAGGACGACCAGGAAGAAGAGTAGACGACAGGATGATATTAAAAAGAGAGGGGGGGGGGGGAAACAACATGGATGAGGAAGACATCAGTCAGAATGAGAAAGGAATGGAAGTCGTTGCCGGAGGGCTACATCCTGCAGTGGATGGACAATGCCTAGCCTGTGCAAGGTTCAAGAACCTCGAATTGTTCTATTTCATTTGCGTCACCAAAGATTTACTTGCAGCCCGTCATAATTATAATACCTCACGGCATTGTTGAGTAACAGTCATTTTTAAAAATTCGGGGACAGGCGCCAGGCTGGTGGCTTGCCGCCCATACATTTTTTTTTCACGCTAACACAATAGGGCACTGCCCCACACCGGGACCCAGCGGGGTGCATGCAGCACAGACGAATAAATCAACCAGACTGGAAACACAAGCTTCGGGCTGTGTCGTTTTTTACGGAAGTTAATGAGATGCGGCCGTATAACCAACATGGCAGCCGCTCGGGAAATTCCGATTCTGGTTCTATCTGCAGTAGAAATTTCTTTTTTTTTTTGTCAAGATTGGTTGTACATGTTAATTATGCATTATCTTGCCTAGCCTTTCATTTTATTGTCTACAGCTGCCTTTTTTTTTATTATTATAAATGATGACCGTCTGGACTTTTAGCGACCGCTGCATTGTAGCTATGCTGAAGCGTCGGTCGCAACCGTAAAAACTAATGTGGCGGATGGTTCATGACCTTTCGCTGTTTTGTGACATCACACAATGGGATCATCCAGTCTGGGTATTTTATCAGTCTGTGGGGTGCAGTGGGAAGTGCCTATTGTGTTAGTAGTGTGAAGCACAATTTATGGGCGGCAAGCCACCCGTCTGGCGCCTATACCAGCCTTTGACTGTTTCACCTCTAATTCTTTATATGACGAAATGGCCAGGGTCAATTTCTGGAAACGGGCGACAAATTTATCACAAAGTCGGCTATCGTGAGGTCTGTTTGTTTGTTTCTTTTCCAAGTGGACCAACTTCCCAGTAATGTTTCATTACTGCTCTTATCCACAGCATCCGCTCGGTTATTTTGACGGAAAAATGACGTATGAAAAAGGAAAACACCCTTTGCCTCCGTATACTTGTCCACGGCATCCGCTCCGCTATAGATTGTTACGGAAAATGACGTATGAAAAAGTAAAACACCCTTTGCCTCCGTATACTTGTCTACGGCATCCGCTCCGCTATAGATTGTTACGGAAAATGACGTATGAAAAAGTAAAACACCCTTTGCCTCTGTATACTTGTCCACGGCATCCGTTCCGCTATAGATTGTTACGGAAAATGACGTATGAAAAAGTAAAACACCCTTTGCCTCCGTATACTTGTCTACGGCATCCGTTCCGCTCCGCTGTTGATTTTTACGGAAAATGACGTGTGAAAAAGTAAAAATACTCTTTGCCTCCATATTACTTGACCACAGCATCAGCTTCTCACAGCTCTAGAGGCAAAGAGTGTTTCACTTGTCCATACGTCATTTTCTGGGGGAGGGGGGGGGGTGAGAGGGAGGAGGAAAACGGAGTGGAGTGGATGTTGTGAACAAGAACAGTTTATCCACTGATTCAAACAATTTTTGCAATTTTACAGTAGGTTATTCAGTGCGTCCTTTAAAAAACTAGGTGAATTACAGTAATCACAATGAATACGTAACAGCAGAACAGGCCGTCACCGTTATCAAACACTGGACAGATATTATTATCATATCGACACATGCGATGCGCTATTGGTACACTGGTACAATTAGTGCAGTTAAATTTAGACGAACGAGTGCACTCATCTTTGACGATGACTGATCTGTGTTAAAGTGTCTATCGTGAAGGAGTCAAAGTGATTCACCTCCTGATAACACAGTGTGTTGTAGTGGTGTTTCTATAGGTATTTTAGTTACACTTATCTCTTGCATTAAGTAAAATAAGGCTATTCTCGGACCCGGTTTACACTCAGTGTTTTCTTTCTTTCTTTCTTTTCATTTATTCATTCATTTTCTTCCTTTCTTTCATTCTTTCTTTCTTTCATTCATTCTTTCCTTCTTTCATTCATTTATTCATTCATTCTTTCTTCCTTTCTTTCATTCTTTCGTTCTTTCATTCATTCTTTCCTTCTTTCATTCATTTATTCATTCATTCTTTCTTTCTTTCTCTTTCATTCTTTTTTTCTTCTTCATTTTGCTTTGCCCCTTTCTTTATTCCTCTTTTTGTTTTATTAAACTTACATGCCTTGTTGTTGATGTCTTTGGTCAGTGTTGCAGAGCTAATCTTCACCCGTTGTAACAAAGGCGAGACCATGATTTATCGACCGCCCGAAAGGAGATACCCCCCCCCCAACCCCAAACTCCCCCCGCAAAAAGTCATCATTCCCCCGTCCGTTCCGTTTACCCCGACACCATATTAATGTCTTTTTGACTGGACAAACCGACATTTAAAATTTGAGTGTTTCCCTCAGTTTCTGAAAAAACACAAAGACAGATCTTGTAGTGTCTTCTCAGTATTTGAAAAACATGGAGACGGGTTGACTGTGTAGTGTCCCCTCAATTTCTGAACAACACGAAATCAGATCGTGTAATGTCTACTCAGTTTCTGAAAAACACGAAGACAGATCGTGTAGTGTCTTCTCAATTTCTGAAAAACACGAAAACAGATCGTGCAGTGTCTACTCAATTTCTGAAAAACACGAAGACAGATCGTGTAATGTCTTCTCAATTTCTGAAAAATACGAAGACAGATCGTGTAATGTCTTCTCAATTTCTGAAAAACACGAAGACAGATCGTGTAATGTCTTCTCAATTTCTGAAAAACACGAAGACAGATCGTGTAGTGTCTTCTCAATTTCTGAAATACATGAAGACAGATCAAATAATGCCTTCTCAATTTCTGAAAAACATGAAGACAGATCAAATAAGTCTACTCAGTTTCTGAAAAACACGAAGACAGATCGTGTAGTGTCTTCTCAATTTCTGAAAAACATGAAGACAGATCGTGCAGTGTCTTCTCAATTTCTGAAAAACACGAAGACAGATATTATAGTGTCTTCTCAATTTCTGAAAAACACGAAGACAGATCAAATAATGCCTTCTCAATTTCTGAAAACATGAAGACAGATCAAATAATGTCTACTCAGTTTCCTGGAAAACATGAAGACAGATCGTGTAGTGTCTTCTCAATTTCTGGAAAACACGAAGACAGATCGTGCAGTGTCTGCAGTGTCTTCTCAATTTCTGAAAAACACGAAGACAGATCTTATAGCGCCTTCTCAATTTCTGAAAAACACGAAGACAGATCATATAGTGTCTTCTCAATTTCTGAAAAACATGAAGACAGATCATGCAGTGTCTCCTCAATTTCTGAAAAACACGAAATCAGATCCTGCAGTGTCTACTCAGTTTCTGAAAAACACGAAATCAGATCGTGTAGTGTCTACTCAGTTTCTGAAAAACACGAAGACAGATCGTGCAGTGTCTTCTCCATTTCTGAAAAACACGAAGACAGATCGTGCAGTGTCTTCTCAATTTTCTGAAAAACACGAAGACAGATCATGCAGTGTTTTCTCAATTTTTGGAAGGGCATTTTACATAATTATTAAGTTATAGATGAACAGTGATCACAACCCTGTATTATCTCTATTGAGTTTCGTAATTGGATTACAATCCCCCAATACCGCCCTTTCTGCAAAGTACGTAAACGCACCTATCCCTAATCTCGTCCTTATCCTCAACCCTAAATCTTATCGAATCCCTAACCCTGCCCCCTTGCCCTTTCAACAACAAAAAAACAGGAGAAAAAGAATAATTAATTAATGCTGTTGTTAGGAGTATTTCGCGGGGAGTTCTCTAGCTCTGGAGTCACAAAAGTCACACCAGCAAAATCCTGCTCATCATCATACTCAACAGAATGAAATCTAAGGTAGAAGAGGAACTATCAGAATGTCAAGCTGGTTACAGGACCAACAGAGGAACCGCTGACATGCTCTTCATACTACAAATAATGATTGAACAGATAAGAAGCAATGGAAACGAAGCCTTCATCACGTTCATAGACTACAGCAAAGCGTTCGACAGCGTTAGGCACCATCACCTGTTCGATATAATGATTAAGATGGGATTCCCGAAACACCTTGTGACCCTCATCGCTGCACTATACCACGAACAAAAGGCAACGATTAGATGGAACAATGAGAACTGTCCATATTTCAACATCGAGAAAGGAGTCAGACAGGGTTGCATACTTTCACCTCATCTTTTCAATATTTATACTGAGCAGATCATGAGAAACGCAGACATAGAAGATATGGGAATAAAGATCGGAGGCCGAAACATCACAAACCTCCGCTACGCTGATGACACAGCTCTTATGTCAGATAACATCACCAGCATGAAAAGAGTGTTGCACAGAGTGGATGAAGCGGGCAAGACAGCAGGCCTACACCTAAATGCTAAGAAAACCAAAGTCATGCATACTGGAACAGGGCACCATGAACACCAGGAGATACTAGTAAACAAAACAGCACTAGAAAAAGTGACTGATTTCAAATACCTAGGATCACATAAATCGCAAGATGGAAGCTGCTCAAAGGACATAAAAACAAGGATAGGAATGGCAAAACACAAAATGGTTCAACTAAACAACATTTGGAAGGATAGAGGCACACCAACGGACCTCAAAGTGAACATACTTAAGTGCTTGATCTGGCCAGTCCTACTATATGGTTGTGAAGCCTGGACACTCAAAAAGGCAGACATAACAAGATTGGAGGCAGCTGAAATGTGGCTTTACAGAAGGCTACTCAGAGTAAGTTGGACAGAAAGGAGAACAAATACAAGCATCTTAGAACAGCTTGGCACCACCAGAAGAATAACACCTGAAATAAATAAAAGAAGACTTGCATACATCGGCCACGCGGCCCGAAACAAAAGAACGGCCCTTATGATATCAATCCTTCAAGGAAAGACAGAAACAAAGAGAAAACAAGGAAGACCACCCATTACATATCACGATAACATCAAGAAAGTCAGCCAGCTGGAAATAAGTGAACTAACTAGGAAAGCTAAGGACAGGATTGGGTGGAGGAGATTTTGTCGTGACATCCACTGTAGCAGCTAACATCGATGACGATGAAGCCGACAGGTGACAGGTGAGGTGACCCCTAATGCATAAAAAAAAAACTTCGGGGACGTACGTACTTGTAACAACATTCTTCCGTGAAACGGGAAGACGGACCGTGCCACAAAACTTCATCTCTTAGCTGCTTTGGGCCTCGAGCCAAGGTCTTGATAAACAGGGGGGAGCACAACGAAGGAAGCATCGACCTGGACCGGTGCACTGTGTGCTAACAGTGTGTACAAACCTGGGGTCAAAGACCTCTCTTAAACTGCGGACAAAACCCGCCTACCACGACCCGCCCTCCATGACCTGCTTGCACTGAGCACCATTATAATCATGATTGAAATGGACAACACGCGCAAAGCCCCCTTGGACTGTCAAGGTTCTATCTCCTATTTTTGGCTGAACTGAGTTACACACTACACACTACTTCTACAGGCCTTCTCCATTGTGTGTCAAAGTATCAAGCGCATTCGGTGTGTAATTTGTAAGTGTAAATAAAAAGAAAACAAATTCGTTGCTCTAAAAGCTTTGATCACATGAAACTTCAATCCTCGATTTCTCACAAGTTGACAGGAGGGAGTTAAGACCTTGTCATATTTCAAGGGCGCCCGTGCAGATGCGGGGCTCTCTTGTAGAAGAGGGACAGCAGAGAATACATCTGACGTGATACTGCGTGTCGTAAGAGGCGACTAAAGGTGCAAAGGTCCTGGTCTCCCGAGAAGAGCCAGTTGGCGGTGGGCCAACTACCCACCCTGTAAAAATAAACCAGTTACAGAAACACAAGCAAATACTTCAAATCAGTCTTTTATCTTGGGAGAAGGGGGAGCATCTGCACCTGTAGATTCAATGAAGGACAATGGACAAAGCCGAAAGGACGCCACTGGCCCGACTGCTCCTTCATCAAGCAAGTCACTCCGGATTGCGTCGTGGAATGTCCGCTCCATGTATGAAGCAGGAAAGAGTGCCCAGGTTACAATGGAGATGAGGCGATACAGACTGCACATACTTGGAGTTAGCGAGACCCGCTGGATACAGTCCGGACTGAAACAACTTAATACTGGGGAAAAGATTTTGTATTCTGGAAGGGAGGACAAAAAGCATACAGAAGGAGTAGCGATCATCTTGAGCAAGCACGCCCAGAGGTCACTGAGGGGATGGGAACCCTATGGAAGGAGAATTATATTGGCATCATTTACTACTAAGAACAAGAACATCAACATGAACATTGTGCAGATATACGCCCCAACAAATGAAGCAACCGATGAGGACAAGGACGACTTCTACAACCAGCTTCAGGAAATAGTTGACACATTGCCAAGAAAAGATGTGAACATTATAATGGGAGACGCCAATGCCAAGATAGGACAGGACAATACAGGGTATGAGGACATTATGGGGTGCAATGGTTTAGGACAAATGAATGAGAATGGAGAGCGGTTTGCAAGTTTCTGCGCATTTAACAGCTATGTGATTGGAGGTTCAGTATTCCCTCACAAGAGGATCCATAAGGCCACTTGGATTTCACCGGATGGAGTAACTGAAAATCAGATTGACCACTTTTGCATCACCCGACGATTCAGACGCTCACTAGAGGATGTCATAGTACAGAGAGGAGCAGATGTTGGATCTGACCATCACATGCTGCTGGCAAGACTCAAACTCCGCCTCAAGAAACAAGGTACCAGAGCAGGAACAAAGAGGAGAAAGTTTCAAGTGAGCCTTCTGGATGGAGACAAGAAGGAAGAGTTCCAGCTGACACTGAGGAATAGATTCAAACCCCTTGTTGACCTCGAAGAGACAGTAGATTTGGAGACTCACTGGGCTAAGGTAAAAGGAGTATTTACATCGACATGTCAGGATGTTATTGGGGAAAAGAAAGTGGAACACAAGGAATGGATCAGTCAAAAATCACTGGACTTGATAAGGATAAGAAGAGACCTAAAAGAACAGGTAAATGCAAGTCGTACAAGAAGCTCAAGAGTTGGTAACCAGGAAGAGTACCGAGCATCAGCTAAAGAGGTCAAAAAATCAATTAAAAAAGACAAAGAGGAGTTCATAGGAATGTTAGCAGAGAAAGCAGAGAAGGCAGCAACAGGAGGACACATGAGGATCCTCTACCAGACTACAAAGACTCTTGCTGGAAAATATGGAAAACCTGAAGTTCCTGTCAAGGATTACAACAGGAAGGCTATTTTTGGAAAGGAAGCTCAGGCAAAAAGATGGATAGAACATTTTAACAGCCTCTTGAACAGACCTCCACCAAGCAACCCACCCGACATTCTACCCGCAAGACATGATTTACCGATCAGTTGCGACCCTCCGACTAAAGCAGAGATTAATGATGCCATAAAGCAGTTAAATCGAGGCAAGGCAGCTGGACCAGACCAGATCCCACCAGAGGCGCTGAAGGCAGATGCTGCTGGGGCTGCAGAGGGTCTGCACTCACTATTCTCGAGGATTTGGATCGGAGGCAAGTTTCCAAAGGACTGGAAGGAAGGACACCTCGTGAAGCTCCCAAAAAAAGGGGACCTCAGCAATTGTAGCAACTACAGAGGAATCACACTTCTCTCCATCCCAGGAAAGGTTTTCAATCGGATTATTCTCAAGCGAATACAGAATGCAACAGACCAAAAACTTCGCGAGGAGCAAGCTGGTTTCAGGAGTAATCGATCAACCACCGACCAGATCGCCACGCTGAGAATCATAGTAGAGCAGTCGCTAGAGTGGAACTCCCAACTGATAGTGAACTTCCTTGACTACGAGAAGGCCTTTGACAGCATCGATAGAGAAACACTGTGGAGAATATTGAGACATTATGGAATCCCAGAGAAGATGGTGAATCTTATCAAGAGCATGTACGAGGGGACAAGTTGCAGAGTCGTACATGATGGTGAGCTTACTGACAGCTTTGATATCAAGACTGGTGTTAGGCAGGGTTGTTTGCTGTCCCCATTTCTGTTTATCCTGGTGATTGATTGGCTTATGAAAGAAACCACCAGTGGAGGAAGAAATGGCATACAATGGACCCCATGGACACAGCTGGACGATCTAGATTTTGCAGATGACTTGGCACTATTGTCGCACACACACGACCAGATGCAAGCAAAGACTACAGCTCTAAACAAAATTTCAGAATCTATTGGATTGAGGATACATCCCGCGAAGTCGAAGGTCCTAAAAATTGTTGCACCCCTAAGCGAACAAGTCACAGTAGGAGATCAACCACTGGAAGATGTAGAGTCCTTCTGCTATCTTGGTAGTATCATTGACAATAAGGGAGGAACAGAGGCAGAAGTCAAAGCACGAATTGGAAAGGCACAGGCAGCTTTCACATCCTTAAGCAAGATTTGGAGAACCAAGGATATATCTCTAAAAACAAAGCTGAGGATATTCAACTCGAACGTGAAGTCAGTCCTGTTGTATGGATGTGAGACTTGGAATGCGTCCCAGGCCTGCATAAAGAGAATCCAAGTTTTCATCAACAGATGTTTGAGGAAGCTACTTAAGATCAGATGGACAGACAAGGTCAGCAATGAAATTGTATGGAAAAGAACAAGACAGAACCCAGTCAGAGAGGAAATTGGTAGGAGGCGATGGAGATGGATCGGCCACACTCTCAGGAGGCCAGGAAACAGCATCACGAAGAAGGTATTGGACTGGAATCCCCAGGGCAAGAGATCAAGAGGAAGGCCGCGCGGAACGTGGAGAAGAGCCAGAGAAAATGATGTGCAACGAAGCGGAAAGACTTGGAATAATGTAAAGAGGCTGGCCCATGATAGAGAGGGATGGAAGGTGTTTGTTGGTGGCCTATACCCTGATCCAGGGTGAGAAAGGCAATGATGATGATGATATTTCAAGGGGACGATTGATAGTTAGGGCGTTTGTGCAGTCGTTTATCGACCATACAATCCTACTATTGATCTCATAATATGGAGTCCTCTTCAATCAAAACCATTCATGTTAAGCATATCAGTGCACCAAAGCCCTTTGGAGTTTTCCTCGTTGATTCAGCTTCAGAATATTCAAGAAAATTCCAGTTCATGTTCAATAGGTTCAGTACAGGTGTACGTTGCTTCAGTACAGAAAACGACCATTTTAACCCTCCGCTGTTTAGATATTGCGCCGTACTGCTTAAAATCTCACATCTTCACGGTTAGAGTAAAGCACTTATAAAGTTAGTTAGTTAGTTAGTTAGTTAGTTAGATAGTTAGATAGTTAGATAGATAGATAGATAGATAGATAGATAGATAGATAGATAGATAGATAGATAGATAGATGGATGGATGGATGGATGGATGGATGGATGGATGGATGGATGGAGGGAGGGAGGGAGGGAGGGAGGGCGGGCGGGCGGGCGGGCGGGCGGACGGACGGACGGACGGACGGACGGACGGACGGAGGGAGGGAGGGAGGGAGGGACGGACAGACAGACAGACAGACAGACAGACAGATAGATAGATAGATAGAAAGAAAGATAGATAGATTGATAGATAGATAGATAGATAGACAGATAGATAGATAGATAGATAGATAGAAAGAAAGATAGATAGATAGATGGATAGATAGATAAATAGACCCCTCCTTCCCCGTCTCCGCATGTAGCGTAGAATGGCACAGCCTTTCTCAACCTATTAAATTCACTATAACCGGATTATTGCAATGTTCTTTTAATGTCAGCCGCGTGGTTATATCTCCCTGGGTCACCTGGAAGTCAGCTGGAGTTACAGATTATCCGGTGTTGAAATAAGTAGATACGGGGGGGGGGGGGGGGGCAAAAAATGATACGTACGTCATTTTTCAAGGACGCAAGTCAAGGCTGTGTTTAACTTTCACTGTAAATATTTATACAAACAAAATCTGCTCGGATATAATACACGTGGACAGAAACTGTGTGTAAGAAACAGGAGCTTATCAACTGAAGATAGCACCTGTGCGTCCCTGTCCAAACATCTCGCAACTTTAGCTCTTGTTTGATCCATTTCCATTTTCTGAAAAAACTGGAGATCTTTTAGTATGTAGAAGAGGTATAAGAAATGCACATTTTGACATTTGTTTAAAATGCATTGTGGCACTTACCAACCTGTTTCACAGTCCCGATCGCACATCAGCGGTTTTGATTTGTCGGCTAGTTGGATATGACGTCATGATATTGAGTCTGATTGAAATCTCGCGCATTGACCGCGTAGTATGGCATTGAATTTGAATTTTAAAAAAATCTCCCGCACTGACCGAATAGTTGGGTGGTTACGTAATGGCAAATGAATTTGAATGAGATCTCGCACACTGACAGACTAGTTGAGCCTCATTCAAACTCAATGTTGTGACGTCACCATCCAACTAGTCCCCCGATTAATATCGCTGTTGTTCGACTAGATGAAAAGCCAGAAAAACGAGTCTTTTCCAAGTACCTAAACAAACTGAATTGACAATATACACGTATAACATTGCAGCACACGAATGCACCTCTTAACCAGGAGTAACGAGGTCAGCTTAGTAGGTCAAATCAATATCTTCTCCCTCCTCTCGTACCATACCCTCTCCCTCCCCCCCCCCCCCCCCCAAGGCCATTAGATTATAAGTACACGGTTTACTAGACTGACATTTTGCCAACAACTTAAGCTGTCAAGATTCCACCTGCCATTTTACAACTAACTGATCCCCGAGGGCTGCTTTGCCAGCCATCGATTGGTCGATTATCTCCATAGTAACAGCGTTGTGCACGTGTGTGCTCCTGTTGGTAGTTAAAGTGCAGGCGAACTTTAAAAGTACCTCGTTGGGGATCAATGACTTTGCCACTGCTGCCGCCAGGCGTAATGTTCGAACGGAGTAGGTGAGTGTCAAACGGGGATCGAATGATTACAATTGTTATTCGATTCGGTCATAACTATTACGAATTAAAAAAAAAAAATTTTAACGAACGATGTTTCTTACATTTTAATCATTTCACAGACACCTGTTAGTAGTGTGTAAGATGTCAAAAGGACAATAATAATAAAAAAAATTTAATAATAACAAGATAAGATAAGATATAACCTTACTATCCTGCTGTCAGGAAGTTTGTTGTCCTAGCATCAGTAAACAGTACTACAGTAAAATATAATATCTAAGACCTACAGGTCTTTAACGCCTACCGTACACACGCACATTGCTCACACAACATTACCAGCAAGTAAGAACATTGCTCTCGCACACACACACACACACACTGTCAGAACAATCCATTAGGAAAACTCACAATTGCATACTACATCAGGAAACAGTACTGCTTCGAACTGCGGATGGCTATAGAGTATGATGGGTGGATATAAACCCTTTCAACTTCCGCGTTACGATTGTTTGCGGGGAGCCGCACGGCTTCGAAAAGCACCGTGTGGGGCAAAAACCTCAACTTGCCTTAGTGATGGCATCTGAATATGTGCACAGTCTAAACAAAGATGCATTTTTATGCCAGAACCAGCACGTAACGGGTTTGTACAGTTGGGTGCCCAACAAAAGGATGGCATCGTTCGGCCGTTGTCCACCGCTTCCGCCCTACAAGTGGGGCACGCCGCCATTTTGTTTGCAAATCACGTGATATGGAGGACGGTAAATGAAAAGGGTCTATAGCAATAGTAATAATAATGCTCATAATGAAGTACATTAACTTAACATAGCGCCACTCCTGACAGCTCAAGTCGCTTTACGGGGAGAAAAACAAATTGTGTAGCCACCTGACAATGTGAGACACTTCATGCATTTTGGTAGTATGGAGATAATGGTATCTACGGAAATCCGATATTAATCCACGTCAACTTGACGTAGGAATGCTGGCAAGGTATTGAGTAGTGAGTTGATCTAATTTGGGAATTATGACTCTTCAAATAGCCGGTATCATACTGCTTCCAAAATGGTGCAAGTTGAAGACACCCAAGTGTTCAAAGAAAATAAACAACCACACACACACAGATGAAAACCATATGAACCTAACATATATTAAAGTAACTATAGAAAAAAAATAATAAAAACGATTTTCTCACATGTATCAAATTTGCACTTAATTTCCATTTGTCAAAATGTGGTAAAGAGAAAAAGACGTGTGTTGCAAAATCTCCTGTAAGAAATAATACGGCACGGATCGAGCACCTAGTCTTCTCGGGTAAGGACGAAAAACTCGGAGGGTCCGTGTGCACGTTGCACACGTTAATGATACCTTGGCAGTTGGAAATCGGGCAAAATTCTAAAAAACGAATCCCTACCACAAAAAACACACAGAAACAAGAACGAGAAAAACAAAAACGAGAAACGTGAGGTGTAAATGCCAAGAGCAGCCAACTTCATAAAATAAAGACCTAAAAACAAACAAGAAATAATACAGAAGCTACAATAATATATCATATATTTTTTGTTTATATAGTATTTCGATTTTCATATCTCCACTTACACAAAGCTTAGAGATTTTCTCAAAGTTTACACAGACCTCTCGGTTTGTTTAAGTGTTATCTTATCAATGGCTATATCTTAATAAAAAAGCTACAACACACACACACGTGCACATGCGCACATGCACACATGCACACGCGCACACTCATAGACACACAAACACACACACACACAAAGCCCCGATAATTACCCAATCAATAGCGTTTTGTTGCCACTAAGTACACTCCAAATTTTTGTTTCCAACAGATCAATAATTATGACGTAAAACACGTCATCGAACTTCACTCTGCCGAGACAACATAATTATACATTTTCTTCTCGTGCAAAATTCATCGATCCCGTGTTTCGTCGTCTCCATCTCTTAAACTGGCGTATCAACAATTCTCCTATTTAACAGGACAGTTTTGGTGCGAGTGAGACTTCGTACGTAAAGACAAGCAGGCTTCTGCGTATAATTCCGAAACTACGAAAGATGTCCATGCACCACTTTGTGAGAGTATAGATTTCATCATGAACAATGCTATTAAAGCCGTCATTCAAAACCGTCGAAATCTTTGATACGCCACTGTGTGAGATGGCCGACGGGTTGATCTCGAGATTACAAGTCTATGATT
Source organism: Onchidella celtica (assembly GCA_963931925.1). Taxonomy (NCBI): domain Eukaryota; kingdom Metazoa; phylum Mollusca; class Gastropoda; order Systellommatophora; family Onchidiidae; genus Onchidella; species Onchidella celtica. The sequence goes on from OZ007583.1 coordinate 43,695,181, forward strand.
ACCTTACAGAACACGAGCCGTACCCACCGTCATTAGTTTTCTTTACTGCAACAATGTAACTTAAGACGTTTAAAAAAAAAGAAAAAAGTATGGTAGGCAAAATTACCCTTTTTCACTTTTCTTCATCCCAGCCTATTATTACTTATTTGAACGTTTCAGTTTTCTTTGGATTAATTTTGTTACACAAGATGACGTGGGTGCACTGAGAATGTGCGACATGAACGAGGCAAAAAAAAATTTAAAAATTCGTTATCTTTATAATATTACAAAGCAAAATGAAATGGTGACTGTCGCAATGAAAGGTTTTTTGATTGGGTCATAGAACAGTAAACAGTGGCGGAACTAGGGTGAGGGCAGGTGGGGGCACATGCGAGAATGCCAGATTTTTTCAAATTTATTTATTTAGTTTTTGTTTTTTGTTTTCTTTTCGAGCGAGGAAAACCCCATACATCAAAACACGACAAAAATTCTTGTACATGCATTTATCACTTATAGTAAACTTGATTATTGCAACTAATTGTCACTTGGAATTCCAAAATGTACTGTAAATCGTTTTCAGAATATTCAAAATGGATCATCCAGATTAATCACACGGACGCATCCATCATCAGATATTCTTCTCATTCGTAAGTCACTCCATTGGCGACTCATGAAACGCTTTTCGACCACTGCGCTTTAGTTTCTATAAAATATAACTATTGTGCATTGAAAGATGACTGTAAAGGTGTACGTGGCATATTTTAAAAGGTTTTGAAGTTTGCTACATTTTAAATACTTTCGTTGATTCTGAGCCACAACTGAGCTGAACAAAAGAAAGTGTTCCGACATTTTGAGCCGGAAAAAAAAATGCGTTTCCTTCAAGTAGAATTAAAAAGTTTGACAGGAAATTTCGTTCTGCGCCTCAGTTTACACATTGGTGATCGTACCTCATGTTGTACGGATATGGACAGTGCATATTCGTACAACGCACACAATTCGATGACCTAGAACACACACCAAAATACTATATTACTGACCTTGTTAATTTGCATAATTTTTAAAAATATGAATCGGCTTAGTAGCAAAACAATCCGACCTCTGCTCGGAGATTGCGTGATCTGCGCTAATAATATGTACTTGAGTGTACGTCGATCACCAATGGCTACCCCAACCCCTTTTCGCCTGATTAGACAATCTGACTACCGCCCATTGATACAAACTGACTAGACCTTCACGCCCCTAGGTCCATCTGACTATTCCATGTGTGGCCACTTTAAATTCGTGAACACCATACCAAGTTTTCTTTCAGCAAACCTTCACCAGTCGCGCTTTTTAGTAAACATGTTGTACGGATATGCACTGTACATGTTGTACGGATATACACTTCCTTTACACGTTGGTGATCGTACCTCAACTTTAAAAATGACATTTCTGTGTTCCCGGAGACAGCGGGGCTAACTAGCACTTCCATACGCTGCGCCTTTATTTCTCTGCACATTTTAAGAAATACACGCCTCTGACAGTGAAATGATTATCTGTAGCGCGGGGAGCGAGACAGGCGCACCATTAAAAGTTCAATAAGGATGTTGACATATCAGTGACAATGCGCCGTCAAAAGCTGCGATAATTACTTGAAACCTCCGTGCCAAAGCGCGCTTTCTCATTGACTTTTTCGGTATTGTTAAATGCCGGTTTGACTTTCGAATCAATGACTTATCCACCGCCTGTACTCAAGGCCAAAAAATCATTGTGAAATTTAAGCATGTAAGTCCCTTTAGTCCTGGTCTGGGGATGAACTGGGTTAAAGTATGGCTTAGCGGGTCTGTGTGTCAGTGTGTCAGTAGAGCCGGGCTTTAATGAAGAGTGACGCTCGAAGGGTTAACTGGGATTTAGAGATTGTTCACCCACGGTTTTCATTCATTTATTGTTCTTTCTTTCTTTCTTCCTCCCTTTCATCTGTCTGTCACCTTCTCTTCGCCATTACTATGTTTAAGATAATAAAAGATAATTTTATTTAATATACAGAATGTCTCAAGAAATGTTTACGCTTTGAATGGTTATTAATCAATTAAGATACATCCAAGATTTATAATTCAAATTAAAGAGAACAGATGTGTAATTATTTGAGTTACAGCTCGTATCAAATCTTCCTTAGTGTCATTGCAGTCCAGTTACAACTGAAGCAGACACGTCGTCGCCACAGTGCAGCGTAGGTCGACGGGTTTTTTTCGGGGGGGGGGGGGTTGGGGGGGAGAATGGGGATGGTTGGGATTAGTTGGCTTTTTGTTAATTTTGCCAGGGCCGAGGCCTGTTCGGCCTGCCTCTTCTCGATTTCCAACTGCCAAGGTACTTTTAACGTGCGCAACGTGCACATGGGCCCTCCGAGTTTTTCGTCCTTATCCGAGAAGACCAGGTGCTCGACCCTACCTCCCATGATAGGATCAGGGACCGGAAAGAATGAGAAAAATCCCCAAAATTTCAATATGCCTGCAGCGATAGGGAATCGAACCTGGTACCCTCGGCATGGGAGGCGAACACCTTGCCCCTAGTGTCTCGACCAACGTGTCCCCAATTATATTTATATATTCGGTGACCAGCAGTATCGATTTCGTTACAGACAAAAGCGGCTACTCCACCCTCTGCACCAAAATGCACTTCCTTTGAACTCTAAGGGACATCGTGACTTGGGACATAAGAGATTTTTCTTAAGAAATAATTTGATATTTGATCATTGAAAGACGTAAAATGATCACACCTGAGCCAGAAAATAAATTCCATAAGGCCTCTAGAAAGTTCCAGCACTGACATCGTTTTCTTTCCGAGAGTCGCGTGGTTAAACTATCGTATCTTGATTTTTTAAAAATATAATTTTTTTCAGGAGAAACAAGAAACTGAATGACTTTCTGCATAAGACAAAATATTTAAGTATTAAAAGAAAACAACAAAAAACATCATTTAACCCTTAGTTTTCAGAGTTTAACCCCCAACTCATAACACAACCTGCAAACTGTTAAGGGCGACCTCAGAATACAAGTGACAGACCAAAATTGGGAAATCTGCCATAACAGCACAAAGGAAACAAGACTTAGGGCTTTGCAGTGGAAAATCCTGCACAATATTTATCCAACAACTATTCTATTAAATAAAATGGGCATCAAAGATACAAAAAACTGTTAAGAATGTGGAACCACCGACTTCTTAGAACATTTCTTATTTACCTGCACAAATGTACAAAGAATGTGGCAGGACATTGAGAGCAGAGTAAATATACATTATAATACACATATGTCTCTGAGTGAAGAAATGGTTATGCTGGGACTAACAGAGAAAAACAAACACTGTCATAAGGAATTGCTATCATTTATTAATATGATAGTATTAATAGGCAAGCTGTCTGTTTCCAAATTCAAGTATGGTAAAAAATCAAAACTTATTGACATATTCAACAGAGAAATCTCACTGAGAAGAATAGATTTACCTTAGAAATCTTTAGATATCCCACCTCAATTTTGATACTTATTTAAAATGCCTGGTGGCACTTATCAAGCTGTTTCACAGTTCCGATTTATTCCAACTCCTTATCATGATACTAAAGCTGCAAACGTTTAACGTCGAATTTCTCAGTTGTGGAAAAAGTGGAGTTGGAACAAACAAGGACTAAGGTCGCGACAAATGTCTCAATTTTTTTTTTTTTTGAAAAAGTCGAATTACGACACTTTACTATGCTGAACTTGTTTTGTTGTTTTACTTGAGAATTTTTTTTTTCTTGTTTTTTTTTTTTTTGCTTTTTGAATATCACGTGAGGGGAAAGGCAACACACTGGAAGAAAGAAAGAAAGACAAGAAAAGAAAAGAAAGAAAGACAGGCAGACAGACAGAAAGAAATGAAGGAAGGAGGGGAGGAAGAAAGAAAGAAAGAAAGACAAAAAGAAATCAAACAAGAAAGAAAGACAAGAAAAGAGAGAAAGACAGGCAGACAGAAAGAAAGAAATGAAGGAAGGATGGGAGGAAGAAAGAAAGAAAGAAAGCAAGGAAGAAAGACAATAAAAGAAAGAAAGCCAGATAGACAGAAAGAAAGCAAACAAAGATGGAAAAAAAAGAAAGACAGAAAGACAGAAAGCCAGAAACAAAGACAGAAAGAGGGAAAGAAAGAAAGACCGAAAAAAAACAGAAAGACAAAGAAAGAAACAAACAAAAACAAAAAGACAGGAAAAGAGAAAGAAAGAAAAAGAAATATGAAAAGAAAGTCAGACAGAAAGACTGAAAGAAAGAAAGACAAAAAGAAACAAAGAAGGGAGAACCAAAAAAAAGGAAAGATACTAAACTAGTTGAGTACCCGTTCGATGAACAGGTTTGTGTAGGTTGTTGTTTTTTTTGGGGGGGGGGGGAGGGGGGCTAAAACTTAAGACGCCTGTGAACTAAGAAAGGCATTAATGCTGCATAGATAGCTTATAAGAGAGATGCAACAACAAAGGACAACCACACTTCAGACCGAAAGGAATAAGAACAAAAGTCGAGATGCGTAGGGTCATCCCCAAAACTCAGTGATAGGACAGTACACAGTGTGCAGTGGTGCGCACCGAAAATGTTCAGGAAGTGATGATGTCATAAAAACCTACAGCATGTCAATGGGCCGAGTGAAAATTAAGGAAACAATAAATTTTAAATTAAAAAAACTACACCGATTTGAGTCTTCTATTAAAAACTGTGCACCCTTACATCCATTCTGATGCACCAAATAAAATTTGACGTCTGAGCGTTGAGTGGTTCAGAAGCATTTTGCAACGAAAAATCTAAAGTCCACAAATATATATAACAAGCTGAGGTCCCCGGCCCTGCCCGGGATAAATCGGTTTGAATATTGGTTTCAGTTCTGGGTGGTTATTATGGACCTGCTTCATCTGGCCTGTTACTATTTGTTTATTTTATTTTTGTTTGTTTGTTTTTAAATAAGTCTTACTGATCTGCCTTTTTGAGTTGACACACTGCGCATGCCGTACAACAGCATGATTTGCGCACGGGTTAGTGTGTTTGGTAGTGAACACATCGCAGGAAGTGATAACGAAATCTTAAAATGGCGAACCATGACTCGAAATAGATCTAAATCATGGCGAAACAATAAATTTCCAATAAAAAAAACAACATCGATTTGAGACTTCTATCAAAAACTTTGCACCCTTACATCCATTCTGATGCACCATATAAAATTTGAAGTCTGAGTGTTGAGTGGTTCAGAAGCCTTTTGCAACGAAAAATCTCAAGTCCACAAATATATATAGTATAGATAGATATGGTATAGATGATATCAAAAAAAGAAGAACACACAGCCAAGACGAAAGCGACGGAATCAGAAGTTCACGAGTTCAATAACCTATCACGGTCAGCATGGGATTGTCCTATAAAACGAGGCCGAACGTCGACTCCCTTTTTGCTTAACTGGGTGAGGCGTTCGTTATATTTAAATACATGGATGCTGGGCGGGCGCATCATCTTCGCGCCAGTGGATGCACACTCAAGAGTTCAATGGTTTCCCATGACAGCTGGCAATATCTTTTTTGGGGTTACATGTGGCACTGGCTACAAAATAACAAGGACACTGGACGGCATTTTTAGTTTCGGCTCGGACAATGGCCGGGTTTGACCGGCCGTGTAACTGGATTGTGACGTCATGATGTTGAGTGTCAGCGAGATCCAAACTAGCTGGCTTGTGGGCGTGGTCTCACTGAAGCCAGAGAGTATGTATTTATAGAGAGATCTCACTTCCGCCAAATCGCGAAACTAGGTCACTGCGGTAAACAAGAAATTAAAGAATTGAAAGAGACCTTCTTCACCAAAGATAGTGTGCATTTCTGTTTACTGTGGTTTGTTCATATTTTGGGGTCGATTGAAACTATTTAGGACCGTTAGTAAGCTCTTACGCCCCGTGGAAAAGCACAAAAACGTGTCTTGTTTACCGCAGCGACCTACTTTCCGCTCCATGCCAACAATGGTTTCGCAGTGCAAATCGACCAATAGTGAAACTTCTCTATACATACATACTCTCTGCTGAAGCTCAGTGTTTTGGCGTCACCATCCAACTACTTTGCCGATCAAATTCGGCTAGTGAACTCCTGCCCGGGCATCCCACGCGAAGGATTGACCTCAAGTTTGCGCGTCATAGGAATGACATCGTTTCTACGCAGATCTGGCTGGTAACGACATCTCACCGACGTCGTTTTGATGTAGGGAATCCGCCCGTATGGTATTCCTACCAAATCTACGGAAATCTACGTCGGATTGACTTAGGGATGCTGACGGAGGCGGCCAGGGAGGGGAGAGGGATTGTCGACACCCCTGGTCTAATGGAAAGAACATTGAGATAGCGTGACGGGCCTGACCATGCAAATTCAGGAGCGGGGCAGCAACACACCCCCAAAAACAGGTCATCGGCTAAATAAGGGATTTCTCGTCCTACCGAACACTGCCGTGGGTGCTGCAATCTCTGGACTGTGCACCCTAACCCTAATCCTAACCCTAAAATGACGCTGAACGTCACCGAAAATCCCTGTAACATGTTGGAGCTGTTGCTGCCACGCTCCTGAATTTGGTGAAGTGAGTACGAAAAAAAAATAAATCACGCGGCCTGGCCGGGTCAACTTTGGTGGAAACAGAGGCTTAGATTGAAAATGACATGGACGCAGGCTCAGTTATCTGTCAGTTTCGTGTATCAGTAACACGATAGTGAAAGGTAATGTCTGTTGTTACATAAGAAAAGATGCGTCGAGCTGTTTTTGTTCCCCTCTTGTCTGGGTCGCTCGAGTTACGTACGCCTAGGTCAGTACAGAATCTATTCGGCCATCAGCCCCGCAGGAACACACGTAGGCTTGTCGTCAAGCTTGGCTATAGGAATGGCAGCGTTCCTACGTAGTCCCGATGAATACGACATCGTGTTGACGTCGGTTTAGTGTAGGGAATCCACCCTAGGGTAATCCTACCAACATTACTGTAATCCTACCAATTTTACGAAAATTTTATACAAATCTACGTCGGATCGACGTTGGGATGCTGGATGGATGTGTATTCCCATACCATTCCCTCCCCTCCTCCCTGGATAAGGGTTGAGGATAAGGACGGGGTTAGGGATAGGTACGTGCAAGTACGCACCCCTAGAGCAAAACGCTTCGGGTGCGTACGAACATGTAAGAACAGCCAATTACAAATATTTAATATTTAATAGTCTACAAAATTTGTTTATTGTTCACTTGTTTTGTGTGTTCAATTGTCCATCTTGTAGCTGTTGTTGTTGTCGTTGTTTTGTCTTCCTGAAGAAGGTTTACAACGGAAAGCCCGATGATTTGTCTTCCTGAAGAAGGTTTACAACGGAAAGCCCGATGATTTGTCTTCCTGAAGAAGGTTTACAACGGAAAGCCCGATGATTTGTCTTCCTGAAGAAGGTTTACAACGGAAAGCCCGATGATTTGTCTTCCTGAAGAAGGTTTACAACGGAAACCCCGATGATTTGTCTTCCATTCCTTTTTTCTTTGCATTTTATTGTATGCTTTCTGTATTATTTCTTGGGCGCGGCTTTGCTACACACAACTGTTTCTTTCTGCCATATTTGAACTCAATTTCACTCAAGTTTTGTGACGTCCATCAGATGATGCAAATCGGTAGAGCTTACACGAGGAAAATTCCAACCCCCCTGCACCAAAACAGTCGAACTTGAGACTTTGCCAAGCGAAGGTCCTCTGTCAGTGAAACCACAATTATTATCTGTGTTGATGACAAAAGCAGCCCACCCCCTCCCCCTTTTTTAACGCTGCATTTTAAACAGATGTTCACTTGACACTCAAATTTACATGCCAGGATCCCAGATTGGACGAAAGAAGAGAATTTGCTAACTTAGATTTTAATGACGGATGTCACAGATCGGGGTACATGAACACATGATTGGCGTAACAATTGATATGTTGAGATTATTTTTAGCCATCACGTCACGTTACACTGGCTTTGAGGACGCTTACCTGCACTTTGAGAGCTTTCTCTCTCTCTCTCTCTCTCTCTATCTCTCTGCCTCTCTCTCTCTCTTTCCCTCTTTCTCTCACTCTCTCTCTCCCTTTCTCTCTCTCCCCCTCTCTTTCTTTCTCTCTCTCTCTCTCCCTCCCTCCCTCTCTATCTCTCTCTCTCTCTCCCTCTCTCTCTTTCTCTCTCTCTCGCTCCCTCTCTCTCTCCCGCTCCCTCTCTCTCTCTCCCCCCCCTCTCTCTCTCTCCCCCCCTCTCTCTCTCTCTCCCTCCCTCCCTCCCTCCCTCTCTCCCTCTCTCTCTGTCTCTCTCTCTCTCTTTCCCTCTCTCTCGCTCTCTCTCTCTCCCTCTCTCTCTCCCCCTCTCTTTCTTTCTCTCTCTCTCTTTCTCTCTCTCTCTCTCTCCCTCTCTCCCTCTCCCTCTCTCCTCTCCCCCTCTCTTTCTTTCTCTCTCCCTATCTCTCTCTCTCTCCCTCTCTCTCTCTCTCTCCCCCTCTCTCCCTCTCTCTCTCTCTTTTTCTCTCCTCTTTCTGCGTTTCTCTCTTGCTCTTTCTTGCTCATACTCTCCGTCTCTCATCTCCCATCTCTCTCTCTCTCTCTTTCTTCCTCTCTCTGTCTTTGTCTGTCTCTCTGCCACATAAACATATACGCTCTCTCTTTCTTCCTCTCTCTGTCTTTGTCTGTCTCTCTGCCACATAAACATATACGCTCTCTCTTTCTTCCTTCCCCATTCTCTCTGTTCCTCTCTCTCTCACTTTCTCTCTCTCTCTCTCTCTCTCTCTCTCTGCGGACGAGTGTGTTTTAATCCCTTCATGTTCGTGAGTTTCAACCCTACCATACCCTGTGTCATTGAAAAAGAAAAGTTTGACCAAGTGTGTCTGCCACATGTTCGTGAGTTTCAACCCTATCATACCCTGTGTCATTGAAAAAGAAAAGTTTGACCAAGTGTGTCTGCCACATGTTCGTGAGTTTCAACCCTATCATACCCTGTGTCATTGAAAAAGAAAAGTTTGACCAAGTGTGTCTGCCACATGTTTGACCCCCGCCGTTTTGAATATCAAACGTCCAACATTACAGCATAACAATTTTCTGTAGTGGTAAGAAACCCCATAGGTGGAGCCAGGCAGATGACGATCTTCAGAGGAAAGAGTGGATTCTTTCATTAGCTGTTTCGGCCTTTAACTTCCTGACATCTTCTAGAACCCCCGGCCACACCGAGGTCATCTCTCATGGTGTTTGTCACCCACCTTTTTTTTTGTCGTCGCCAGGCTCTTCTTTGGGTTCGATCCCGTACCGCTGTTGTGTTTTTTGTGCAGGTGTCTTATGTAGTTTCGTTTACTCACGTTTCTTGGAGATCTCTGCACCTCACCCCAGGGCCCTGGGTTTCTGTGTCTGATCATAAGATCACCGCTCTGCTGTCTTGCTAAAATCCCTCTCTTCTTGGTCACGTGATCTCACGCCTGCCTATCTTGCCGGGCACGTGATTCTCATTCTTTTTCGCGTCGTGCACGATGCACGCTCAACCTTGTTCACCGTGAAAAACCAACTACATCTTATCCATAAAAAAAAATACCACATCGTGAAATCCTACAAATTATGTTCTCACAACTGCAGATGTCAAGTCTTTGTTACCAAGCATTTTACGCACTTTTTGAAGATTAGAAATTTCATTTTAGTTTTTATCTATATAAAAAAACAGCAAGGAAAAAAAAATTCACTGCGGCGAGGAAGAAATGCCCAGATCTGAAAAAATTACATGTGAAAGATAGTTCCTTTTGCTACCATGTCTATTCCTTTGAGATGAAAGAAAGCGAAGTATCGTAATTTTGTAATAAATGAAAATAGGCCTAAAAATATGGAATAATGCTTTCTCCTCAACAATGATGGCCTCCCTCCTGCCTTTGTTTTGTTTCGACTTTAAACTTCCGGTTGCGTTTCAAAGTTTGAAGGCATGAGTTTCTGTGCCGTCTGCTTTATGCACGGGCCATGCGGGGGTTGCTGTGCCAGTTGTGAGTTGTTTTCTATCTAGATCTACATAATCTGTGTGCCGATTGTGCGTGTTGTTTTCTATCTAGATCTACATAATCTGTGTGCCGATTGTGCGTGTTGTTTTCTATCTAGATCTACATAATCTGTGTGCCGATTGTGCGTGTTGTTTTCTATCTAGATCTACATAATCTGTGTGCCGATTGTGCGTGTTGTTTTCTGCCTAGATCTACATAATCTGTGTGCCGATTGTGCGTGTTGTTTTCTATCTAGATCTACATAATCTGTGTGCCGATTGTGCGTGTTGTTTTCTATCTAGATCTACATAATCTGTGTGCCGATTGTGCGTGTTGTTTTCTGCCTAGATCTACATAATCTGTGTGCCGATTGTGCGTGTTGTTTTCTATCTAGATCTACATAATCTGTGTGCCGACTGAGTAACTAGATGCAACCCGTTCTTTGAACGAGTCCTTACACTAGTTGATTAAAGAAAAGTAAAGTCTTTCAAATATTTATAGCCAGAAATGTAAAAAAAGAAGCAAAATGAGATTCAACCCTATTTTTACACTCGGGGTCGGACGTCATAACATCCCCAAACCGAATGTATAATAGGGATACGAAAACCATTTTGTTTCTCTCTCTTCTTTAAAATTTGGTCCTTTCCACCAAAAATACTAGAATTGATAAGATGAGACAGCTAGTGCTTTTAGCGTGCACAGATTTCGCACAGCTACCTCTCGGCAAACGCGCGGAAGTCATGAAAAGTGCCGTATTTTACAAAGCCAAATAGGGAATTGAATTTTATCCAACTATCGCTATAAACCTTGATTGACGTCACTTACTGTGGAATTATAACTTCAATCACTGTGGGGAAACTCGGGCTATTTTTTCTTTTTTTTTTTTTTAGTTGCAGTAACACTGTCACAATTTTGCGTCATAAATTTACCATTATATCAAGCATTCTTTTCATACTATGTGCCATGGGCCCCGCCCCCCGATCAGCGGGCAAATTGTGTGCACGTTTCTTTTTAGTGGTGCGAAGAAGACAGTGTCTCATCTTATCGTTTCTAGTATCTTTGTTTCCACTTATGCGGATTTCTAACAGGGCAAACGCAAATATATCCGTTCCAAGTTCCGAAACGTCATTTCGACCAGGGATTTAAACATCTAACGTCCACTGCATTCGTGATCAAAGTTGTACCGATTACTTATTTCCCTGATTTATAATTTAACTGGGATTCTGAAGAGAGCAAATAAATCGCTGAGTCGGCTGCACCATGATGGCTAGAAAGTGGATTTAAAGTTAAAAGAGATTATTTGCATCACAACATCTCGTTGTGAAATCGTCCCACCTTTAGTTAGCATGACAAGGTCCTATCTCCACTTTTTGGCTGAACCGAGTTACACACCACACACTACTTCTACGGGCCTTCTCCATTGTGGGTCAAAGTATCAAGTCGATTCCGTGGGTAATTAATTGTAAGTTTTACTACAAACACAAGCAGTTTCGTATAATGACATGAAACTTCGATCATCAAGTTCTCAAAACTTGAGGGAAGGGAGTTAACACTTTGTCATTCTAAGGGGACTTAATCTACTTGAAAATTGGAGAAAGGGGGAGATGGGGGGAGGGAGTTGTCGCAGAAATGAGTTTCATTCTCAACTACATAAAGATCTGTTTATAGTTGGTGTTTCATCTCTCTGGCTGTTTCTATGCGCGGATGCACTACATAATGATTATCTACCCCGGACTTTTGTAATCAACGTCTTTGAAATTGTACCATTGACCAAATAGCAAAAAACAAAAAACGAAACAAAAAAATGTTTTTTTGCAGATTAAGAAATTGATGAGTTTGCAACTTTTGTTGTTGTTGTTGTTGTTGTTGTTGTTGTTAGTTTTGTTTTTATAAATTTTTGTTTTTGTTTTCAAGACTCCTCTGTCCGCGTAAGAAACTTCTTTCAAGCTACAAAAATACATGACCTTTCCAGACAGAAGACAGGATTAGTAAGTAATCCCTGTTAATCTAAAAAAAAAAAAGGAAAGAAACGAAAAATATCTATTAATCCCCTGGTGCCCAGATGAAACTTGCCAATTATATTCCAAAATTTCCCATATTAAACGCTGTATTTATTTTAAATAGTCAGATTGTTTGCAAATTTATAAATCTTCATTGGAAAAATTATTTCTTCACAAAATAGGAAGAGTCGGGGACACGGTGGTCTAGAGGCAGGGTGCTCGCTTCTCATGCCAAAGGTACCGGGTTCGAATCCCGGTCGGTGCAGGCATGTTGGAATTTTGGGATTTTTCTCATATTTTCAGAACCCTGATCCTAAGGTGAGTAGGATCGAGCACCTAGTCTTCTCGGATAAGGACAAAAAATTCGGAGAGACCTTGTGCACGTTGCGCACGCTAAAGATACCTTGGCAGTTGGAAATCGTGAAGAGCAGGCCGTCCAAGGCCGCTGCCCGGGCAAAATTCTAAAAATCCCATCCCTACCACAACAAGAGAAAGTGGGGTGTAAATGCCAAGGGCAGCGAAACCTCCTAAAATAAAGACCTAAACACATAAAATAGGAAGAGTAAGTGTATCAAAGATAGAGCATTTTGACTCTAGATTTCCTGCTTCAAATATGATACCCTGGGCGCCAGAGGGTTAACAAACACAGTCACGAGCCTGCCAGCAACTATATGGAGATCCGACACATAGGGTTAATGTCAAAGTTGCACACAGGAATGACATCGTTCTTACGTAGATCTGCTCCTAGCCTTACCCCCTTGAGCTAAGGAGAGCCGAAGCGTATGAATCACATCAAACTGAAACATAGGAATATGACATCGTTCTTACGTAGATCCACTGGTTACGACATCCTGCCGACGTCGTTTTGCTGTACGGAACCCGCCTCTACAGTACTCCCACCAACTCTACGAAAATTCTACACAAATCTACATTGGATTGAGATAGGGAGCTTTCTGGATGGACATTATTGCTGTCATGTATCGCAGTCCTTGTGTATGCAGACCTCTGTTTGTATTGAACGATAGTATGAATGTTTAAACATCTCAGCGTGCAAGCCTGGATGCACATCAAATGTAGATATATAAATATTTAAATAGTTTTCATGCGACCTGAACCAGTCGTTTTTTCAAATGTACCTGGGGCTTGACAGCCGCTAGAGAAAAGGCTCAGGTTGTTGCGTAAAAATAGACTGCACCTGGATGGTGGACCGAAATGAGTACGGTATCGATATCCCTCGTAAGCATACGCTACAATAATTTTGCAATAAAGCTGCGATGCAACAAAACCGCTGTACTGCAGAGTATCGCAGCTGAACGGTAGTGGGAAAAAATCGCTCTTTCCACTGATATTTTTAACTTTTTAAAAAAAATTCTTCTAAATCAAGACCAGAAAACTGCTGGGGAAGATTTTCATGAATTTTATTTTCACGTTTTGATGAACTTTTTTTCTTCTATAAATAAAAGAGAAGTCTGTGTGTGTTTGTTTGCAAAAAAATCTTAATAACCTATGGGATCAAGCACCTCGTCTTCTCGGTCAAGGACGAAAAAACTCTGAGGGCCCGCGTGCACGTTGCGCACGTTAAAGGAGCGAAAAGTAGGTCACTGCGGTAAACAATATCCGTTTGTACATTACCACGGGAAGTAAGAACTTACAAACGGCTCTAAATAGTTTCGATCAACCTCAAAATATGAACAAACCACAGTAAACAGACACGTAGACTGTCTTTGGTGAAGATGGTCCTTTTGAATTCTCGAAACCGCTGTGACCTAGTTTGGTGATTTGGTAAGAATCATTTCTCTCTATATATACATTCTCTCTGGTTGAATCCAAATACTGCAAAGATACTCTTGTGGTGATGGCCAGTGAGAAATTCCACGTTAAACGTTTGCGGCTTTAGTATTACGATAGGGAGTCAGAATAAATCGGAACTGTGAAACAGCTTGATATGTGCCACAACGCATTGTAAACGAGTGTCAAAGTGTGCATTTGTTATACCTCTTCTACATACTAAAAGATCTCCAGTTTTTCAGGAAATGGAGACCGAACAAACAAGAATAAAGACGCGATATTAAGCACATAAACCTCACAACTACCATTGCAAACACAGTTATTAACTATTTTTGACACCATCATGAGCAGAACCGCTACCACTACTACCATCAGCACCCCCCCCCCCCCAGCGCCATCACGACCACAGCTACCACTACCACCATCGGCGTAACTAGAACATCAGCACCAACAGAACCACATCATCGCCATTAGGATATCACCACCAGCACCATGACCAGCAAACCATCACGTCTACCATTATTACTGCACCATCATCACCACTGATACCACCACCGTCACAACATCACCACTACACCCTGGCTACCACCACCGTCACAACATCACCACTACACCTTGGCTACCACCACCGTCACAACATCACCACTACACCTTGGCTACCGCCACCGTTACAGCATCACCACTACACCTTGGCTACCACCACCGCCACAACATCACCACTACACCTTGGCTACCACCACCGTCACAACATCACCACTACACCTTGGCTACCACCATCATCACTATTACTACTACCATCGTTATCATAACTGCCACCACCACCGCAAATACAACCACTACCACTACCATCATCACCACCACCTCTGCATCATCACCACAACCATTACTTTCACCACCATCACCAACGACAACAGCAAGAAAGGTTTGATGCCCCCAAGTCCGATCCGACCATGCCAAACTCTAACGATTCCCTAAGATACTCGTACAACCCAAAGGGGCTTTGGATGAATTCAAAATGGACCATTTCTATTCACTCAGATTGTTGAACGGTGAAGCTATCTATTGTTCACACCCCAGAATATATCAGCTGAAAATAGAGAGGACAACAGGTGCATTCCTGTAATTACTAGTATCCTGTCGAGTGTATCTTTCAATACCAGGGGTGGTCAAACTTGCGTAATGTAAGAGCCACATACCGCGGATATAGAGCAAAATTGTTGTATTTCCAGTGATATGAATATTGGGAGCTTACTCGGAAATACCACAATATTGCCCTCAATGATCTCATTTTAAGGGAGATACAACAATACTGCTTCTCTGTAACTTGGAACTGGTTCAAGATAGCGGAATAACGAAAAATTTGCAAGAAGCAGTTTGTCATTATTACAGTATTACCATTATGAACCCCAATAATTATTCATAAACCTGGAGATACAACAATTTTGCTCTATACCCGTATTACGGTAAACTTCAGATGTTCGAGAGCCACGTGATATGAACAAAACGTACACACAGGTTTGTATTGTTACTTACATATTACTACTACTATCATTATCATAACTACCACCACCACCGCAACATAACCACTACCACCACCATCACCACCTCTGCATCATCACCACAACCATTATTTTCACTGCAAAGTGACTGTGGCGATGACAAGTCTGCTCCAGTTGTAACTGGGCTACAATGACACTAAGGCAAATTTCCCAAATGGGATTAAAGAAGTATACAAACTACAACTACAAAAAAATATACAATACAAAAATACAAAATATTCTGTTACGTTACGCCTTTGTTAAAAGAACAGCACTCGCTTCCTATAACAGAAAGAATTACGTACAAAATTGTTGTTTTTTTGCTATAAATGTTTAAATAACACCGCACCCAGCTATCTCAAAAATTCTTTACGAGTTTACACACCATCTCGTTCACTAAGATCATCAAGTGACAAAACAATCTTAAGAATCCCATCTAAAAACTATAAAACTATAGGCCATAGATCCTTCAACTATTTTGGACCTTTTGTCTGGAACCAGATACCCTTGAACATTCGTGAATCACCGAATCTTGAAAGCTTTAAGAAAAGCGTAAAACATCACCTTTTCCTCCGAAACTGTTAAATTTTCAAAATTCTATTCTGTACTTTGATGTTACAATTGATTGTATAAGCTAGTGCTATACGACTAAGAGCATCTATGTGTGTGAAACTGAAAGTTTGTATGGATGAGAGTGCGTGTTTTAGTATGAGATTTGAAAAGTGTATGATTATTGATGCAATGTACAGCGCATTGAGTAATCATTTTATTAGAAATGCGCTATAGAAATTCTATTTATTATTATTATTATTATTATTATATGTAACGAAATAATTGTATGCAACAATATTTACTCATGTATGCAATTGTGATTAGTGCTAATTTGTATAAGTTTCAATAATCACATAGTACACAGTAAACCAAATGTTTTCAAAGTCTTGATTGATGATTGTTTTTACTGTACTGAATGTACTAATTACGGTAATGAACTAAGGGAACATCTGAGAAAAACGTGAGAATTTGCATTTCAGTAACAGAATTCGACTGTCCTGGTAACTCTCTCTCTTCAAGTGCCGGATCTGGAACAGATATCGACGACCACGGTTCGCCACTCATTCCACCGCTCGGATGCTCTCAAAAAGCCCATATTGTCCTGGTCGCCAATGTGTTCAAACTCTCTAGGTATGTTATTCTTTGTCTACCTCTGCTTTTTTTGCCCTCTATTTTTCCAGTTAGAGCAAGGTGTTCAAGACCTTTCGTGGTGACTATCTGGTCAAATCATGAAGGAATATATTTCCACGAGCCGCATTTTGAAGGTCAGAGAGCCGCATGTGGCTCGAGGGCCCCCAGGTTTGGCCACCCCTGTTCTATACAATCTTGCTTCACTAGGCACGCACATTTCGCTGACCCTATCATGAACCGCACAAGTGTATTTGCGCAAATTGCTGACGACAACTCTCTTTTGCCAAATAATCTATGAACTTCTTGAAAAAAACAACAAACAGCAACATTTTCTTCTATTGATTGACGAGCATGAGGGCGACAAACAGAGCAGTAAAGAGCTGTACAATAGACAATATTTCAAATGTCCATTACTAAAAATGTATTTAAGATAAGAAATACAATTCAAGCAACATCGTTTTTTGATTCGTTTGTTTCTATTGTAAAATTAGATCCTTCGCATTTAAGCGTTTTTATGACAGAGCTAGCGATGTGACCCACTTTACAGAGTGACATTTTGCAATTGCAAAGTGGAGTATTGTTTTCTCGTTTAATTTTTTTTAGGAAAAGTTTTAACTTTAGGACTAAAATTAGGTTTAGGGTTAAGTTGAGCTAATTGGCCACACCAATCGTGTTGTTGGCCACAAGGCCACAATAAGATGCTCCAGAAGCTGGCCACAATTTTGTAACAAAAATCCCGTTATTAGGTCTATATTTTGGGAGGTTCGCTGCCCTAATTTACACCCTCACTTTTCTTGTTTTATGCCCGGGCAGCGGCCTTGTACGGCCTATTCTTCACGATTTCCAACTGCCAAGGTATCTTTAACGTGCGCAACGTGCTCACGGGCCCTCCGAATTTTTCGTCATTATCCGAGAAGACTAGGTGTTCGATCCTAGCTACCTTAGGATCAGGGTCATGAAAATATGAGAAAAATGCCAAAATTCCAACATGCCTGCACGGAACGGGATTTGAACCCGTTACCTTCGGCATGAGAGGCGAGCACTTTGGCTCCAGACCACCGTGTGGAGTATTTTCGCGATATGACCCAAACAGTACCGTGCCAAATAATTATCAATGCTATTCAGCTCACGATCCGTGGTCTTCATTTATATTTTGTACAATTTCCGGAAGAACTTGTACATAATTATATTATGTGTGCGTAAAGTTAGCTTTTAACTCTTTCAGTATCCAAGGACTTAAACATCAAAAGGTATTACACAGTGACTTGATCTATTTAGCGTTTTGTGACATTTCATAAAGCCAGTATCAAATAGCTACTGCGTTCCACTTCCAAAAATTGAAAATGGATAGCGATTATATTTAAAAAAAAAAAATAAAAAAATAAAAATAGAAAACAAACAGTACTGAAAATCAAGTTACATAATTTACTTCGAGTAACCAAGCAGAAAAATCCAATAAAACTTCATTGTTCTTAAAAGTATTAACCTTTGCACTTGGCACCTCTTTATTTTCTGTTCTTCATAGTAGCTGAAAGTAAGGATAGAAACTACGCAGATAACCTCATTAACCCTGCTGTCCGCTTTAAAATGCGAAGACTATAGGACTGCACCAACTTAAATATCGAAATCACAAATGGATCAGCAGTTCATGACTACCAGGTGCTAAACGTAACACTTCCAGATAACTGTGGAAGAAAGAAACAGTGTATATAAAACTACAGCTCTAGATCTCACGTTGAAATCGTATCCAAATTCAAGGCGGTAGATTATGAGAGAGAGAGAAAGAGGGGGGCGGGAGAGTCAAAGAGAGAGAGAGAGAGACAGGGTGGGAATGAGAGAGGGAGAGAGAGAGACAGACAGACAGAGAGAAAAGGAGAGAGGGAGGGAGGGAGAGAGGGAGGGAGGGAGAGGGGAGAGAGGGGGAGAGAGAAAGAGGGGGTGGGGGTGGGGAACAGAGAGAAAGGCAGGGAGAGAGGGGAGAGAGACAGACAGACAGACAGAGAGAAAGGGAAAGAGGGACGGAGGGAGAGCGAAGAGAGAGATAGAGAGAAAGAGGGGTGGGGTGGGGAACAGAGAGAGAGAGACAGGGAGAAAATGAGAGAAGGGGAGAGAGACAGACAGACAGAGAGAGAGACGTGGGGAGCGGGACGGAGGGAGAGAGGGAGAGAGAATGAGACATAGAGCGATAAAAGAGAGAGAGAGAGAGAAAGAGAGAGAGAAAGAGAGAGAGAGAAAGAGAGAGAGAGAAAGAGAGAGAGAAAGAGAGAGAGAGAAAGAGAGAGAGAGAGAGAGAAGGAGAGAGAAAGAGAGAGAGAGAGAGAGAAGGAGAGAGAAAGAGAGTACAGGTTTGTCCACGGCAATGTCAAATTGGATCTTTCGCACCTGCGTTCTCTTTCACGCGATCAATCAAATTAATTCCTACCTTGAGGAATCGATTCCCCACAACATTCATAATACAACGTAATAACTTCGCCCACAGCCATCTCCTATCAAACCCACCACCTTTGGAAACCTTGTACCCGCCGGTAAAAAGCCTGACCCACATTTCTAAATCTGTGGGCAAGGTGTTCTCTCCAGTTCGCCAGGAATTTGGCATTGACTTCCAGGCCAGCTCGCAGAGCCACGAGAAAGGTGTTGAATCCTCAAGTATTTTGCGAGAGCTAGGCACCTGGAAAAAAAATTATCACCGAAATAACAAAATATCCCAGGGAGCATCATCCCAACGTCAATCCGACGTAGATTTGAATAGGATTTTTTTTTTCGGTTTGGTATGATTATCGAGGGACCGGGTTCCTACATCAAAGCGACGTCGGTGCGATGTCGTTATCAGCGGACCTACGTAGAAACGATGTCATTTCCATAAGCAAACGCGATGGCGTTGGATATACGTCGGACCTTCAGGGGGGTGCTGGCTGGAACAGTATTGGACGTTGCAAGGGTAGCTGTAGGTCAACATGTAATAGTGTAATAGCACCCAAGCCGCGAATTCCATTTAAAATGCGTTGAACGTTAAGTGCGTATAGGGCATGGTGTCACTTTCAGGGGGGAAGAATTCTACCCTCACTTGCACTCAGCCCTATCCACAAATAACATACGCTCGATTTAAGCGATGTTACCCCCCCCCCCCTTCTTTTACATAAAAGAGCTTGTCACATGACGCACAGCCATTCCAAAATGGGAATGAAAAATTTATAGGAATGGTTCTATTTAAAGGAAATTCGGAAAGAAGATAGGACAGGGTCAGGTTTCATTCCGATTTCGGAACAGTGTAAACGCAACACGCCTTCTGTTAAATTTCCTTCCCAAAACGGAATTCCTAAAATCGACTAGTGTAAATAGGCGTTAAATGTTCTTCACACGCCAAGCTTTAGCAAATTCAGGAGCGGGGCAGCAACACACCCCCAAACACAGGACAGCTCCGACACATCCCAGGGATTTTCGGTGACGTTCAGAGTCACAATCAGGCACAGTCCAGAGATTGCAGCACCCTTGGCAGTGTTCGATGGGACGAGAAATCCCTTAGCCTATGACCTGTGTTTGGGGGGGGGGGGGGGTGTATTGCTGCCCCGCTCCTGAATTTTTTAAAGCTCGTACGGGAAAAAATCACGCTCTCCCCTCACGGCCACTAGAATGGTGAATGTCTATGGAATGGCCGTGGTGTTCTGAAGCTTTAAGTACCATTCTTTTTCATAGACCCTTTGGCTGATTTATTAGAAACATGGCTTTGTATTTTGACTTCTGTGTAAGCTTGCAGCTGACTTTGTGAAACCAAAAAATACTAATCCATTTTCAAAAAGACAGTGCAAGTACGTTCTCCAGATCTCTCCCCACCCCACCCCCTCTCCCACCCCACCCCCACGTAAGCTTTCTTATACCCTGGGGGCTCTCCTCTTCCGAGTGTACATACTTTACGGGTAGCCCCCTCCCGATAGTTTGAGTTTGGAGAAAGCAGAGAGTTTGTATGTATAGAGAGGTTTCACAATTGGTCGATTTTCACTGAGAGACGCGGGAGGTTCCGCGAAACCACTGTTAGCATGGAGCGAAAAGCAGGTCGCTGCGGTAAACAATATCCGTTTTGAGCATTTCCAAGGGGCGTGAGAGCTTACAAACGGCTCTAAATAGTTTCAATCAGCCCAAAAAATGTGAACAAACCACAGTAAACAGATATGCACACTAGCTTTTTGGTGAAGGCTGTCTCTTTCAATTCTTCAATTTCTTGTTTACCGCCGGGACCTACTCTCGGGATTTGGTGGAAGTGAGATCTCTCTATAGGTAGAATGCGCATGACGTCACAGAGTGTTTTTGTTTTGTTCTTCCGACAAAAAAGATGGCGGGTGGATCAGCTGATGACTGTAACTTCGAGATATGTCTAAGCGGTTAAAATGCTTTCTGGTTGTATTGCAGTTGATTGTTATGACAGGGGTGGAAAGGATGGATCCAAGCTAGTCAGATTCCCTACCATTCGTGTAAACAAGGGAAAGGAAGTGAAAGAATTGACCGAACGTCTCCCGTGTGTATGTACACACGTGCCATTGTTTACTGCAGCGACCTACTTTTAGCTCGCCTCCGATTGGTTCGCGACGCCTGAAGTGCTCGCAGTGCAAATCAGCTAACGAATCAAAATCAATGTCACCATCTCCATGGTGATACGTGGGTCCGGACAGCCAAGATGGCGGATATGCGCATTCTACCTATAAATACATACTCTCTGGAGTAAGTACGTCGACACGATAAACAGTCACATTGTGCTAGGAAAAAAGCAAGACTATAGACAGGTGGTTATAACAGAATGACAGGTCAACAGCAAAACACTACCAGAAGCACCTATCAACCACTTCCTCATCCCCCATTTTACCATAAATAGTACCTGGCTGTAACTGGCGTGTCGCTAATGCATTGGTCCAATGAACGGTTGCACAGGAAATAATAGTACAAGTTTTATCATGCCAATACAGGCTTGATCTGTAGTTAACCCCATTAATATTTCTCTTTGAAATCACACTCGCATGTGCATGTCTGTAGGACTGTACACAGGGAACTGATGTCAGTGGGTGGAGACGTTCCACCTTTAGATTACAATGGGAACAAGCGTAGTATTTTGGGACCTCAGTTCTTGTTTGTTCCCTCTCCATTTTCTGAAAAACTGGAGATTTTCTGGTATGTAGAAGATGTATATAACAAATACACACTTTGACACTCGTTTACAATGCGTTGTGACACTTATCAAGCTGTTTCACAGTTCCGATTTATTCCAACTCCTTGTCATAAAACTAGAGTCACAAAAGATTTAACGTCGAATTTCTCAGTTGCGTAAAAAGTGGAGTTGGAACAGCCAAGAAATAAAGCCGTGATCTGATGTTCGTTAGACCGCATGAACTGCTTACTCACGCACATGTGCGATGGACGTTCGTATGTTTTGTCTACAGCGGCTATCTCGACTTGTATTGGGCTGACTTTTGAAACTAAGTTACATTTGGAAGTACGTTAATAAAAATGCACCCCCACCCCCCCCCCCCAATGCCCCCCCCCCCGCCCCCATTTTTTGCAGCGACCTACATTAGCATAAAATAAATTTTAAAAGCAAAATTAAAAAAGAATCTGGCAGGCTAGCGGCCACCAGAAGTCAGAACTTTTTTTCTGGCTTTTGCAAATACTTTGAAAGACATAAAGAAAATTTTAGCACCCTTAAGTACTAAAATCTCGTATCCTGCATTGTGACAGAATCAGGCTAATATTAGATCTAGTAGACGTGTCCTGAGCGTTTTAGCCTCCTATAATGATTCGGTTTTAGAACTTCCTCCATATTCACAGCTGGGGTCCTGCGTTTTAATCCGATATTTCATCCAGTGTATCCGTGTGAGTGTGAATATTTGTGTTGTGTGTGTGTGTGTGTACGTTTGTATGTTTGTGTGTATGTATTAATTGCAGTCATGTTCACAGTTTGCCCTTGTCTTTGTGGTCCTCTGATTGGTCAACGTGCTCCCTGACACGTGGGCTCAGTGCTAAATTTAGACCAAGTCTGTGGTCGACGTCACCAATTAACGTCATTCACACTTTGTTCGAAATGCCCAGACGTAACTGAAAGGATTTCAAAATAGCATCAAGTCTTTTCGGAGTTTTCTCTCTTCCCCCCCCCCCCCTCCGCCCCCTTTTAATTTTTTGGTGTCCATTTTCTTTACTTTATTCAAAGTGCCACATCTTTTAATTTTCTTGATGGGAATTTTCCTTTATGCAAATTAAAAACACGTCACTTCCGGTTACAGAACATTTGTGACTTTTTATGATAGGGCCGGATCAACATTTAAAATTAAATTATAGATGAATAAATAAATCAATAAACGATCAATAAATCATCCCTCTACAATGACAAGGTCCTAACTCCCTTCCCTCAACTTTTGAGAAATCGATGAGTGAAGTTTCATGTTATCGTAGATTTCAGAGATAAGACTTTTTTCTAAGTAGTAATACTTACAAATTACACACCGGATCCGCTTGATTACTTGGTCACACAATGGAGAAGGCCTGTAGAAGTAGTGTGTAGTGTGTAACTCAGTTCAGGGGAAAAGTGGACATAGAACCTTGTCTTTGTAAGGGCTAAGCCAGACCAAGGCTGGCGTAGGCGCCAGACTGGTGGCTTGCCACCCAATTATTATGCAACACACTAAAACACTACTCACAGTCCGTGTCAGGGTTAGGACTAGAAGTGTCGTGCTGGGTCACGGCTTGTTTATTTCATGGTCTCGTTGATTTTAGCCAGTGCAAATGTCCTTGAACTATTCTCGTGGACAGTTTGTTTTTGTAACGCTTTTTCTTAGAGATGGAAAGAAAGTGGGGCAAGATAGAATAAATGGATGAGTTAACAGTGACGGTGCAATTTTCGACCCCGTGGTTTGGATGAACTCTAGCAGGGAAGAGAGGGGGCGAATAAGGGCGAGATAGTTATTCGTACATAAAACGTAGAGGGTTTAGAGACTTTAGTAAGGGTTTTGATATGTTAATTTGACCTTGGCTGTTACCAGTGCAAGGCCGTGACCGATTTCTATGCAGAATCTATTAATACTACGAGCTGAGCTCGAAATGGATGCACCAATCAAATCTAGGCAGTTGGCTGGGGATTGGCAGCTGGCCGCACAAGATATAAGCGGAGCCATTCCTATGTTTCTTCACTCCATGCAGAAATTTCCTTCTGTGCAGGCAGTCGGCGTGATTCAGCCAGAGAGAATCAGAAGATTGTTACAGTCATGTCTATGACCTTGATAGACATTGGAATGAGACCATACGATTCCCACAAATTATCTACTGCTATTATCTCCAGCTCCCTGATCTCGTATCAGGGACCAAGTGTAAGTGTTTGTCTATTGATTCAACGATGAACGTGAAGCTGACCTTAAATTTTCCAGTAGAAGTGCTACCGAAGAATGCAAGACTACAATGTATCTTAACTTGCAACTAGATCTAGCATGAATGTCTGGTATACACATTTGTAAATTGAAATTGATGTGTCTGGATGAGGCTGGGGATTGCCAGCCCATCCTAGAGTAGATCTAGATCTAACTTAACTACGTCAGTTGTATTGACGAGTTTGATACTTTATAAGCGGTAGGCACAACTAACTGAGTTAACATTGTCGTCTGAGACATTAGAATATTATTTGTTAGATAGTAGGCAGACTATATCTGGAAGATAGATAAGTAATAATTAAATTGTGAATGAGTCAGAATGATATAATCTTTTAGAGATCTAGAGGAGACTTCTAGTGATATATTATTGAATTTTCATTTGATGCTGCTGATGTTGTCCTTTTAATATGTAAGAACTAGACGAAATTTGTTAGGGATTTTAAAGTAAATAAATTTGTGGCCCTGCAGGTCCTTGATAAAACTTATTCGAATTGTTATTAGTGTATGTGGCATGGTATGGAAGAATAATTCCTAAAAACCTCTCGATATTTTAAATGCAGTCGTAACACCAATAATTCCATATAACCCAACTCGTAACACTGGAGAGGGACCCTTAAAGAACTTAAATAACGCCATGCCATAGGTAAATTATTTTAAAATCTATTGTATTTTTTATTCCATTATTTAATATTGTACTGTTGTAACATTGTGTTTTCAGGTCCTTTTATTATAGATTTTAGGCAATTTGTATTAATTTAACATTTTGTTTCAATTTCATATGGTGAACTCAACATCCCATTGACCCGACGACACCGGCGAGGGACACCTTTCACCGTACAGATCTACCTGAGACAGAAACGCATTTTTTGGGCTTGGAGCTATGGTTTGAGGATATTTACCATCTGAATTCCTCAAAAACAAAGTTAAGTGAACCATCTATTTAACAGTCTTGAGGAGGGCGACCTACTTTCCGCTCTGTGTGTTTCCAGGCTATTTTACCATTTACTATATGTTTAGTTTAAGAGCGGGAGGTTGGTTGGGATCATAGTTTAGCATATCTTCTTTGCCATTACGAAGGATATTGGAGTGCCTTGGTGGCTATTTATAACTCGGGGGGATTTGCTTCACTGTGAATAGTTCTATTAGGGATCCATTATTCGTATAGATTGTGGCGTTTTTCTTACTTCCTCACTTTTCTTTAGGAAGATGTCTCTCCTGTCTTTTGCTTAAACTTTCTGTAAAATAAGTTAGGACTTGTAGGGTCTGTTATCGTTCGTATTACTTGTCAGTATACCGTCTTGTTAATTGTATTTCTTTTTGCTTCCTTATAAACTTTAAACTACTATACTAACATTGTTATGTTTACAATATATGCCTGAGGTGTTTCACGTGCTAAAACCACGTTGAATTGTAATCTGGTATTGACATATGAGAGAGCCAGAGATATAATAAATTTTTGTTCACGTGCTAATTTCACGTTGAATATAGAGAGAATAATTTTGCAGTGTGCGCGGTTTAAGAAGAGAGAGATATTTCAAATTTGTCGCGTTGAGAGAGAGATATAATTTTGATTCGTCGCATTGAGAGAGCGATTCATTTTTCACAGTGATAACAGAGGACACTGGTTCGTCGCGTTGAGAGAGACATAAATTTTGAGAGTGATCACTCAAGACACTAATTTATCGCAGTAAAGGCGATATATATATTTTATTGCAGTGGGAGCAACGGATAGACGGCACTGCCTTACTAGAAGTCATATTCAGAGAGAAAGAGATAAAGTTTTTGCAGTGAAAGAGACACTGCCTGTAATTTACAGAGAGAGATAGAACGTTCTTTTCGCGAAGCAGTGCTAACGTAAGACACTGAATTAATATTAACAGAGAATAACTGTTATAAATAATATAATTGATACCGCGATATACCTTAACAGTAGGTAAATACTTACTAATTACAGACTTTAACATATCATGGCCGAGTTTCTTAAATACATTGAATCTGCCAAAGTTCTGGGTATACCAGAAGAAGAACGCGCCTCGTGGTGCGAACGACAATTACAACAAGACCGAGATCGTGAGGATCGAAAAGAAGCAAGAGAAAGAGAAAGAGAAAAAGAAGTAGAGAGAGAAAAGGAAAGAGAAAGAGAGAGAGAAAAAGAGGCTGTAGAGAGAGAAAAAAGAGAGCATGAACTCGCAATGAAGAACTTAGAGCGAGAATCGCTTGGGACCCCCACTACTGCCACCAATACTTATGCTACCAAACCAAAGCTTCCGACGTTTAATGAAAAACGACCGGATCGACGCATATTTACATCGGTTCGAGCTACACGCTAAATGCGTCGGATGGCAGCAGGCGATGTACAGTTCATGCCTGTCTAATTTACTAACAGGTAAGGCTCTGGAAGTATTTCATAGCCTCAAAGTAGAGGATGCCAACGACTATGGCAAGCTTAAAACAGCACTGCTTAAGCGATTCCAGCATACCGAGGATGGCTTTCATCAGAGATTTCGCGCATGTAAACCCGAGCCATCTGAAAATTTCTCAACTTATGTGAATCGGCTGAAACATTACTTAGATCGCTGGATCGAGCTCGCGAACGTGACTACCGGAAATTATTCCCAGCTGTATGATTTGGTCTTAAAGGACCAAATCTATACGGCATGTCATTCCGATTTGGTTGCCCACCTTAAAGAGAGGGCACCGACATCCTCTGAAGAAATCACATCGTGCGCGGAACGTTATGCGTCCGCCCACCCAAATCGTCCTTTGGCAAAGCCTTCAACTACAGCACCGTGCTATGCCAACGTGAGCAAAGGAGCGCCAACCGGACACGATCGTTCAAGGCCGACTCGTCGTCAGGCCCCAAATCCGCGCTCTCAATCAGAGCCGCCTTTTTTTAGACAGAGGGATTTCCCGAATCGAAGTAATGTATCCCCGCGTCGAGGATACCAGACTTACTCTTTTTACGAGCCTCGCCCATATTATCGTGGCAACTATCCAGGCCAACAATATAACCGGCCTCAGGGACCGCCGCGACGAGTGCATTTTGATAATAATCATGATTATGATAGACCGCAGAGTCTTCCTTATCGTGGAAACGATCCTAATCGTATTATGTGTTTTAGGTGTAATAGGGTAGGTCACATACAAAAATTTTGTAACGTGAAAATGGAATCAACAAATGCCTGCTCGGTTAAATCTACACCTTATGAGACTGACGGTCATTCTGAATCTTCATGACAATCCAAGGCTATTCCAGTCATGTCCGCCCTACATGAACTGGGTGAATTAACATTTTACCAGGGCCGCGTGAACGCGATTCGCGCTTCTGTTCTACGTGACTCCGGATGCACGACTATCGGCGTTCGACAGTCACTAGTCCGTCCAACACAATTTTTGGACAAGGATGTAACTTGTATTACTTTTGGCGGATCTGTAGAGCGATTCCGTCTTGCAGAAGTTTATATTGATACACCTTTTCTCACAGGTATTGTTACCGCATGTGTACTGCCTAATCCGGTGGCTGATATAATCATAGGGAATGTACCTCAAGTAAATAAGTTTCTTATCGGTAACTTGGAAATTTGGACTGAGGATGAGAGTGTTGCTTGTGCGACAACACGCCTACAATCGAGTCGACGAGCAGACAGTCCATTGAGTAATCCTACTATTGAAGTGAACATAACGTCTAGTGCATTTCATGATGAGCAACATTGAGATCCCACATTGAAACATTTGTTTGCTAAGGTTGATCCTACCGCGCCGGATACCTCTAAGTTTCTTATTAAAGATGACTTATTATATCGTAATTTTCGGAATAAACGAGAGGCCATTATGCAACTTGTAGTACCGAGATCTTTTCGTCGCGACATTATTCGTCTCGCGCATGACACTTCCTTGGCGGGTCACCAAGGAAAGGCCAGAACTAAGTCTCGAATACCATCGCAATTTTTTTGGCCCAGTATTTACGCAGATGTAAACCGGTTCGTATCAACATGTGACGTATGTCAGAGACGTACTCCTAAAGGAAGAGCATCGCGGGCTCCTCTGCAGGAGATGCCTATGGTCTCCAGACCATTTGAGCGCGTTGCCGTAGATATAGTTGGGCCCCTACACAAGTCAGACAGAGGACATCGTTTTATACTTTCTGTCATTGACTACGCAACCCGTTGGCCAGAGGCCATTCCGCTAAAAGACATTTCAGCCGATCATGTGGCTGAGGCCCTTATTACCATTTTTTCGCGTCTTGGGTTTCCGGTTGAAATTTTATCGGACAGAGGTCCACAGTTTACCTCTGAGCTTTTTAAGAAAGTCTTGGAATTGGTCGGGATTAAACAAAGATTGACATCTCCATACCATCCACAGTCTAATGGCTGCTGTGAACGATGGAATGCTACCATGAAAGCTATGCTTGCGCGAGTTTCCGCCGACAAGCCGAGTGATTGGGATCGACAACTCCCCGCTATTCTTTTTGCATATCGAGAACTGCCGAACGCATCGATGGGTTTTTCTCCCTTCGAATTATTGTATGGTCGCAAGCCGCGTGGTCCAATGGCCAGACTCCATGATTTATTCGCCGGATCAGACACCGACGACAACGATACGCGGTCTGCATATCAATACGTTGTAGACTTGCGGCATCGAATTCTTAACGCATGTCAGCTCGCACAAAAATCTTCAGCTGCGCATGCTAGTCTTTATAAACTATATCGTGATCAAGGTAGCCGATTGCGAACCTTGGCCGTCGGAGACCAAACTCTTGTTCTCCTTCCGGAGACGAAAAATAAACTCCTTCTTACATGGAAGGGACCTTTTAAAGTCCTAAAGAGACTTTCTCGAGTAAATTATCTTATCAAGATTCGGGGACAGGACAAAGTCTTCCATATAAATATGTTAAAGCAGTACCTGTCCGACGATGATAATCGACAGAATAATCGCCGAAATGTGGTTGCTCAGGCCAATGCGGCCTTGGTTTCAGTTGACGATGATGATCCTATTAAGATAGAGAATTCAATTCCCGCACTTCGATCTTCTGAAAACACTTCGGATGTAAATATAAATCCAGATCTGTCTGAATCACAAAGACAAGATATAAGAGATTTGCTTAACGAGTTTACTACAGTCTTTACTGATCTACCAGGTAATACTTCTTTGGTACAGCATGTTATAAGATTAAAGACGGATATACCCGTCTTTGTTAAACCATACCTGCGTCCACTGCACGCACAGGAGACTATAATAACCGAGGTACGTAACATGTTTCACCTGGGAGTGATAGAGCGATCGACGAGCCCATATAACTCACCCATCGTCTTAGTGAAAAAAAAAGATGACACGGTGCGTTTTTGTATTGACTATCGTAAACTTAACGAGGTTACGATATATGACGCTGAACCGATTCCCAACCAGGAGAATCTTTTTGCTCAGTTAGCGAGGGCAACGATTTTTTCTAAAATTGACCTTTCCAAAGGCTATTGGCAAATTCCGCTTGATGAGAATAGCAAGCAATATACCGCTTTTCAGACTCCGTTGGGTCTTATGCAGTGGCGCTATATGCCTTTCGGGTTAGTTACAGCCCCTGCCACTTTCGCCCGTATGATGACAATATTGCTCCAGGATATGAATTCCGTGTTGTCCTATTTTGACGACATTTGTATTTATGAAACCAATTGGTCGGGCCACCTCGCAGCCCTACGACAAGTTTTTATTGCTCTTCGTCGAGCTGGCCTTACGGCGAAACCCAGTAAGGTGTTTTTAGGATATAATGAAATTAATTTTCTGGGCCATACAATTGCCCACGGCGTTCAGACTCCTGATGACAAGAAGATAACTACCATCTTAAAGCTCCAACCTCCTCGAACTAAGAAAGAAGTTCGTAGTTTATTGGGCTTTCTTAACTATTATAGGAAATTCATTCCAAATTTTTCTTCGCTTACAGCTCCGTTGTCGGACCTCACAAGAAAGAATTTTCCTAATAAAG
The DNA here is from genome assembly GCA_963931925.1 of Onchidella celtica. Classification (NCBI taxonomy): domain Eukaryota; kingdom Metazoa; phylum Mollusca; class Gastropoda; order Systellommatophora; family Onchidiidae; genus Onchidella; species Onchidella celtica. Next base: position 43,725,047 of record OZ007583.1, read on the forward strand.
TGAAATGGACAACCGAATGTGCTGATACACTTCGTACCGTTCAGCAACTGTTTTCCACTTCCCCCATTCTCATACTGCCAGATATAAACCAAATATTTATTGTCCGCACTGATGCGTCGGACAAGGGATTGGGAGCTGTGTTGTTGCAGGAACGAGACGATACCTTGCGGCCATGTCTATACGCCAGCCGCAAGTTGCTAGATAGGGAATGCCGCTATGCAATTACCGAGCGAGAGTGCCTCGCTATCATTTTTGCTGTAAACGCATTTTCGCGATATCTACTCATGTCCGAGTTTATAATTGAAACGGACCATCGTCCGTTGTTATTCTTGAAGGCTAACAGGGCTAAAAATGCTCGATTAACGAGGTGGAGTCTTGCACTCCAGGAATACCGGTTTGTTATCCGGGCTATCCCTGGCGGTGACAATTCCCAAGCTGATATTTTGTCACGTCTAATTTAGTTTCCTATTAAAGAGTGTTGTGTCTTGTATTGGGGTTGGATAGTGCTTGTCCCCCTCAATTCTAGACGGTGGATGGATTCACATTTATCTTGTTCATTACTTTATGAACCAGTTTTACAATCCTTTTTTGTGAATATCCTCTTTCCACCAGCGTCATTCCGGACTGTGACCTGAACTTCTGACAAACCTGACGCCCTTGTCAGCGGGTCAATGAGATGGAGACATGGCAAACCAAGCTACCAGAGCTACTGCTGCCATTGGATACCACAGTATTTTAATTAACAATATATTGTGTGTGTATGTCTATATAAGCAGCAATTAGGTGTGTTGACTAGATAATTATGAGCCTATTCCTTCAGTAAGGCTTCATTGTTTGATAATAGTTATACTTTAATCCAGCAGTATACAGTGATATACTCATTTCTCATTATAGATGTTCCTGAGAATTTTGATTGTGTGCAGTAAGAATATTTCGATAGAATAGATTCTATAGAACGTGGCATCAATAATTGTATGCCTTTTGTCCATCCAATATGCACGTTCTTAGTTAGATTTTTTTTTGGTCTCAAGCTTAAGGCTCGTTTTTCTACAGTAGTACTTAAGCCCCTACCACAATAACTTTGGGATTTCTTGGATCCTATCGTGTAAATTTTTCTTAAAATTTTCACTGGGGTGGGGGATGTCAGGGTTAGGACTAGAAGTGTCGTGCTGGGTCACGGCTTGTTTATTTCATGGTCTCGTTGATTTTAGCCAGTGCAAATGTCCTTGAACTATTCTCGTGGACAGTTTGTTTTTGTAACGCTTTTTCTTAGAGATGGAAAGAAAGTGGGGCAAGATAGAATAAATGGATGAGTTAACAGTGACGGTGCAATTTTCGACCCCGTGGTTTGGATGAACTCTAGCAGGGAAGAGAGGGGGCGAATAAGGGCGAGATAGTTATTCGTACATAAAACGTAGAGGGTTTAGAGACTTTAGTAAGGGTTTTGATATGTTAATTTGACCTTGGCTGTTACCAGTGCAAGGCCGTGACCGATTTCTATGCAGAATCTATTAATACTACGAGCTGAGCTCGAAATGGATGCACCAATCAAATCTAGGCAGTTGGCTGGGGATTGGCAGCTGGCCGCACAAGATATAAGCGGAGCCATTCCTATGTTTCTTCACTCCATGCAGAAATTTCCTTCTGTGCAGGCAGTCGGCGTGATTCAGCCAGAGAGAATCAGAAGATTGTTACAGTCATGTCTATGACCTTGATAGACATTGGAATGAGACCATACGATTCCCACAAATTATCTACTGCTATTATCTCCAGCTCCCTGATCTCGTATCAGGGACCAAGTGTAAGTGTTTGTCTATTGATTCAACGATGAACGTGAAGCTGACCTTAAATTTTCCAGTAGAAGTGCTACCGAAGAATGCAAGACTACAATGTATCTTAACTTGCAACTAGATCTAGCATGAATGTCTGGTATACACATTTGTAAATTGAAATTGATGTGTCTGGATGAGGCTGGGGATTGCCAGCCCATCCTAGAGTAGATCTAGATCTAACTTAACTACGTCAGTTGTATTGACGAGTTTGATACTTTATAAGCGGTAGGCACAACTAACTGAGTTAACATTGTCGTCTGAGACATTAGAATATTATTTGTTAGATAGTAGGCAGACTATATCTGGAAGATAGATAAGTAATAATTAAATTGTGAATGAGTCAGAATGATATAATCTTTTAGAGATCTAGAGGAGACTTCTAGTGATATATTATTGAATTTTCATTTGATGCTGCTGATGTTGTCCTTTTAATATGTAAGAACTAGACGAAATTTGTTAGGGATTTTAAAGTAAATAAATTTGTGGCCCTGCAGGTCCTTGATAAAACTTATTCGAATTGTTATTAGTGTATGTGGCATGGTATGGAAGAATAATTCCTAAAAACCTCTCGATATTTTAAATGCAGTCGTAACACCAATAATTCCATATAACCCAACTCGTAACAGTCCGTACAGTGCCGGTGTGGGCAGATGGTGGTGTTTTGGTGTGGTGCATAGTAATAATTAGGTGTGAGCCACCAGTCTGGGGCCTACGCCAGCCTTGGTCTGGCCTAGCCCTAATGGGACGAGATGTAGAGTACAGGATGGCCACCTTGTACTAATACCAAAGACACTAGAATTGATAAGATGAGATAGCTGGTGCTTTTAGTGTGCACAGAGTTCGCATCACCACATAGCGGCAAACGCGCGGAAGTTATGAAAAGTGCCGTACTTTACAAAGCCAAATAGAGAAAATATTTAAGTTTGTTCACTGTTCAGCTATCGCTATTGGGAACGGGATTGAGTGACACAGTTACCTATATTTAGATTTACGTCATGGGACATTCGAACTGTTCAACGCGGCGGTTAAGCACAGTTATGGACTTTGTACACACTTTTCATGTGCAGTTGATCTTTGTGCCTCGAATCGCCCTTACAAAGTCCATAACAACTGTGCTTAACCACCGCGTTGAACAGTTTGAATGTCCCATGACGTCATCTGTAAATTTAAATATAGTAACTGTGTCATTAAATCCCGTTCCCTATAGGCCTTGATTGACGTCACTCATTGTGGAATTATAACCTTAATCGCTGTGGGAAAACTGGCTATTTTTTTCTTTTTTTTTTTTAGATGCAAATATATATAACTAGATGGAATAAACAATCATGTGCTCTCCCCCCCCCCCTCTCTCTCTTTCTCTCTCTCTCTCATATAATCTTCTTCTTCTTCTTCTTCTTTCGTTCACCAAATCTAAATCTGCAGATTTGTTCTTTTAAGAAAATCGACGGTTTTCTGCAGTTCTGGCAGAGCGCCATAGAGTTTGACATTCAGGTCGGTGGGTTGGGGCCAATACGTTTCTCGCAGTGCTGAGAAGAGTGTGCAGTTCTGCAGACGGCAGCAAATAAACTAGCAGGATATATATCATCTCCTGAACAGAGAGGATCAAGTAATATTGTTCAGACTAAGAACTGGCCACAATAGGCTCCACCATCATAATTATGTTCACCAAGTTTAAAATAGGAACATCTGCCATATGCGGGTGCAGCCAGTCTTCTCTCATATAATAAAAGTAATAAACTACAGTCTTGCTTCAGAACTCAAGCGCACCAGAACACTACGCACCAAACTGAACGCTTGATACGGGTACTTTTTATGACACTGTCAAGAGAGGTTTTCATTAATAATGGAAGGGTGACGCCCCTCTGGGTACACCTATGTATGAAAGTCGAGTGAGTGCACGGAGGAACGGAAGGGTGAGTGAAAGCGTGAAAAGTTAAAGTTGATTCACTTGAAAAACACGGACGGCACTAGCAGTGAACTGGGAGAATGAGGAAAGTCAACGACACGTAGGGGGACTGGAGGGGATTCTGGTTGTACACCTTGAAGGGGACAGGTCGTCTCGAGTGGTGAATGCTGGCGACAGTGTAGATCGTTCCAGTGATGGTGTTTCCGACGACAGTGTAGGTCGTCTCGAGTGATGAATGCTGGCGACAGTGTAGGTCGTCTCGAGTGGTGAATGCTGGCGACAGTGTAGATCGTTCCAGTGATGGTGTTTCCGACGATAGTGTAGGTCGTCTCGAGTGGTGAATGCTGGCGACAGTGTAGATCGTTCCAGTGATGGTGTTTCCGACGACAGTGTAGGTCGTCTCGAGTGGTGAATTCTGGCGACAGTGTAGATCGTTCCAGTGATGGTGTTTCCGACGACAGTGTAGGTCGTCTCGAGTGGTGAATGCTGGCGACAGTGTAGATCGTTCCAGTGATGGTGTTTCCGACGACAGTGTAGGTCGTCTCGAGTGGTGAATGCTGGCGACAGTGTAGATCGTTCCAGTGATGGTGTTTCCGACGACAGTGTCAGTCGTCTCGAGTGGTGAATGCTGACGACAGTTGTAGGTCGTCCCAATCGTGGGATCTCCGACGGCAGTGTAGGTCGTCTCGAGTGGTGAATAATAGAAGACAGTGAAGAGAAGTTAAGTATTTGGAGGACAGGAGAAAGGACATAAGTACGAGAGATTGATAATGATATGTGAAGGGGGTGGTGAGTGATGTCCATAAGTATGAGAGATTGATAATGATATGTGAAAGGGTTGGTGAGTGATGTCCATAAGTACGAGAGATTGATAATGATATGTGAAAGGGTTGGTGAGTGATGTCCATATGTACGATAGAGTGATAATGATATGTGAAGGGGGTGGTGAGTGATTGTATTGATAAATATTTTAGGTGTAATTCTATTTTAAAATTAATGATAAAGTGTATAAATTGTGTATGAATTCGAGCGTATGACTCATGTTGTCTTTGAGTGAGGGAAGTAGTTTATCACGTTTTATGAGTGTATCGTCATAGTGTGTTGTCTATCTTGTGTATCCTCGTCTATTCTATCCTTCCTCAGCTCAGTAGCGTTGCGTTTTCTGTTGTTGTGGGAGATGGGTTATTCGGGGTAAACGTTGTTCGTTTTTGTTGTTTTGTGATCAGGAGACCACGTCTTGGGAACCTGTGACAGACATGCACGGTACTATATAATTATATTACGAAACAAACATGCAAAAATACAGATGTTACATAACAATAAACATTGCTATTTTAAAAAAAATACACGCTTTAAGTAAAACAACTTTTAATTATAGCCATCATCTTCCTTATCTCAATTGCCACCTTCCTGCCAAATTTAAGGCCTGAAGAGTGTATAGTTTGGTCAGTTAGTCATGCCAAAGGTTGCAAGTTACTGAAATATATAATAGATAAATACTATCTCTATGCTTTTCACACTATGCGCCATAGGCCCTGCCTCCGATCAGCGCGCAAATTGCGTGCACGTTTTTCTTAGTGGTGCGAAGAAGACAGTGTCTCATCTTATCGTTTCTAGTATCTTTGGTAATATTGCACCCGAAAAGTGTGTTTTCTCTTTATCTAACAATAATTGTTCTGTTTGTCTGTCAATCTACTCATCTGTCTCAGGTCTGCCTGCCTCTCCTATTTCCTTGTTTGTCCTCTTTTTTTATTCCTTCTCACTATCTCTCACCTGGGTCCTCCCTTTCTCCCCATTTACTCCCTCCTCCCCCCCCCCCTCCCCTTTCAATTTTATGTTTGTAAAAACCATAATTATGTCGTCGCTCTTATGAACTTAAACTAGGTAAAAACTGTAGGCTGTAGTACGTAACTGCTTAGTGGCAACTAATCCTGATATTAATTAATCGTGAACAAACTCGAATTAAGAACGTCCGAAGCAAGGGATCTCATTCGTGAACCCAGCCTAGGACTTCTTGAATGTAAGCCCACTCAGTGGCATAGACTCGTTAGTTGCGTATTTGTAGGTCACTTTCTGTGGAATGACCCTAAATAAGTGTGTTAATTATGTTCATTTATGGAACACACGATACCGGATCATTCCCCCCTCTTTCCCGCCAATCTCCTTTTTAAAAAAATCTTTATTTATTTTTGTACAAGGGTCTAACGCAAGAGGTCAGAGTAGAACTTCCGCGTGTCCCGCTGTGTTGAAGGATTTTGACAGATTTTTTTTTTTTTTTCACCTCTAATTCTGCACTGACGACATATTTTGGACCTGAAAGTCAGTTGGTGGTTGGGGCATCTGGGTTGGTAATTTGTCTCTCCATGTGTGTGTGTGTGTGTGTGTATGCGTGTGTGTGTGTGTGTGTGTGTGTGTGTGGATCCTCACCTGTCACCTGTCGGCTTCATCGTCATCGATGTTAGCTGCTACAGTGGATGTCACGACAAAATCTCCTCCACCCAATCCTGTCCTTAGCTTTCCTAGTTAGTTCACTTATTTCCAGCTGGCTGACTTTCTTGATGTTATCGTGATATGTAATGGGTGGTCTTCCTTGTTTTCTCTTTGTTTCTGTCTTTCCTTGAAGGATTGATATCATAAGGGCCGTGCTTTTGTTTCGGGCCGCGTGGCCGATGTATGCAAGTCTTCTTTTATTTATTTCAGGTGTTATTCTTCTGGTGGTGCCAAGCTGTTCTAAGATGCTTGTATTTGTTCTCCTTTCTGTCCAACTTATTCTGAGTAGCCTTCTGTAAAGCCACATTTCAGCTGCCTCCAATCTTGTTATGTCTGCCTTTTTGAGTGTCCAGGCTTCACAACCATATAGTAGGACTGGCCAGATCAAGCACTTAAGTATGTTCACTTTGAGGTCCGTTGGTGTGCCTCTATCCTTCCAAATGTTGTTTAGTTGAACCATTTTGTGTTTTGCCATTCCTATCCTTGTTTTTATGTCCTTTGAGCAGCTTCCATCTTGCGATTTATGTGATCCTAGGTATTTGAAATCAGTCACTTTTTCTAGTGCTGTTTTGTTTACTAGTATCTCCTGGTGTTCATGGTGCCCTGTTCCAGTATGCATGACTTTCGTTTTCTTAGCATTTAGGTGTAGGCCTGCTGTCTTGCCCGCTTCATCCACTCTGTGCAACACTCTTTTCATGCTGGTGATGTTATCTGACATAAGAGCTGTGTCATCAGCGTAGCGGAGGTTTGTGATGTTTCGGCCTCCGATCTTTATTCCCATATCTTCTATGTCTGCGTTTCTCATGATCTGCTCAGTATAAATATTGAAAAGATGAGGTGAAAGTATGCAACCCTGTCTGACTCCTTTCTCGATGTTGAAATATGGACAGTTCTCATTGTTCCATCTAATCGTTGCCTTTTGTTCGTGGTATAGTGCAGCGATGAGGGTCACAAGGTGTTTCGGGAATCCCATCTTAATCATTATATCGAACAGGTGATGGTGCCTAACGCTGTCGAACGCTTTGCTGTAGTCTATGAACGTGATGAAGGCTTCGTTTCCATTGCTTCTTATCTGTTCAATCATTATTTGTAGTATGAAGAGCATGTCAGTGGTTCCTCTGTTGGTCCTGTAACCAGCTTGACATTCTGATAGTTCCTCTTCTACCTTAGATTTCATTCTGTTGAGTATGATGATGAGCAGGATTTTGCTGGTGTGACTGATGAGGGCGATGGTTCTATAATTTCCACAGTCTTTGACATTGCCGCTTTTGTATAGCATGACGAATTCTTGTAGCTTCCAGTCTGTTGGCCATTCATTTGTCTGCCAAATTTTGCAGATCATTTGGTGGAGTGCTTTTATTCCTGATTCGCTGGTATGTTTCAGGAGTTCACCTGGTATGTTGTCTAATCCAGGGGATTTTCCATTCTTTATTTGTTTTATTGCAGCCTGTACTTCCTCCAAGAGAGGTTCTGGTTCTTTATCTATCTGTTGTGAGTCTGGTTGTTGGAGATCCCTCGGGTCTGGTCTGATGTTGTCCGCAAACAGCATCTTGCCGTATTCGTGCCATCTTGAGAGCACATCTTTTGTGTTTGTCAGTGTTGTGCCTTCTTTGTTGTTCAGACTCAAGTTCTGTGGTTGGAAATCCCTCTTTTTTACTTTTCTTATTTGTTCAAACATTTCTTTTGACTTTCTTTGTGTATTACATTCTGTTATGTTTGCACACTCTCTTTCTAACCATGCATTCTTGTCTCTTCTGATCTTTGTTTGGATTTCCTTCTTCAGTGCATGATATTCATCTTGTTTACTAAGTTTTCTGGCTTTGCTCTTTCTTTTTGCAAGCTCTATCACTTCTTCACTGATGTATGGTTTGGGAGTTTTCCTCGTTCTTTTCCCGAGTTTCGATTCAGCTGTTTCACTCCAAATTCTTTTCATGTCTTTCCACAGTGTATCTGGGTGTCTTTCTTCAGCTGACCACTCCTTGAGTAATGCTGAGAAACGGTTTTCTGTTTCGATCTGAAAAGCATTGCTGATTTCAGGGTCTTTCAGTTTGTCCGTGTCAAATCTGGTGGTGGGTTTTGGCTTGCTCTTCCTATAGGCTTACAATCTCAGCTTTGCTGTCACTAAAATGTGGTCAGTGTCACAGTCTGCCCCTGGCCTTGTCTTTGAGTTGAGCACAGTTGTTTTCCAGTTTTTGTCAATCAGGATGTAATCAATCTGGTTTCGGAGATTGCCTCCAGGGTTTATCCATGTGTATCTTCTTCGCATCGGGTGTTTAAAGAGAGTGTTCGTGATGCTCATTTCATTTGCATGGCAGAAAGATGCTAACATGTCTCCTCGGTCGTTTCGTTCTCCTAATCCATAGGGTCCTTTCCCACATTCCAGATCCTCACCCTCTCCCACTTTGGCATTGAAATCTCCCATGATTATGCATATTTCTCTGCTTGGGATTTTGTCTGTTCCTGATTGTAGGTCATTATAGAATAGCTCTATTTCTTCTTCTGTGCTCGCAGATGTGGGGGCGTATACTTGTATGATGTTCAGGGGCACGGGTTGGGTGTCAAGTTTCACAGTGACGATTCTATCACTTATAGCGTCATGGCTGCTAATGTTGTCTCGTAAGCGTCTGTCCAGTACAATTGCAACACCATTCATGCCGCGTTTGTTTCCGCTGTATACGATGGTGTGATCTTCTGTCCTGAATAGGCCCTGTTTGTCCCATCGTACTTCACTCAGTCCAGTGATGTTCATGCTGAGTTCCTTCAGCTTCTCTAACAGGAGTGTAAGTTTTCCCATTTGTTTCATGGTCCTAACATTCCAGGTGCCGATGTTGATGACACTTTTGCTTTTTCTTTTCTTTGAATAAGAGTATCTACACCTCTGTTTCTTGCACTCACCGTCAGATACGCCAGTATCGTCATCACGGGTGCCTTCTGCAGTTGTGGATTCTCCCTCCCCAGTCGTTTTTGAGTCCCGACCCTCCCTGGGGGACTCAGAGGACACAGAACTATAACTTTCTTTCCTTTTGTGTGACATTTCATTGTAGTTTTTGGCAAGAAATTCTTCCAGTGGTCGGCCATTGCTTTCTGAAAGCGCAGTGCACATACTGTGCATTGGTCCCGGCCATTGTTCCAAAAACGGAATCCTCTGCCCGCAACCACGAGAGACAAAAGCCGTGCCCAAAGATCCTTCGGTCGCCTTCCGTCCTCATCCATCCCCTGCTGCCAGGATTTCACCAGAGCCCTGTTAGCCAGCGACGTTTCGGGCTGACCCGGGATGGCCTTCACGGCTAGCGTAGCGCCTAAGTGACACAAGGTCACACCGTACTTCGCCCGAACCCAGCAATCCCCTACTTTGTCCTGTTTCCACCTCCCGGGACGAGGACCCAGGGTTGGGCTTATGGGAGGCGTGTGTGATAGGGAGCAGATATTATTTGACACGCCACGTGAGAATGGCGTGAACATTCCATGTGTGGGAAATGGGTTAAATTTGATTCATGCGACAAGTAGAAGTTCTTCTCGAGGTAACATTATATCGTCATGCACATGTACACTGACAGGGAGAGGGAGAGAGAGAGAAGAATAGATTGGCGATAAAAAGAGAGAGAGAATAAAATTAATCCTAGAGATAAAACAGCCGTGCTCGCATTTTTTTAACCAATCAGAAGGAAGAAAGCGGGTGTGTGTGAGAGTGAGGGAAGAGGATGCGATTGAAGGAGCTGGGGTGAGGGTGAGAGAGAGAGTGCTTTTGTAATAGATAGATGGACAGACAGACAGACACACAGACAGACATACAGACAGACGGACAGGGCTGGACGGAAGAAGAGACTGACAGGCAGGCAGGCAGGTAGACAGACGGACGGACAGATAGACAGGTAGGCAGATCGATCGATCGATAGACAGACAGACAGACAGACAGACAGACAGACAGACAGACAGACAGATAGATAGATAGATAGATAGATAGATAGATAGACAGACAGATAGAGCGAGAGCAAAGACAGAACTGATCGACGCACAGCAGCAACTGACTCAATTGTACTTCTTGGACTATAAATAGCTCCTCAAACGAAGGTGAAAAGAAAAAAAAAAGTTAGAACGACAGACAAATATGGTGGGCATAAAAGCTTGACGTAATTCTCAGCATAAATCCTGTAGTTAGTGCTGTCTAATTCTGTGGAGGCGAAGGCCTGCAAAGACAATCTCGGAGATTTAGAAGTCTCCAGCTGAGTATGTGCAATTTGGCAACTTCCTCAAATAGCATTCCCCTTTCTTGAATGACTTGCGATGTCTGGGCGTGGGTACTGCAGAGTTGCCAGATTCCCGGACACCTCTAAGGCCACACGGGCCTTAAAAAAAGGGGGGTGGGGGGCATATTCGGCCAAATACAAATTGTGGGTCCATTTCCTTGTCTTCAGTGAGTGAAAATGCAGTAAAATCGAACGAAGTATGCTTGCACAATAAGCTAAATTAGAATGAGCTAAATTAGCCCAGCGTTGGGAAACAAGAACATTGATGTAACCTGCAATAACTGATGTACTCTATCGAGGTCGATATATTTATTCATTTTAATATCATGCCTTTATAGTGGTTGTACTCGAGAACCTGCAATAAAAGTATTAAAAAAAGCAAAACAATACCAGAATAAAAAGGCCAAAAATGTGCCAAAGAATTTTTTTTTTTATCCGCCAAGTATTTAAAAAAAGGGTCAAATTTCTGTAATTTGGCCGTAAAAATGTTTGGCAATTCTGAGATGCTTATAGGGTTTGAGAAAGGGTTCTGTCTAATCCCTGGCCACTGTCACTTCACCGCACAAGTTCAATGGAACGATATCACCTCACATCCGAGTTCATTCACGGAGCTTGTGATGAATAGATCCCCCCCCCCCCTCTCTCGACCTATTTTTCTGTCGCCTTGTACCGGAAGAGGATAGAATATCGCTGTCGCGCAGTTCACATAAAAATGGAGAAGAACGCGCGTGAGGTAGGTCAACATAATTTGGGACAAATTTTAATGTAATTTGTATTTTGCATACTTCTTTAATCCCATTTGGGAAATTTGCCTTAATGTCCTTGCAGGTAGTTGGCGAAAATTTTATTTAATTTTGCCCCTGCCGCGGTCAGTTCGGCCTGTTTTTCTGGCCTTCCAACTGCCAAGGTACCATTAACGTCCGCAACGTGCACACGAGCCCTCCGAGTTTTTGGCCTTTATCCGAGAAGTCTAGGTGCTCGATCGTACCTACCGTAGGGTCAGGGACAGGAAAATACGTAAATTTCACACTCCAGGTTCCAAAATCTGCTCACAACGTGTGTGGAGCAGGCACGGTGTCACAAACAATCAAGGAATGTAGAGGAAGATTTGGATTGGAGGAGCATCATTCAGGAACCCCCCCCCCCCGACGGTGTCTTTAACCCTCCCCCCCACCCCCCCCCCACCCCATCTCAACCCCCAACCTCCCAGATAAAGAATCCTGACCCAAAGAGATATATCTGTCCACCCCCCACTGCAGAGTCACCAACCCAAAAATAGAATGACGTATATTTCTTCTCAGGCACCTGTCCGTTCCTAGCGTCATCTGTCGACGAACGTCTTCAGTCATTGCTAGATCAGGATCTAACAAATTTCCGCTCAGTGGGTGTTCTGAGATGGAAACCTGTGTCAATAAATAGAATACTACCGGATAAAATCTTCAGGATCGAAAATGTTATCAACCGAAATCAGGAAGTGATCAAGAAATTTGCTGGCAACAAGGGATTGGGATATTAAAGGTCACCGCTCTCCTCCAGTTCCGACATGACCGTCGACCTTTGGCCTTTCGGACGTCCATCCTAGCCAATATCGGACTCGCGGAGATACTAAACGCGGACTGAAAGACCATTAAGGTCAGGCGAAAGACTAACTAAAAATGAATAAGTGAACTACTTGGCGGGGGGGGGGGGGGGGGGGAGAACTTTTGATCAAATCATTAGCGAAAAGAAGAAAAACGTCTTAGTCTTGCACAGATCGGCGATAACGCCGTTGTAGAAAATAGAATCTTGGCACCAAAAACAGCAATAATGAAAAATGTCTGAATGTTCACTGTCAAGCCTTCACAACTAAAGTGGAAACAGTCAATATACAACTGAAATGTATCAAATGGCAATTTCGAATGTTTTTGGTTTTATCTCGTCATTGATGGATGAAACCAAAAGCCTTACGTCATATTTCTTTAACTCTGCAATATTCTACAGGGTAATGGCTTGTTTGATTTTGGCGCTTGCGGGTGTCGGCTAGATACGGACTGTAACGAGCCTTGCATTGTTCAGAAAGCAGCTCTATACGCGTTTATCATAACGTGTATGCCTCTTATTTTGGCATAAAGGCGATGAAACAGTGCGCGACTTTATTTCTTGGTTGTTCCAACTCCACCTTGTGTGAGCAACTGAGAAATTCGACGTTAAACGTTTGCGGCTTTGGTATTACGATAAGGAGTTAGAATAAATCGGAACTGTGAAGCAGCTTGATAAGTGTCACAACACATTTTAAACAACAGTCAAACTGTGCGTTTGTTATACCTCTTCTGCATACTAAAAGATCTGCAGTTTTTCAGAAAATGGAGATAGAACAAACAAAAAGTAATGTCGTGATTGAGTAAGTTATTATCAGCATAAGTTATAACGTTTCAATAGGGTAAATGCGAATGGACATACAAAGGAGGGGAGGAGGGAGGGAGAGGGGGGGGGGCGTATCTATTACAATAAAAGATGTATGAGTGTAGGACTAAAAATGTCGGGGACAAGGTGGTCTAGAGGCAAGGTGCTCGCCTCTCATGCCAAGGGTCCCGGGTTCTAAACCCGGGCAGTGCAGGCATGTTGGAAAGTGGATTTTTCTCATATTTTCAAGTCCCTGGTCCTATTGGGGGGTAGGATCGAGTAGTTCTTGGAAATTGGATTTTTCTCATATTTTCAAGTCCCTGGTCCTATTGGGGGGTAGGATCGAGTACCTAGTCTTCTCGGATAAGGACGAAAAAATTCGGAGGGCCCGTGTGCACGTTGCGCACGTTAAAGATACCTTGGCAGTTGGAAATCGTAAAGAGCAGGCCGAAAGGCCGCTGCCCGGGCTAAATTTGAAATTAATAGATTAAAATTGATCCATATCATCTCCCCCCCCCCCCCCCCCCCCGCCAGAACAAGAAATAATAAAACAAGTAAAGTGAGGTGTAAATGCCAAGGGCAGCGAACCTCCTAAAATAAAGACCTCAAATCAAGACTAAAAATGTCTCATAAGAGTCCAACTAAACGTTATATATTATGGCGTTAATCAGATGTATACTTTTGGTGTAATCTACTTGAGTGGCAAACTCGAGACATTAAGTTATTACGTTCTAGAATTTTGTCTACACCTTTAGAGGGTTAAGAGCAAAGTGGCATGTTTTAAATTGACTGAATGCAGGAGCTGGCAATGTCAAACGTTTTATGGTTGTTCATTATACAATGAAATAAACTGGCCAATCCCTATCGTTTATCGCAGGATTCTGGTATATTTGTAGAATCCAGGCGTTTTGGTTTGAGTATGAATGCGTGGCGACATCAGTTTATACAAGGTTGACGTCACGCTGATAGATGAAATAGAATGGAAGGACGGGGAAAAAAATGGCACGCGACTGTCCCTCCCTCCCGATATTCTGGAAAGTTCGAATGCATCACCTTGTATTTCTCTGTCGGGGTACAGCCCTTCCTACATTTATCTCCCGACGTTCGTCTATTGGAATACAGCTCTGTATTTATCTCCCGATTTTTTTTTTTTAGTGAAGAACAGCCATACATTAATTTATCTCCCCACATTCCTATGTTGGGAGACAGCAGTACATTTATGTCCTGACATTCATCTATTGGTATATAGCCCTATATTTATCTCCAGACATTCGTCTATTGGAACATAACCCTACACTTATCTCCCGGCGTTCGTTTATTGGAATACAGCCTACATTTATCTCCCGAAGGTTGTCTATTGGAACATACTTCCTGCTTCCATGCTTTTGGCGGACGGACGTGCTTTGGTGCTGCTAAAGAAGCAAGAACTCGCAGCTAAGTAAACTGTTTCACTTCGTTCCTGTTGAAGTCTTTTATTGTTCGTTTTTTTTTTTTTTTTCACTTGACAAAGGCGAAAGCCGAAAATTTATGCATTTTCTGTCTTCTCTTTAGTTTGCTTTGTACTGTTTGGGTTTTATTTCTCACGCGGGGCTTCGCAACATACAACCTTTTCTTTTTGCCCAATTTTGACTATTGGAACATAGCCCTACATTTATCTCCCGACGTTCGTCTATTGGAAATAGCCCTACATTTATCTCCAGACGTTCGTCTATTGGAACATAACCCTACACTTATCTCCCGGCGTTCGTTTATTGGAATACAGCCTACATTTATCTCCCGAAGGTTGTCTATTGGAACATAGCCCTACATTTATCTCCTGACGTTCGTCTTTTGGAAAACAGCCGTACAGAATGTCTCCTCAACGTTCTTCTATTGGAATAATAGCCTTACATTTATCACCCGACCTAATTCTGTAAGGATAAAGTCTTTCCTGTATCTGCCGACATTCAACAGTTCGGGATACAGAGGCCATGGGTTCGAAACAATTAAAATGTCGGGGGAGGGAGGGGGGAATAAAACGTTTGAGGTAGGAAAGAGAGAACATGCAATCGAAGAAGAACAGGGAGATAAATACTTACATATTATGTGCACAGGGAGGCCTTGATAATGATCTGCTAAAGCCGGACGTTCTACTCGGAGTGGACGAAGGAGATGAATACCAATGCACAGGAAGGTTACGATATTGTTCTGTTAAAGATGTTCTACTCGGATTGGTCTAAGGAGATGAATACCTATGCACAAGGAGGTTACAATGTTGTTCTGTTAAAGAAGTTCTACTCGGGGTGGACTAAGGAGATGAATACCTATGCACAGGGAGGTTACGATGTTGCTCTGTTAAAGAAGTTCTACTCGGAGTGGTCTAAGGAGATGAATACCTATGCACAAGGAGATTACGATATTGTTCTGTTAAAGAGCACTAATTATTGTTCTCCCCAGCTGGATGAAGTTGCGCAAAAGGTGCACTTTAGCTGTCTGCAGGCTTGTCCGACGACACTCATGTTTGAACGTTAAAGAACACTGCTTTCGGATTTAAATTTAACTGGGTTCCAGGAAAAAGCACTTTTTTTCAGCAGACAGAATAACCAAACATTTACAGAGCTCTTTCGTAGACTTCTAGTTGGGCTTGTTACCATGGCAACTAAAAACACAAAGCAAGTCACTGTGCTCAGGACACAAATTCTGCGTTATATCAGTTACACTGGAATATCAAAGGCTAAATTGCTTTCTCATTGCGTCTACACTGTCCTGTGGTCAAAGTTAGAAACACATTTGATCTCTTTTGTCTCAAAAGAGCATGACGCGTCTGTCGTCAAATAATTGATGTCATATCTTGAAAGTCCGCCCTGCCAAAAATCTCATCCCACAAATTAGGTCAGATGGCGAGAGACACGGAAATCAAATTAGACAACTCGAGGAAAAACCCGCTGGAGTGACCTCTCCTCGAGGCGCCATCTTGCTAATGAAGCCTCGCGGACTGGCGCGCCAAAAGTCAGCGTGTGAAACAAGAAAAAAAACAAAAAAACGAGGTGGAAAAAGACATGAAAGAACGAACTACGCCGTTTCATGTTGCGGTTAGCTGTGACGTCATAGCTGAAGCCGTTGGCCATACATCTTGTCAAAGCTGCGGGTTTTATTTTGAGAATGCAGGTCAGCGAGAAGTAGCATTTGCTTACTCGTCCTTTTTCTCTTCTTTTCCGAGTGCTTAAAGACCTCAATTTGGCAGCTTGATAATTGAACAAAGGGTTCTATCTGGTGCCAGAAAGGAAATTGGGTCATATCGCATGTCAAACGTGCCCTCTCCGTTTTAGATTAGGATTCTAATTAAATGTCATTAATTGCGTGGTGAATTTTTAGCTTTCGCACATCTGACCAAGCAATACAGTAATGTCTGTTTTTAATCTAACGTCAGAGGGCGGAGTGAGGGAAGGACACTTCTATGTTGTATTCACTCTTCAAAATATCAGGGGCAAGAGGATGTTCTGATGACAATGCGTTTGGAGTTACCGTGTGACAGATCCCCGCATTCTAGACACAATCACAGTACAGATCTCCACATTCTGGACACCCACAGTAGTATAGATCTCTGCATTCTGGACACACTCACAGTACAGATCTCCGCATTCTGGACACACTCACAGTATAGATCTCCACATTCTGGACACTCACAGTAATATAGATCTCTGCATTCTGGACACACTCACAGTACAGATCTCTGCATTCTGGACACATCCACAGTACATATCTCCGCATTCTGGACACACTCACAGTAGTATAGATCTCTGCATTCTGGACACATTCACAGTACAGATCTCCGGATTCTGGACACACTTACAGTACAGATCTCCGGATTCCGGACACACTTACAGTAAAGTATTCTATTTCGTGCCTATAAATCAGCAGTTCCCTGTGTCAAAAGTCCTCTCAGCACTGTGTATTTTCTGAGCATTTTCCCCCTTCAGTTTAGAATGTTGTTACAAGTACGTACGTCCACCAAGTTTTCTGCGCTAGGGGTACGTATTTTAAAGCCTTTTGTGACTCCAGAGCTAGAGAGCTCCTCCCGAAATGACCTTAACAACTGACTTAATTCATTATCCTTCACATTTTCTTTTTGTTTTGCTCCTGTTTTTTTTTTTTTTTTGGTTGAAAGGGTAAGGGGACAGGGTTAGGGATTGGATAAGATTTAGGGTTGAGGATAAGGACGGGGTTAGGGATAGGTACTTAACTATACGTACGCTCCCCCAGCTCAAAAAACAAAAACAAACTTGGGGTGCGTACGTACAAGTAACACCAACCTTCAATTTAAGTCAAAGATCACCGCACTCCTACAGAGATATGACCCTACTCAGTCTTCTCTTACGATTTTCCCAGGCTGGTCGGCAGGCAGTTCTGGTAGGGTCCATCACTGTCCTATCATTCTGTTATATCCTGCCTATCGACTTGCTTCTTCATAGCACAATGTCAATGTTATCGTGCCGATGTGCTATCTCCAAACTCAAACTCAAACTCACAGGTTTTCCAGCCTACAGGTTATCTTCCATCGACACTGGGTGCCCAAGTCAATTTGATTTCAGTCTTTCTGGAGAGTACATATTAAAGCTCAAACATGTCTGTTCTAATTCTTCTAGAATAGAGCAAAGATTACCCAAAAACATGTCTGTTCTAACTGTTGCAGAACGGAACAAAGATTTCCTAAACCTGTCTATTCTTATTCTTCCAGAATATGGCAAAAGTTACCCAAAAAATCTCTGTTCCAACTGTTCCAGAATATAACAAAGTTACCGAAACATGCCTATTCTAATTCTTCCAGAATATGGCAAAGATTACCCAAACATGTCTGTTCTGTTTCAGAATATAGCAAAGATTACTAGGTTGGCAACGTGTAACAACTTCACGTTTTATACGAAGGACATGTCACAGATACCTGCAGTGAATGCCATCTCAGAAAGAAGACATTGAGGCTGTCCCTTGTAACGATTCCAAAATAGACTAAAGACCACCTGTTGGACTATCAGGTACAGTTTTCAGAATCGACTGGACTGGAACACTGAATTTGGCTTCAGAAAGGAACTTTAAATGCGTTTATCATAACATATGTGAGTGTGCATGAGAAAACTCACAATAGGTCGGCAGAGCTGATTTTGAGAAAAACGGCTTTGAAGTGAAAATATGGGTCCGACACAAACGTCCAACTTGGCTGTTGTTTAGGGGACCGTGGCATGTTACAGGGTAAACTGTAGATGAGCAGTGAACACTACTCACTATGATCTCTATAACGGCTTGGTTATTAGACTACGGTCTCCTAACATCAATCACTCCAATATTACTTGGTCAATTAGCTATTGCCACTTATAGGATTCAATTCCGTTTTCTCAAAATCTTGTTTTAGGGGGGTCACTGACTTCAGTTTGTCAGAAATGTCTTGTCTTTTATTTTATGTACAGAACTCAAAATGTCATGTTGCCGACTTTAGCCTGGTTTTCTCATGCACACTCACATTTGCCTTTTGTTTTGGCATAAAGGCGATGAAACAGTGCGAGGCCTTAGCTCATGTTTGTTCCAACTCCACCTTGTGTGAGCAACTGAGAAAATTAGGCATTAAACTTTTGCGGCTTTAGTTGTTATGATAAGGAATTGGAATAAATCAGAACTGTGAAACAGCTTGGTAAGTGCTATAGCGTATTTTAAACAAGTGTCAAAGTGTTGCATTTGTTATGCCTTTTCTTCATACTGAAAGGTCTCCAATTTTTCAGAAAATGGAGTTGAAACAAGCAAGTCGTGATGGTCGTGATTGAGAGAATCATGCTTACATCAGCTCTGTTTCCTTGTTTTTCACAAAGGCAATGATCTCCATAAATGGCAGTCCGCAATTGTGTTATTTATAGCTCCTGCTCGTGAATGTCGAATTAATCTGGCTTAAATTATTTAAATACAGTTCTATATAATTGCCAGGAAACAGGTACCTGTAGCTGATAGCTGATAATATCCAGGACACAGAATACCGAGAAGACCCATTCCTTCTCCCACTATATGTCCACAAATTGTACGCGTATAAATACGGTGAGTACTACTTTTTTAGTTCAATTACGAAGGGATGTGGTGGGAATTTTTGCTTTGTTGACATCGATGATACGCGCGCAAGTCGTAGGACGGAATATGACAAATGGATTCCTCTCGGTACCCTGTGTCTCGGATAATACACTACAGCTATCAGTAACACACACACACCCCAAAAAAAGGTTAGCCAAAAACTATCACCACCAACAACAAAGCATAGCTACCACAAAAGTTGATAGAACAAAAAAATGAAAACAACCTACCCCCGGAACAAGGACGTGTATTATGATCTCCCAAGACAAGATCAAGTGATTATTTTCCGCTTAAGGACAGGACACACAAAACTGAAGAAACATCTAACAGAATAAAAATAACCCAGTCGTCGCTCTGCAGTTGTAGTCAAGAAGAAACAGTCACCCATGTACTACAGGATTGTCCCAATTATGAAGAAAACAGAAGCTTTCACTGGCCCAGCCCAATACCTGTAGATGAAAAACTAAATGGGAATGTAAACAATTTACTACAGACAGTTAATTTTATTAGAAAATCGGGAGTTCTAGTGTGATTACTTAGTGTGCGAAAGAAGAAGAAGAAGAAAAAAGCATTGACTACAATTTGTCTTTCCTGTCCTGCGCTAAGTTGTTCCTAAGGAGCGGAGATGCCAAACCAGGTTTTACCAGGCCGGTGAAAAGACAATTATATTACACTGCATCATGCCATAACTCCACATCTTACACATTTGATCAAAATGTTTTTTACCCGAATAAATAAATAAATCCAAAAGGGTAGGTTACTTCAATTTTAGTTGATGAAATAGTCCCAGACAAATTATTCGCATGTTTCGTCCCTAAAAACTATCTATTCAGCAATTTCTCTTTGCCCCACCCACAACTGCAGCCTCGTCCACCCCACCAGACTCCTTCAACCGACTACCACGCAGTTAATCAGGCAACAGATGAGAAATGGCGCATGCAGGACTATATTTAGCTGCAACCTGCTGATTAATTCAGCATTCGCTAATTCTAGACAAGTCCCGAGTACACTATGCTCTCCTATTTCTTCCATACACGGACATTTCCATTGCTCCGTCTGCATGATGCAGTACGCTGGATACAGAAACTAGCTCAATCGTGACGTCAAAAGCGAACGGGTGTCCAATTTGGGTCACTGGGTGAGTAAAGGTTTCTGTGTCATTTTCCCAGAGTTTATTCCTTACGGTCTAGAGGAAATCAGGACTGACATAAGATGACATTCAAATGGTTTCTGATGCCTGGAGGATAGGGAGACTGAGTTAGTGAAAGGTTAGGGCTAGCAAGTTACGTTTCGTCACTTCAAATGTTAGGTCTCATTTTGCTCTAGGGAGGTCCTGTTCGTCAGAATTCCTTTCTAAGCATCATGATTGACCTAGATATAGTTGATCTGTCATTTAGTCGTCAGAATTCCTTTCTAAGCATCATGATTGACCTAGATATAGTTGATCTGTCATTTAGTCGTCAGAATGCCTTTCTAAGCATCATGATTGACCTAGATATAGTTGAACTGTCATTTAGTCGTCAGAATTCCTTTCTAAGCATCATGATTGACCTAGATATAGTTGATCTGTCATTTAGTCGTCAGAATTCCTTTCTAAGGATCAAGGATGACCTAGATGTATTTAATCTGTCATTTAGTCGTCAGAATTCCTTTCTAAGAATCAAGGATGACCTAGATGTATTTAATATGTCATTTAGTTGCCATTTGACACGGAGAGACTTACGTCCGTACCTTTTTCCATACTCCAATCGTGTTTCCAACTTCAGCATGGCGGTATTTTATCGCACGAAGTCTTGAAAGAGCAATGTGGCGTCACGGTGCGAGTTTGCTAGCGTGCGCTATTCTGTTGCGTCAAATGGACTTACCATTATTACATTTTACATCAAATATCCCTACATAACCAGCAAGCAATCCTGCGGAATTCCAAGGCGTAGGGTGGACGCCAAGTTTGTGTATAGAAATGGCATTGTTCCTACGTAGATCTGCTGGTTACGGCACCAGGTCGACATCTGTTTGACGTAAGGCATCCGCCTCTACGCTAATCCTACCAACCATATGAAATCCTACCCATATCTACGTCTGATTGGCGTTGGAATGCTGGTTGGGTACTCTACTAAATGGACCAAGTTTTTAGGTTTGAGATTAATAAAATGTCTGGCCTTACCTAGAAATAGCATTATAACAGACAGCTGTTTAATGACAGCTCCTTTTTTGCCGAATATTCCATGAACTCCTTAAGGCCTGTTTACACTGGTAGGTTTTAGGAATAGAAAAAAAAGGAATGGAGGACTGTGTGGGAAGAACTCTCCTGGCTTTCCGTCTTTTGTTTTCCGATTTCCTCCTTCGAAACGCTGTTTGTTTACACTGGTCCGTTTTCTGAATGAGACGCGATGCGCACCGTTTGTTTTGATCATGTTTCGAAGGGGGAAATCGAAAAAACGAAGGACGGAACGCCAGGAGAGTTCTTCCCACAAAGTCCCCCATTCCTTTGTTCTATTCCTAAAACCTACCAGAGTAAACAGGCCTTTAGAGGAATTTTAGTCTTTTATTTTTCTATCGACAGTATGCTGTTTTTCAAAGGCTTATAACTAAATATGTATTTTAAGACATGGAAATGTTTTCAGATAAACAGATTTCATGATGGTTCAAGCGAAAGATTAAACCTTTTCACCCCCTGATAATAATGCTGTGTGACAAGATGTTGTCATGAGCTAAGTTAGTCCCAAAAATACAGTAGTAGGTCAAGCAAGTTGTTTGTTTCACGAGACGTCGCGTACTCAGCTGGCCTCGCCAACCAAAGTATTGGAATGGGAACTGCAGGGGAGAGAGCTAATATTATCATATTACGAAGCAGTTTTGCCGATGCAATATGCAAAACAGCGCTTGAAATAAATTCAACTGATAGTATGAGTGACCAATTGCGCTGAAACTTTTACTTGGTTTGAACTTCAAGTGAATGGATCCTTTAAGATGTGTATACTATTCTACCTTGGGAAGTTTGCTCAGTTCTTCGTCTGTGATTTAGGCAAACAAGCCTATGACCTCCCCGCTACCGGGGGCCAATATGAAGGACTCAAATACTGAGGATCACATTGTGCCCTAGCATGTGGCCGTTGGGTTAGATGAAACCTCCTCCGCCCTGGCCGTTTGCACCGACAGGTGCACGCCCACTGATACCATGCTAGCGTACCAGTTCATGAAACAGGTTGTACTGGATTACATGTTACCAGTAGCAGATTTTTCTGACCTGACCTCTGAGAAAAAGAAACTTCCCGGACGCAGCTTCGAAGCTGGCGGCAGCAGGCCAGTGGTTGATTGATAGGGCAGATGGCAATATACCGTCATTCTGGCCTGGATATCGTGACACAGAGCATCCACCAGTATTGGTGTTCTTTGGTCTGGGTCTTTTACCCTAGTCAGTTGGGACTGCGAGGCTGTGGAGTAGCCTACAGGCAGCCGGTCAGGCAATATGACTGTCCCTCTGGCATCCTCCTGCACCTGGATACATTTCCAGTCGTCTTGACCTTGTCTTGCCACTTGGATAAGTTGTGTCCAGGCGAGAGAGTGAGTCTGATGTTTGCGCAGCTCTTTTTCACTAAAAACAAACTCTTTGCGCCAGTCTTAACACTCACCTCGTCTTCTTTCATCTTTGCGTTCGTCTTCTTTCCTCTCAAAATTCCAACGGCGATGGGCGAGTGCGGTGGCAGCAGGTTTGGATAGACTGGAAGCTGTTAGCACAGACCTACACGTTGGTGGCTGTGGGCTATGGTCGCTTCATCGTCGATTGAAGTGGAGGCGTGTGGAGGCGTGGGGAGGCAGCACCCACAGTAGCTGAGCAGCCTTATTTAAGGATAGCACTGCTCACCTCAACTGAGGAAGGGGCTAGAAAAGGTGCCCTAAAGAAAGCCCACTTCACATCACCCTGACTGGTATACCGCGACCAGTGGGGATCCCTTTTTGCGGTCGAAACAAAAAGAAATTCAGCTTACTCAGGCTAGGAGCCTGGAATATACGCACACTACAGGACAACTCAAACAACCCGGAAAGACGCACTGCACTTATTGCCATTGAGCTCAGCAGGTACAACCTGGACATAGTGGCACTCAGTGAGACCAGACTCCCTGATAGTGGCCAACTCAAAGAGCTCAGTGGTGGATACACCTTCTTCTGGAAAGGCAAGGGTGCAGTCGAACCGAGACAGCATGGTGTTGGGTTTGCAATTAAAAATGACCTTGTCAGAAACTTGCAGTCCATGCCAATTGAAATAAATGACAGGCTAATGACACTCAGGATCCCAGTTGGGAAAAGCCAGTCAGCCACCCTCATTAGCGCATATGCGCCCACCATGACAAACCCAGATGAAGCCAAAGACAAGTTCTATTCTGATCTAGAATCTGTCATATGCTCTGTCCCGGCAGCTGATAAGCTGATTCTCTTGGGGGACTTCAATGCTAGGGTTGGCTCCGAAATCTCAGCGTGGCCAAATGTTTTGGGCCCTCATGGAGTTGGTTCATGCAATAACAATGGGTTGCGCTTACTTACTTTGTGCGCTGAATTTGGCCTGTTCATTACCAACACAAATTTTAGTCTCCCCGTGAGAAACAGAACGTCATGGATGCATCCCCGCTCAAAGCATTGGCATCTCATAGACTATATCATTGTGAGGAAGACTGACAGAAAGGATGTCCTTGTAACAAAGGCGATGTGTGGTGCCGAGTGTGGAACTGACCACAGACTCATTGTTTGCAAGCTCAGACTAACATTGAGGCGCAATAGACGCCCTCAAGGGAAAGCGCCACCTAAACGCCTAAATGTTTCAAAACTCTGCTCAGCTGAGAAACAGAGCGAGCTCTCCTCAGAACTCTCCTCAAAATTGGATTGCGTGACTTTTGACCCTGAGAACATTGAACTGAGCTGGACTGACCTAAATACGACTGTACACTCTTGCGCCAGCAGCACAGTTGGTTTTCCTGTCCGCAAGCACCAGGACTGGTTCAATGATAATGATAATGAAATCAAAGTGCTCATCAAAGAAAAAAATAGTCTCATCCAAGCTCACTGCAGTGACCCCTCTTCCACAGCAAAAGCTGATGCACTGCGTGCATGTAAGGGTCTACTCCAGAAGAAGCTGAGGAAAATGAAAAATGACTGGCTTGAAGAGCGAGTAAGAGAAACTCAGAAATATGCCGACACAAACAACACTAGAAAGTTCTTTGAGAGCCTCCGAGCTGTGTTTGGACCATCCCGCTCTGGCACTACGCCACTTCTTGCGTCAGATGGTTCAACACGCATTGTTGAATTGAATGCCATAATTCAGCGCTGGGCAGAACATTTCGGAGGTGTGCTAAATCGGCCATCAAATATAAATACTGAGTCCATTGACCGAATCCTTCAGACTCCTATTAATGCAGCTCTTGCCAAGCCATTCACAGCAAATGAGACCCGGACTGCCACAAACCAGATGTCCTTTAACAAATCACCAGGCGTGGATTCAATTCCTGCTGAGGTGTATGCCTTCGGTGGAGAAAAGCTTATTGAAAGGCTGACCGAGTTGTTCAATCATATGTTGAAAGCAGGGAAGCTGCCACAGGACTTCAAAGATGCTTCAATCATCCATCTGTACAAAAACAAAGGGGACAGCCAAGTCTGTGACAACCATCGGGGAATCTCTCTACTTTCAATTGCTGGCAAAATATTGGCAAGAATGCTTCTGAATCGCCTTCTTGATCACCTCTCGTCAAATGACTTGCTTCCCGAGAGCCAATGTGGCTTTCGTAAAGAGAGGGGAACGGCGGATATGATCTTTGCTGCCAGACAGATTCAGGAAAAATGCATGGAACAAAATAAAGCGCTGTACATCACATTTGTTGACCTCACAAAAGCATTTGATACAGTGTGTCGTGAAGGCCTCTGGAAAATCTTGGCGAAGTTGGGTGTCCACTCGAATTCATCACAATAGTGCGCCAGTTTCATGATGGCATGCAAGCTGTAGTCAAAAGTAACGGCAGTGTTTCAGAGCCCTTTGCTGTCACAAATGGGGTAAAACAGGGTTGTGTCTTAGCCCCAACTCTGTTCAGCATCATGTTCTCTGCAATGCTACAAGAAGCCTTTAGCTCTCCTCCTCAAGGGGTAAGCATCAAGTACCGAACTGATGGCAGTCTATTCAACCTCAGGAGACTTCAGGCAAAAACCAAAACCAAAAGTACTCAAGTCTGTGACCCACTATTTGCTGATGATTGTGCACTTCTGGCACACGATGAGGATAGCATGCAAAACTGTGTTGATAAGTTCTCTAGTGCCTGTGACAACTTTGGCCTCACAATAAGCACAAAGAAGACGGAAGTGCTCCATCAGCCTACTCCAGACGACAAGTATCCTGTGACCCTCAGGCTTCGAAAGAGAGTGTGGGATGTTGCCGGCATTCGCACAGACACCAAGCTGAAAGTGTACAATGCTGTGGTCCTTCCCACCCTACTCTATGGGGCTGAAACCTGGACAGTGTACCAATCGCATGCCAGAAAACTAAATCACTTTCATCTGGCCTGCCTTAGAAAGATCCTAAGGATCAAATGGCAGGATAAAATTCCAGACACTGAGGTCCTCAATCGTGCCAAGGAATTGAGCATCTTCTGCCACCTGAAAAAAATTCAGCTACGTTGGGCAGGACATGTTGTCAGAATGCCCGACTCCAGACTCCCTAAGCAAATCTTCTTCTCTGAGCTCTCCAATGGAACGAGGAATGTTGGGGCCCCAAAGAAACGTTACAAAGACACTCTCAAGCAATCACTGAAGGCCTTTGCCATTGATGTGAGTGAGTGGGAAAAGCTCTCGCTTGATCGAGCAAATTGGAGGACGGCCCTTACCAGAGGCAGCAAAGCATGGGAAGCTGACAGAGTCCAGCAGGCTATCAAAAAAAGAGAACGGCGCAAGAAAAGGCCCAGTGGTACTGAACCAACGGAGCACTCTTGTCACTTATGCGGAAGGGTCTTCAGGGCAAAAATAGGACTTATCAGTCACATGAGAAGCCATAAGTCATGAAAGAACACTCTTTCCATTCTGTCCTCTGTGTCCTTTAGTTCTCTTTATTGTCCATGTGTTGAAATTCTCAACAATTTCTGTTCTTTATTCCTCTGGTGTTGTTAAGGTCATCATCATGCCTGATGGACGAACTATTATTATTATTACTATTCTACCTTGCGAAATGTCCAAGCTCTTTAGAGGCCCCAAGCATTTAAAAGATTTTGGTGCCCTCACAAACTGATGTCTTTGAAAATGCACACAAAGAAAAATTAAGCATTAATTAAAATTTTATTTTTTGAAATGAAACAAAACTTACAGTGAGATGGAAAATCATGTTTATTTTTTTATACTTCCGCTTCATTTTTATTTGAAATATTTTGTGCACTCTGGTTCAGCTGCACCATTTGCAGTTTTTCACCATATGGTCCATGGTAAATCTGGCAATGAAAAATTTCCCTCGATGCCCTTAGCACGTGCTTATTATGCTTCATAGTTACTCCAGCCCTGCAAATGTCCAGATTCCCCTCTTGCATTCCCTGTTCTATGGCCAAACCTCCAGACCCATTTCTCAAGGGAGCATAGACAACTGCTTTGACTGTCCAAATCCAAGAATTGCAAGATTTAAACTATCCTTTGAAATCAGCGTTCTCCTTCCACCGCGACTTCTGCAAAATACTGCAGGCTTGTATAAAAACCAGTATGAATAATAGCGTGTGGGTCCCCTTTTACCTTTCTATACGCATTTTCTGAGGAAATTTCTAGATCATCCCAGGAGCAACAGAATAATACATAAGGAAGCAAACAGAGACACACAGAAGATCGCTTTTGCCCTCCTCAATTCGCTTCAACAAGACATTATAGCTAGATGTGTGCTATATTGTACCAAGGTTCTATGGAATGTTACTTTATGTAATAGGCCAGTTATTGAGTTATGATATGTTTATTTAATGATTCGTCAGATGTGTGTACCATGTATGTGCTTTAGGACGCTCTGTGAAAGAGAATCTTCCTCATGGGATAATAAAGTGATTATCTTATCTTATGTCGTCTGAATGTTTTCAGATAACTATGAAATTGCCACTCGTGAACAAGTTCTGGCATTGATAACAGCGATAACAAAAACCATAGTAATTAATCACGGCAAATGTTACCTCATTGTTCATTACACAAGACAATGAATGCACAGCCTAACTCAGATATTAGATTATCTCCCCCCCCCGACCCCCCCCCCCCCTCCCCGGCGGACGATTCTCCCAACTCATCCATCAACCCCTACCTACCCCCGTCCCACCAAACCCCCTTGGTGCGCAGAGGTGAAAGTTCAATGCCCCCGTGTGTCACACACCGATCGATCAGCACCGCGCACTATCACGCACCGAACATCGTTTTGAAGGCCACGGAACGGCTCGTGACTACTGGATGAACAGGCGAGCCGACTGTCGTGTGTCACTGGAGACTGCTCATGCTGGAGACACGAGTTTTTTTTACCTTGGCAAATGTTCAGAGGTCAGTGACACAGCCCCTTGCAGGCCGGGATTGAATGGATGATAATCGATTGATGACATAATTATTGCCCGTTATCACAAGTGATATTGACTGTGAGTAATAATGAATAATGACGAAATGAGATAATGTCTCTTTCTAGCCTTTTATGTTTTGCAATGCATGAAAGAATATTGGAAAGTACGTGTGTGTGTGAGGAAGAGAGAGAGAGAGAGAGAGAAAAGGAGAGAGAGAGAAAGAGAAAGAAAGAGAGAGAGGGAGAGATACGTGTGTGTGTGAGAAAGAGAGAGAGAAAGAAAAGGAAAGAGAGAGGGAGATATGCGTGTGTGTGTGTGAGAAAGAGAGAGAAAGAGAGAGAAAAATAGAGAGAGAGATACGTGTGTGTGTGTGTGAGAAAGAGAGAGAAAGAGAGAGAGAGAAAAAGAGACAGAGAGAAAGAGAAAGAAAGAAAGAGAGAGAGATACGTGTGTGTGTGTGTGAGAAAGAGGGAGAAAGAGGGAGAAAGAGAGAGAAAGAGAGAGAGAAAGAGAAAGAAAGAAAGAGAGAGAGGTGTGTATGTGAGAAAGAGAGAAAAAGAGAGAGAAAGAGGAAGAGGAAGAAAGAGAGAGAGAGATACGTGTGTGTGTGAGAAAGAGAGAGAAAAAGAGAGAGAGAAAGAGAAAGAAAGAGAGATAGAGAGAGAGAGAGAAAGAGAGATAGAGAGAGAGAGAGAGAGAGAGAGAGAGAGAGAGAGAGAGAGAGAGAGAGAGAGAGAGAGAGAGAGAGAGAGAGAATATGTTACTACTTCACTTTGTGCAAACATGCCCTTTGTAAATGTACTCCATTAATGAAAATGCATTGCCAAAATATGACACAACTTTGTCCTAATCAGATTTCAGATGCCTTTATTTGTGCTATATATGTAAATATTTGATGATTTCGGACGAAATTACGAGGTGCTGGCATATACTGTTTCATTAGCTTGGTGATACCCTAGCATAAAGCACGGGCACGCGTTGGTCTAGAAGCAATGTGCTCGCCTGTCTTGCCGAAAGTATTGGTTCGATCGCCGTTGGAATTTTTGTGTGTGTGTGGGTGGTGGGGGGGGGGGGGGGAGGGGGAGAATTCCTGTCCTTGATCATAAGTATGGCAGGTAGAATCGAGCACCTAGTTCTCGCGGATAAGAACAAAAAAGGGGCATTTCAGATAAGAGCTCTCTAGCTCTGGAGTGCCAAAAAGGCTTTAAAAAACGTACCCCTAGCGCAAAAAAAAAAAACCCAACTTGGTGGACGTTTGTACCTTTTCACAACATTCTAAATTAATTGTATATGATGTATGTGTTTCTTCTCTCCCTCTCGTCCTCTCTTCCCCCCCCCCCCCACCGCCCCTCTCTCTCTGTCTCTCTCTCTTCCTCTCTTTATATTTCTCTCTATCTATCTCTCTATCACTCTCTCTTTATATTTCTCTCTATCTATCTCTCTATCTCTCTATCTCTCTCTCTCTCTCTCTCTCTCTATCTGTCTATCTGTCTATCTGTCTATCTGTCTATCTGTCTATCTATCTATCTATCTATCTATTCTATCTATTCTATCTATTCTATCTATCCTATCTATCCATCTATCCATCTATCCATCTCTCTCTCTCTCTCTCTCTCTCTCTCTCTCTCTCTCTATCTATCTATCTATCTATCTATCTATATATACCTATCTATCTCCTTCTCTGTGTGTGTGTGTGTATGAGAGAATAAGAGAGAGAGAGTATGTCTCTCTCTCTCTCTCTGTCTTTCTCTCTCTCCCCAACCTTCTCACAAACTTTTAATCCACACTTCCTCCTCACGTACTCATTCCAGTTTAGATATATTTGTAATACATATGTCTTTGCCAATTACAGATCAAATTCAGAGCTGCCTTCCCCCCTTCCCCCTTTCCCCTCTCCCAAACAGAAACTCCTGCACTGCGTCCCCTTAGAATGAAACCGTTCTATCTCCACTTTTTGGCTGAACTGAGTTACACACTACACACTACTTCTATGGGACTTCTCCCTTATGTGTCAATGTATCAATCAGGTTCGGTGTGTAATTTGTAAGTATTACTAAAAAAAAAAACAATACTTTGCTCTAAAAGATATGATCACATGAAACTTCAATCCTCGATTTCTCAAAAGTTGACGGAAGGGAGTTAGAATCTTGTCATTTTAAGAGGACGAGTAGTAGATGCACAATACACAATGAGCCAGCTTGAGCGAGATCACACAGCTATGCCGTCATGCTATTGATCTCTCATAGAGTTGTCACGTACGTCAAACGTACCAAACAGATAATAAGCTAAATTACTAGCAGTGTTTGCAGGTGTCAACACATCCACAGCCGGACATCTTTTTTTTTTTTCCCCGTGTGTTTGACAGTCTGCACACAAGTATTTGACATGTTTGAAGGGAAAGAAATGTTTACAGTGCAATTATAGGATAGACAAATAGACAGGTAGATAGACAGACGGACGGTCAGGCATGCAGGTAGACACAGCCGACAGGCAGGCAGACAGACAGACAGACAGATAGATAGATAGATAGATAGATAGATAGATAGATAGATAGATAGATAGATAGATAGATAGATAGATAGATAGATAGATAGATAGATAGATAGATAGATAGATAGATAGATAGATAGAGAGGCAGACAGACAGATAGATTAGATAGATAGATAGATAGAAAAAAGAGGGAGACAGAGAGAGAGAGAGAGAGACAGACGAGAAAGATTAGACAGCACAAGATGGATAGATAGATAGATAGATAGATAGATAGATAGATAGATAGATAGATAGATAGATACGTAGATAGATAGATAGATAGATAGATAGATAGATAGATAGATAGATAGATAGATAGATAGATAGATAGATAGATAGATAGATAGATAGATAGTGATGGACGGACGGACGGACGGACAGATAAATTCATAGATTGATAGATAGGTAGATAGATCTCTCCATCCTGTCTGCCTCCTCCCCTTATCCGTCTGTCTGTCTGTCTGTCTCTCTCTGTCCATCTCTCCTTTTTCAATCTTTCTATGTTTCTCCTCTGATCTCTCTCTCTCTCTCTGTCTTTCTTTCTCCGCTTATCTCTCTCCTCCATTTAACTCTAGCCGTCTCTTTCTCTCTCTCTCTCTCCATCTCCCTCTGTTTGTGTGTCCCACTGACTCTCCGTCTCTCACTTCATCTCTCGCCCTCTTCTCCCTCTCTCTCTCCCTCTTTATCACTCTTTCCTTCTCTCTCTCTCTCTCTCTGCCCTCTCCACCGGTCCTTGCTTCGTACTCATTACACGTACTAACACATTTACAACACCCGCCAACTTCACTACGACCAGACCAAACCAGTAGAGGAAACGTATACATTTTCTATTGAACCTGCACTGGAAAATCCAATACATTCTTCTTTTTTTTTTACCCCACATAGCCAAGCCAGTTATCTATCTACCACATCGTTCAAGATACTTCTGAAGCCAATCTTACATTATTATCGACCTCATTTCTTACATAATCAAAATCTTCCAGCAAATTAGCCTTTCGATGACATTTCAAAACCATGTTACCTCCCCTAGCGTCATCACCACAGAAGATTACCTCCCCTGTCTGAAAACTCTAAAGTCACGTTTCTTACCTCCCCTTCAAACCAGGCTTACGCCCCTTTCCGAAATGGTTACAAACTAACCTCCTTTACGGTAAATCCCAATTCCACCCCACCCCTTTTTTTGTATGTCATACCCCCCCCCTCCCCCACCCCCTTCCTCCTTCCGAAACACCCTCTTACCACATCCACTACTGACCTACTGAGTAAGTGACACATTGGTACACTGACTCACTCATCTCGTAATCCCTGACCCACTGCCGCTATTGATCCAGGTCAGAAAATCCCCCAAAGTCAGCTACTCAGCGACTTCTCCACCCAAGCCACTACGTAGGCCTGGCCTAGCTCCACAAGAGCTGGAACAACCTCCTCCTCCTCCCCCCCCCCCCTAAAAAAAGAAGAAAAACAAAGGAGAAAAATCATTACTGAATTTCAAATGACTGGGAGGAAAAGACAAACGTAAAAAAAAAATCGAAGGAAGAAGAAGACGGGAGAGAGGAAAAAAAAAAAAATCAATTTCTGCCACGGGAACTCTTGTCTTCAGTGCCAGCAGATATGACATTTTGCCAAGCGCGAGAGAGAGAGGCCTTGACATTTACGGGAATGCCAACTGCGAAGGCACGGCAAAGTGCAAAAGAATCGTCAGAGGCCTCTGAGAGTAGAAAGTAGCAAAGGCTAGGCTTTGCCGAGAGTTGTAACATTGACGTGTTCTGCTGCCTCGTTCTGTTTGTACGATGGTACTTTCTGGTATTTTCCAGTTTAGGGGTTGGGGTAGGGGCGGGCAATGATGTAGAAATGGGCGTCGATGTTGAAATTATGGGGGGATAATTTCATAATGGGTTATTAGTGGTGTAATAGAAAGGAGGAAATGAACGAGCGATGAAAAGGGAGTAAATTGTATAGACAGGGAGAGAGAGCGAGAGAGAGTGATGAGAGAGATAATTCATTTAAACCATTAAAAAAAGAAAATCATACCGTAGTTCGTGACGCCGTTAATGATGGTATGAGATTCTGGATAGATAGATAGATAGATAGATAGATAGATAGATAGATAGATAGATAGATAGATAGATAGATAGATAGATAGATAGATAGATAGATAGATAGATAGATAGATAGATAGATAGATAGATAGATAGATAGATAGATAGATAGATAGATAGATAGATAGATAGATAGATAGATAGATAGATAGATAGATAGATAGATAGATAGATAGGCTGATTTATGCATAGATGCATAAAATGATTGGATGGATGGGTGGATGGCTGAATGGATGGATGGATGGATGGATGGATGGATGGGTGGATGGATGGGTGGATGGATGGATCGATGGATGGATGGATGGATGGAATGACGGAGAGACAGGCGGACAGACAGACGGACAGATGAACGGGTGGAAAGAATCAATAGAAACAGATCCCTAGCGAGGGGAAAAAAACATGGAACAGACACAAGGATGAATAACAGCATGAAAAAATGACATCATTCAATAGAACAGTGGCCGGCGGCGACCTGAACGTGAAACAATGGTATACATTTCGTGGAATCTCGTGGACAATGCAGTTCATTTAACAGATCTCCACAGAATGGCGAGTCAAAACAAGGCAAATGTGACTGTGTTTCTCAAAGCGCCATGAAGTAGCACAGGCCGAGCGGGGAAGACTTTTATCGGCCAGTTATTTTTCAGTGATTTCGGTTGTAACTGAAGTTTTAGTTGATTCTGTTTCCTCAATATCTGTTCTATTTCACTTTTCACCTTTCACCTAGGCGTTGTCCATCCACTGCAGGATGTAGCCCTTCGATAATGATTTCCATTCTTTTCTGTCTGACGTCTTCCTCATCCACGTTGTTCCTCCTCTTTGTTTTACATCGTCTTGCCATCTCCTTCCTGGTCCAAACAGAAAGATACAGAAGATCGTTTTTGCCCTCCACCACTCACCTCAATAAGACATTATAGCTAGATATCTGCCATATTTTACTAAGGTGACATGCTATGTTACTTCATGTAATAAACCTGTTATTGAGTTATGATGTTTATGTAATGATGTCTTAGTTGTGTGTACATGTATGTGCTCTTAAACACTCAGTGGATTTCCCTCATGGGATGATAAAGTGATTTTTATCTTATCTTATCTAATCTTATAAGATAAAAGCTGATTTTCGTGAATAAACTGCTAAAGGCTGGTCGACTCTGAGTCAAGTATATAAACGCATCTTTCTTGATCCAGTCCACGAAGTCTGACTTTACCACAGCAGACTAAAAACCGTTTTTGGCGTTCCCGAATTAATGAGACAGACGATACGGGATTTCCCGTCTGACTCCATACTTCATATCCCGTACCAAAATGAAGAGAAAACAGACTCCTAGCCTAAAGGAGCTAAAAGATGGCTCTATATGACAACACACAGCCAAGCTACCGATTATTGACAAGAAAATTGACGAAGAAACAAATGAACAATGAATACTACGCTTCAATTTCAAACAAGAATCAATCAATCACTGGCACATCAGAAGCTATTCAATATAACTTGCAAGGCGTAGAATTCAGTAACACAGAATCTTTTAACAGATAACAGTTTGGCTACTTTGGTTCATTATGTAAGACTGTGATAATATACTTTGATACGTCCGTGGTCCATGCAAAACAAATGGATAATACATGGCACTGAAACAAGAATTCTCGCAGTGGAAAGTAGATCTCTCTCTCTCTCTCTCTCTCTTTCATTCTCTCTTTCTCTCGCTCTCTTTCATTCTCGCTGTCTTTCATCTCTATCTATCTTTAATTCTCTCTCTTTCATTCACACTCTATTTCATTCTCTCTCTCTCTCTCTCTCTCTTTCGTTCTCGTTCTCTTCCATTCTCACTCTCTCATTCTCTGTCTGTCTGTGTGTCCTTCCCTCCGTTAGTCCGTCCGCCCGCTCCTTTTTCTCTCTCTCTCTCCTTCTCTCTCTCTCTCTCTCTCTCTCTCACGACAACCGCAAAAACCCAACTAAATAAAAAATCAATGTCTCCAGTTCTTGTTGAAATTCTAGCACAACAAAATGTGAGCTAAGTAGCTTGTCTTGGTTGTCTGACCTAGTTACGTAATACAAACAAGTTCGATAATCATTAAAAGTACCGTGTGTTATTCCCCCTGTTGCCCGGAGACAACTGACAAATGCCAACCAGGAATCTTCAAGCCTAAGAAACCGCAACTTGCTGAAGGAAACTACGAGAAACAGAGTCTGAAAGTGTAAAAGCAGAACTCGGAATGTGTTTCTTGAATGTCACAGGACGTGTAAATTTGGAATTCTAGTCTCAGGGTCTCAGGGTATTGCAACTCTTTTGATAGACCAAGGGAGAGACATTCAGAGTTATCCATCCATCAATCCATCTATCCATCCATCCGTCCGTCCGTCTGTCCATCCATCCATCCATCTCACAGCCAGTCTATCCATCTCTCCACACATCCATTAATCCATCCATCTATCCACCCATCCATCCTTCCTTCCTTTCTTCTATCCACCCATTCACCATCCGTCCGTCCATCCATCCACCCATCCATCTGTCCGTCCATACATCCATCAATCCATCGACCCATCCATCCATCCATCCATCCGTCCATCCACCCATCCATCCATCCATTTATCTATCCATCCGTCTACCACTACCGCCTACACCAACAAGAACAACAACATCATTAAAGTATACTGACAGCGACAGTAGCAATAAAACCACTACCACCACCACCACCACCACCACAACAACAACAACAACAAGCACTGTCTATACAAAGATCTATGCACAAACAGAGCTAATAGAGAGAATCTTGAAGGATGAAACACACAAAACATATTACAAAAACGTTAACAAGCAGTGACAGCTGAACATTGAGACCAGCTCAGGATCAGACACAACTAAAAAACAAACTGCAACAACAGCAGAAATTATGGTGCAAAACAACAATGCATCATCGCCTCCATGACCATCACCACCACTACCATCATCATTATTACCTCCATCACCACCACCACCACCAACAACATCATCATCACCATCATCATCATCACCCCCACCTCCACCGCTACCTGCAGCACCACCACCATCACCACCATCATCATTATCCTCATCATCACTGTCAAGACCAGATTTAATTCATAAGAGTAAATTTTTGCGAGAGCAGTAAGTAATTTTTAGAAACGTAATTATTGTACGAGCCAGCATAACTTGGCCTTGAGCTGGTCTCGTAAACAATGTGTTTTGAACAGTTTTTTCCCTGATAGATAGACAGAAGGTGGGGAAGGATAGAGGGACAGCGTAGGTGTGCATGACTGAGCACTTGTTGTATCTCGTGTTTTGAACTAGGGGTAGTAAAGAGGGAAGGGGTGAGTAGGAATTAAATGTTATTGAGACGTCTGTTGACGTACAGAAAAACCGTGATCCAGAGTAAAAGCTCGGGGTTTTGAACATGTTAAGAATTTATTGCTATAAAATTTATATTATATTGTATTGAAGTAATTCGACCTTTGATGTCGACCCAAGGTCGTTGCGTAGGGCTGTTACTTAAAATAACTCAGTTCGGCAGCTGAGCTAGAAGTGGTTGCACCAATCACAATCCAGGAATTAGACGGTAAGCTGCAGATGCAGTCCAGTATTTAAGGCCATACAGAACTTAGTTCTGGGCCACATGTAGAAAATCCATTTACGAGGTGGACGGCGATAGTCCTCAGCCAGATGAGGGACATGGAGACGCAGTTGAGCAGTCCATTGTGAGGGGCCTGATTTAAAGCTCCAGAGCCTAAGCTACTTGGTTTGATATAAACCCACAGCGTTTACATCCAGCGCTCTCACTCCCAGTGAGGGCCGCATGGTGAGAGTCTATACTAATTTGTAATGATGAAAGTGAACCGTTCTACTTACTTTTGAAGACAGTTTCAGAGCTACCGCCAGACAACGCATGGTTGTACAAGCATTCTACATGGCGTGTCTAGAGGAAATGTCCACATCATAACATGTCTCATTGAATTAATAGAATTTAAACTGTTAAATCTGTCGCCACGTGCGCGGATTCTATTTGCCATATAACTCATATGACCTGCAAGTAGTTAGAGTGAATAAGTTAGTCTTTATAAAAGCTGTAGTTCCATTAGTTAGATTCAGTTGCCTTTGAATTGATATATATATTTATAATTATATTTGTTACATTAATTCCTGTAATTAAACTGCTCTACAGTTCTGCTAAAATTGAAAGCAATTGATTTATTTAGTTTCTAGAGTGCAAGTATTTATTTTTGTGTGTTCGTCGATTGTGGGAGCGGACCTCGAAAGAGTGTCAGTCGAAATATCCCCATGTAACCCACATCGCGACACTGGAGGGGACACTACACGACATTGTTTAGTTTATAGTTTATTTAGATTAGAGTATATCGTTTTTCTCTTTGATTAACTTTTGTTTCTTTTCAGTTTCAGTGCTCACGTGGTCTTCACGTTGAGCTACTTTAATTACTTCATTGTATTTAGTTTTGTATACTGCTTTCTTTCATTATTTGTTCCACATATTTCCGGCTCTCCCATTGACCCGAGGATCGAGGCCAAGGAGACTGCAACATAACTAAACGAAGAAAGACAAACGTACTGACTGTGGTGTACGCAAGGGCTAAAGGAATCTCCACCAGTTCCTTGAGTTAAGTGATTCCATCCTTAATATCGTCTGCGTTAAGGAGTTGAATGTTCCTCCTTCTGTTTTACAGGCTCATTTTACTTTTTCTCTGTGTTTAGGAACCCACGGGCGGTGGCGAGGGCGTTCTTACGTGTGCGTGTCCTCTGTGCCAAAGTGGTGGCTTGGTCGCCGATTTTGCCGTTTCGACGACAACGTCTGCGGTCTCGCAACAACCAGTGGTGATTAAAACAGTGAGGATTCGCATTCGTGAGAATAGACTTTGATAGGGATCTGTACATTTTGTTTAGATTGTAGCGTTTCTATCTTCCTCGTTGTTTTAGGAAGACGTCTCTCTTGTCCTCTTCTTAATCCTATCTGTAAATATGTTCAGACTGTAGAGTTTGTTATTGTCCGTCTTTTCTTGTTAGTCTAGCGTCGAGTTTCGTGTTTTTTTTTTTTTATTACACCTTACGTACATTGTAATTATACATTCCTTTTCTTAAATATATTGCCTGTGTGAATCATGCGTCAATGTTGACGCATTGATTATATTCTCTGGTTGTTGTGACGAGTAAGGCTCATAGGCCGGAAGTTAAATATATTGTTGGGAATAGAGATTCCCCATTCAAGCGCAGTTGTGCACCTGCCTTGAATCTTCAGTAACTAAGTACTGAAATAGTAGTTCTTAAAAAGAACTTCAGGTAATAGAATTTACCTCGGAATTTAAAATATACGATAGCTATATAAAGATAGCTGTAATTTTAATCAACGAAATAAAATTGTCGTTGATTTATACGTCATAAACATTAGTTACGCAGTGATAACAGTAAGGACACTGCAAGTTGTATAACGAAGGAACAGTGTTGGTAATTCGTCGTTCTTAGTAGCGGCCACCCGACGAGGTCAATTGGCCTCAGGGATAATTGATAACTTCAGGTTAATAATTAAGATTGTTATTTTAATTGGATAATCGTAAAGAATACAGTGCTAACATAGTTCACTGTACGCAGGTTATCGCGTGAAGGATCCGGATACCTGACCTTTATCAATACTAGATCTCATATAGAGACCTATTCGGAGTCTTAACCATAATGACTGATTACTCTGCCTATATTAACGCGGCGAAGCTGTTGGGCGTCCCCGATGATCAGCTACCCGCTTGGTGCGAAAGGAAACAAAAGGAAGACCAAGAGCTGGCTCGAGAGGAGCGCGCCGCAGAACGAGCCGAGAAGGCCGAGGAACGCGAACGAGAAAGAGAAAAAGAACGACACGAAAGAGAAAAAGAAGAACGAGAAAGAGAAAAAGAAGAACGAGAAAGAGAAAAAGAAGAACGAGAAAGAGCTGAGAACGCGGCTCAAAGAGAGCATGAAATTTTTCTAAAGAAACTAGAATTGCAGGCCATCCAGCCCACCGCGGCTCCTCTAGCATCCGCGAATAATGTTAAAACTAAGCCGAAGCTACCGACCTACAATGATAAGATCGACCACATCGATTCTTACATCCATCGCTTTGAGCTCCACGCTGTAGCCGCCGGTTGGGACCGCACGGAATGGACTTCGTGCCTTGCAAATTTATTGACTGGTCGTGCGCTTGAGGTATTTCATGGCCTCAATATTGAAGATTCTAAAAACTATGATGTCCTTAAAAAGGCTCTTCTCAAAAGATTTCAACATACAGAGGACGGGTTTCACCAACGATTCCGGACGTGTAAACCGGACCCATCCGAAAACTTCTCTACGTACGTTGATCGATTAAAGCACTACCTCGACCGCTGGATTCAGTTAGCCGGCATCGCTGACGGTAGCTTTCAAGGGCTGTACGAGCTAATATTAAAGGACCAAATTTATAACGCGTGTCACCCTGATCTGGTGTCCCACCTTAAAGAGTGGGCACCGAAAACATTAATAGAAACCACGTCGTTGGCGGAGCAGTACGCTTCTGCCCATCCCAATCGTTCGCTGGCGAAACCAAAAACAAGCGAACCCTTTTATGCCGGAGTCAGTGGTGCTCCACCTGCGGGAAGTAGAAATTCCCGTCCTACTAATCGCCAGACACCGTCTCCGAGGGCATACTCCCAACCGCCACCGAATCGATCGCGCGGTTTTCCGCGACGTGCTGGACCACCCACTGGACCACAAGCGCAAAATTTTTCTGGTCCACCGCGTCGGGATAATTGCAAGGGCTTCCAGTATCAAGGCCCACCATGCCCACCTCCTTGGGCATATTTTACTACTCCATATAACGCGCCTCCAATGCCACCCCAACGTAACGTGAATATTATCAGGTGCTATCGGTGCAATAGACCTGGGCATATATCAAAGGATTGTAAAGTAAAATTCGAGGCTGCGAATGCTTGCACTGTCGTAGTTCCGGCTGCACAGAATGTCAGCCCCGTCGAACTCACGTCGCCCATGACGGGCGCCGTCCCGGTGATGTCGGCCCTTCATCAGCACGGGTCATTGACATTATATAAAGGTCATGTAAATGCCATACCCGCGTCCGTGTTACGGGATACAGGATGCACCACCATAGGTGTCCGGGAGTCTTTGGTTCGACCGACCCAACTTATTGAACAAGAGACAACATGTATTACTTTTGGGGGCTCCGTCGAGCGTTTCCGACTCGCGGAGGTCTACGTCGCCACGCCATTTATTACCGGTGTCGTAACGGCGTGTGTTTTACCGAATCCGGTTGCCGATTTAATAATTGGTAACTTACCACAGGTGAACGATACACCTGACGGCGACTTGAACATCTGGACAGAAGAAGTTGCGTGTGTAATCACCCGACAACAGTCAAAGCGTCCACCGGATAGTAATTTAGCGACCCCCGTTTTTGATTTCAATGTCACGCCTTCCATTTTTTACAGAGAACAACAAAACGACTCTTCACTTCAACCGCTGTTCGCGAGGGTTCAACCTCAGAATGGAAATGCCTCTCCATTCCTTATTAAGAATAAATTACTTTATAGAAATTTCAGAAATAAACGCGACGCCGTCGAACAGCTGGTAGTTCCTAAGTCGTTCCGTCGTGATATTTTGCGTCTCGCGCACGACACTTCCTTTTCAGGCCACCAAGGTTCAGCCAGAACCAAGTCACGAATATTGGCACATTTTTTTTGGCCTGGAGTATACGCGGACGTCAACCGTTTTGTGGCGCGCTGCGATGTGTGTCAAAAACGTACACCCAAAGGTAAGGCATCGCGCGCGCCCCTACAGGAAATGCCTCCAGTCTCAATCCCATTTCAGCGGGTCGCGATTGACTTGGTGGGCCCTCTTACTAAATCAGATAGGGGCCACCGTTTTATTCTTTCGGTCATCGACTACGCGACGCGCTGGCCTGAGGCTATTCCCTTGAAAGACATTACGGCTGACCATATCGCTGAAGCGCTTATGACTATTTTCTCGCGAGTCGGATTTCCCGGCGAGATTCTTTCCGACAGAGGTCCACAATTCACCTCTGAACTATACAAAAAGGTGCTGGAGTTAGCGGGCATTAGGCAGAAATTAACGTCCCCCTATCATCCGCAATCAAACGGTTGTTGCGAGCGGTGGAACGCGAGCATGAAGGCAATGTTAGCCCGCGTATCTGCCGATAGACCAGGAGACTGGGACCGTCAGCTCCCCGCTATTCTTTTCGCCTATAGGGAACTCCCACACGCGTCCACGGGTTTCTCCCCATTTGAACTATTATACGGACGTAAACCACGTGGCCCGATGGCCATTCTTAGTCAATTGTTCACCGGTTCGGAAACCGATGATTATGATACGCGCTCCGCGTATCAATATGTTGTCGATCTCCGACAACGAATTATTAATGCATGCAAAACCGCTCTGCAATTTGCATGCGCTAGAGCGAGTTCTTCAAAATTTTATCGCGATCAGGGCGCCCAAATGCGCGCCTTGTCCGTCGGAGATCTGACACTTGTACTTTTGCCTCAAACGCAAAATAAACTCCTTCTAACATGGAAGGGACCATATAGAGTCCAAAAGAGACTCTCCAGAGTCAATTACTTGATAGACATCCGCGGGCAGCAAAAAGTATTCCATATTAATATGCTCAAAAAGTACCTGCTTAGCGATGATCGTCGTCGAGGCGACTCCGTTCATGTCATCGCAAGGGCCAACGCGGCTTTAGTTACTGTCGACGACGAGGACCCGTTAAGTATCGACAGATCCTTGCCCATATTACAAGCCTCCGAGAGCATCAGTGATATTAATATCAGTGATGAGCTTACGCCGTCTCAAAAACAGGACCTTACGGACCTGCTCCAAGAATTTGCGACAGTGTTCACTGACCTGCCCGGTTCTACGTCTTTAGTCCAACATGTAATACGATTTCAGACAGACGTACCAGTGTTTGTTAAACCGTACCCGCGCCCGCTGCACGCTCACGAAACGATAATTACAGAAGTACGTGCCATGCTACGGCTAGGCGTCATAGAGCGATCAACAAGTCCGTATTGCTCGCCGATTGTCTTGGTCAAGAAGAAAGACGATACCGTGCGCTTCTGCATTGACTATAGAAAGCTCAATGCTTCCATCATCATCAGCAGCAGCAGTAGCAACAACAGCCAATATAACAGCAAGTCTTGTATAAAAACAGCGCAGTGCAAGTGGATTGAAATGAATTACATTCATTCTTTCTCTCTCTTTCTTTCTTTCTCTCTCTCTCTCTCTTTCTCTCTGTCCCTCTCTCTTATCTCTTTCTTTCTTTCTATCTCTCTCTCCCACTCACTCACACTCACTCTCTCTGTCTCGCATATCGATCGATCAGCTCCTTCTTTTATTTTTGTTGAAGTAATCGCATTGACATTTTACCTCAATTCCCCCCCCCCCCCCCTTGCCTTTTTCAGATTTTCTTTTCACC
The DNA here is from genome assembly GCA_963931925.1 of Onchidella celtica. Taxonomy (NCBI): domain Eukaryota; kingdom Metazoa; phylum Mollusca; class Gastropoda; order Systellommatophora; family Onchidiidae; genus Onchidella; species Onchidella celtica. The sequence continues at coordinate 43,766,627 of OZ007583.1, forward strand.
CTTAAGACAAGGAGAGACAAGCAAGGACAAAATAAAAGAAAAAATATTTAACTATCAAACTCTGTGGGCGTACACGTGGACGCAGGTTTTGAATGAACATAGACTGATGAGTACAGAACTTAATGGTGGATCACGTCGCCATGTTGCTAAGGAAAAGATTACTGTAGGGCATGGAGAAGAAAAGACAGGAACAAATCTCTTTTTCACATATTTGTCTATCCATCCAGCCTTCAGCCAGTCTATTCGTCCATTTATTCACCCGTCAAACATCCATCCAGTCATCCATCCATCCATCCATCCACCCAGCTATCCATCCCTCGTTCAGTCTATCCATTCATTCTTCCAAACACCCATCGATCGATTGATCCATCCATCCATCCATATACCCATCCAATCATCAACCCACCCATGCACCCATCCATTCATCCATCCATCCACCCATCCGCCCATCCATCCATCCATCCATCCATCCATCCACCCACCCACCCACCCAAACACTTATCCAACCCTCCCTCAGACAGTCTGTCCATCCATCCGTCCATCAATCCGTCCTTCCACCCATTCATTCATCGATCCCATCCATCCATCCATCCATCCATCCATCACCCACACATTCATCCATCCATGCATCTTTCCATCCACCCATCCATCCATCCATCAACCCACCCATCCACCCACCCACCTATCCATCCATCCGTCCATCCACCCATCCACCCATCCATCCATCCATTCATCCATCCATCCATTCTCAAAGAAACAGAAAATTCTCAAATTTAAACGCACTTTAGCGACAGCCACCACAACGTAAACAGAAAACAAAAGAATAATTATGCACGAACAAAAGATCAAGTACAACTATCAATGAGTCGTAGAAAAAAAAAACAGAAGCACATAATAAAGATGACGAGGAAGAAACAGCTGTAGAACAAACAACAACAATAACCGTGAGAGCAGTAAGTTCAAACACATTCGACCCGAGTCAGCTTGTCCTCACTTTACACGCACACTCTCACATACGCACACGCACACACTGAAATTAACCGCAAAAAAAAAAAAATAATCAAATAATGGTCGTAACAAACAGCAATAAACCATACAAAATGGCTGACAGGGCACAGACGCTCATATATACACACACACATATAATATACACAGACTCCTTCGATCAAATAATTAAAACCTTGTCCGTAATCCAGACTAATGGGCCCCGAGTCCCCCTGTCAGCTGAACTATCCATCACGCGCGTGCGACTGAGAGCGTGAGACTCATCACAAGACGAATAACTCGAGCTGCCTCAGCCGGGTGATTCCCCTTGGCACAGAGCGCGCGCTCTGTACGCTCGGCCAGCCTCGTCTTCAGAAAATGTAGGTCATTGATTGACCTAGTTTTATCATCCGCACTGTCTCGTGGCCTGGTATTCTCCTCGCGGGAAAAAAAACAATGGCCGAAAAAGTTAAAAAGATTAATCAA
>OZ007583.1:43773096-43940596 GCA_963931925.1 Onchidella celtica
TCGTTTTCTTTCTGTACAGCAGGAGAGATAAATGTCTATTGACAAAATATTCGAGGTCATTTGTTATATAATATTATTGAGTTATGGCACATTGTGTACGGGGATTGATTTCCCCGTGCAGTGCTGAGTCATTAATGTTGAATCATAGCAGTGTAAAACAGGGGTTCCCAACCTGCAGGGAAAATGTACCATGCACTACACCCTACACCACCCCCCCCCCCCAGGAGGTAAATCCAGTACCGTGTGGTAAAACTATCGTATCTAGATTTTTTACAATAGTTTCAGGAGAAACAAAAAAACTGAAAACTGGAGAACGTTCTCTATACTATAAGACTTTTTTTTTTTAAAAAGGAGATTTCGCTGCCCTTGGCATTTACACCTCATTTTTTTTTCATTTTCTATTTTTGTAGTTCTTGTTTCTGTGCGTTTTTTGTGGTAGGAATTTGTTCGTTGTTTTTTTTTTAATAAAGAATTTTGCCAGGGCAGCAGCCTTACACGGCCTGCGCTTCACGACTTCTAACTGCCAAGGTATCTTTAAGAGGGACAGCGTGCACACGGGACCTCAAACTTTTTCGTCCTTACCCGAGAAGACTAGGTGCTCGATCCTACCTGCCATTGGATCAAGGACGGGAATAATTTGTCCCCCCCCCCCCCCAACAATTCAACACGCCTGGACGGACCGAAGATCGAACCTGTACCTTCGGCATGAGAGGCGAGCACCTTGCCTCTACACCAACGTGTCTTCCCCCCCCCCCCCCCGAGAGAACTTGTAATTTATAGATGGCCCTTAAGTGGAACTGTTATTTAGTTCAACAATTCAACATCTCCCGTGATCTCACCTTTGTTCATGCACCATTAACGGATGTCTGTATAATTGCGTCCTACAGTTACAAAATACAAGAGAGCTAGACTGGGAAGAACAGTTGCTGTTATGAAGGTGCCCGAGACATCGGCCCGGGCGTTCATCTCTAGTCATTCACGAGCAAGGAACTTCTTTTGCCTACTGCAGCAAGATGGATTGATAGACAGACAGACGGACAGACAAAACAAACGGCTAGAGAAACATTCGGACGGACTATTGGACGAACGGATGCACAGGCAGGCAGGCAGATAGATAGATAGATAGATAGATAGATAGATAGATAGATAGATAGATAGATAGATAGATAGATAGATAGATAGATAGATAGATAGATAGATAGATAGATAGAAATAGACAGACAGACAGACAGATAGATAGATAGAAATAGACAGACAGACAGACAGACAGATAAATAGATAGATAGATAGATAGATAGATAGATAAAGTGCACCTGCAATGCAAACATTGAAAAAAAACAACAACTGGCATTTAAACTACCAACAAAAAAAAATCCCTGAAAATTTCTGCACACATTATGCCAAGACATACATGTAATTTCTCTTGATGTTCAGAGAAAAAAATTCCCAATACCAAACCTGTTACATAATAGACTCGTGTCCCTGACGTACAGCTGTGGCCTGGAGAGCTCCGAGTCCACAAACCCTGTAGCGTACAGCAACAACTAATCGAATCAATGTCACATTACCTTTAACTTGTTGCGCGTTCATTTTCTCTCTCTCTCTTTCTTTTCCCCCCAAGCTCTTTAAGATTTTTTTTTCTCCTCTCTCATTTCGCCATTTGCTAATTTTCCATCGCGTATCCTTGATAAGAGTCTAGAAAGGCCATTTTCACCCCCGATTTTCCATCAGCTAGAGCTGTCTTCCTTGGTCCAGTTTCAGCGGGTAATAATTGAATTAACTGAGAAATTAGGATTTTTGTTTTTTCATTTGGCTTTTACGCATTTTTCCTTAAAAGAGGGAAAAAAGAGGGGGGGGGGATATGGTGACTGAGGGAAGTGACCTAATTACGTCAGTGAGGGAGAGATTTGAAGGCCGGGTGGGCAGGGTGGATTTGGGTGGGTGGGTGGGGGATGGACAGTATAATATACTGTAAAACAACTGCTTTTTACACATCTTGTGTATAAGTCAGTGTAGGCCAAAGTTCCTCATTCCTCCTCTACATTATATGATTGCCTTCGGTGTCTGTTGTCTGTGTGTGTCTGTCTGTTTGTTGGTGAGTGCGTCAGTCACTCACGCCAACTGTGCTGCTGCGCTTTGTCTCTAAGTGTGTATTTCTGTCTGTCTGTAGGACTGTCTGTCTATCCGTACATCTTTACACCTCTCATCAGTTGGCTCAAACTTCTGCCTGTCTGCCTGTCTGTCTGTCCGTCCTCCCGTCCGTCCGTCTGTCTGTCTGTCTGTCTGTCTGTCCGTCCGTCCGCCCGTCCTCCCGTCCGTCCGTCTGTCTGTCTTGAAACCATGGTCTGTTTCTCCGTCTAGAGTGTTGTTACAAGCACGTACGTCCTCCCCAAGTTTTTACGCTAGGGGTACGTATTTTAAAGCCTTTTATGACCCCAGAGCTAGAGAGCTCCCTCCAGAAATACTCCTAATTATTCTTTCGGATTTTCTTTTCGTTTTCCTCCTGTTTTTGTGGTTGAAAGGGTAAGGGGCAAGGTTAGGGATTCGATAAGATTTAGGGTTGAGGATAGGGACAGGGTTAGGGATAGGTTCGTATACGTACGCGCCCCTAGCGCAAAAGGCTTAGATTGCGTATGTACAAGTAGCCACAGCCCTCCGTCTATACACTTAACGCCAATTATTATGTGTCTGACTGTTCACAAATGTAAAAGACACCCCTCCCCCACCATACCCCCCCCCTACCACCACGATCAGCCCCACACCTTCCACTCATCATCTTTTTCATAATCCATGTTTTTATTAACGTGAACACAAACAATCAACCCAAAAAAGGTACGTTGAAATCACTTCTTCATTTTTGATTTTTGTTTTTTTGTTTTCCATTTTTGAGCTACAAAACTGACCTACTTTTTAATTCGGAATATCACCAAGAAAGCAAAATGCTCACCATCAGTACAAACATCACTGGCCTGACCTCTGGATACTGAATCAACTAGAAATGTCAGCTTGCAAATTAAATTTTTGAATCTCGCTTGGACTAGGAAAAATCTTTTAACGCTTTTATCCATTCAAATAATTATACTGGCTGTACATTATGGCATGTACTTTATACACCAGAGAGTCGCCGAAATGTGCAAAGCTGTGATGTAAACAAAAAATGTGTTCAGGACCCGAAAAACTATTCCACTATTCGGGAATTTCTGTGGTTCACATACGACACAGCTAGACATTTCTATGTATTTCAGAGATGGGAGAGTCATGATCACCAACGCCTGGCGGCAGGGCACTTGATGATGATGAGACATTTCTGGATCAAACAGTGGCAGCTACAGCAACAACAACCGAAAACAACAACAACAACTATAACGAATAATAATGAATGTTGATAAAATAATAATAATAACAGATAATAATCATAAGCAAATTGATAAGGAAAGAAAGAAAGGAAGAATGAATGAAAGAAAGAATGAAAGAAAGACAGAAAGAAGAAGAAAGAACGAAAGAAAGGATGAAAGAAAGACAGAAAGAAAGAAGAAAGAACGAAAGAAGAATGAAGGAAAGACAGAAAGAACTGAGGAAAGAAAGAACGAAAGACAGAAAGAACTAAGGAAAGAAAGAAAGAAAGAAAGACAGAAAGAAAGAAAGACAGAAAGAAAGAAAAAAGAACGAAAGAAAGGATGAAAGAAAGACAGAAAGAAAGACAGAAAGAACTAAGGAAAGAAAGAAAGAAAGACAGAAAGAACTAAGGAAAGAAAGAAAGAAAGACAGAAAGAAAGACAGAAAGAACTAAGGAAAGAAAGAAAGAAAGACAGAAAGAAAGACAGAAAGAACTAAGGAAAGGAAGAAAGAAAGACAGAAACAAAGAAAGACAGAAAGAAAAGAGAGCGAAAGAAAGAATGAAAAAAAAAAGATGAAACAAAGAAGGAAAGAATGAAAGGCAGAAAGAAACACAGAAAGAAAGAATGAATGAATAAAAAAGAGAGAAAGAAAGACAATGAAAGGACCCTCTTAACATGGGTTGATTGGCACACGACTCCGCAACATGAGAACCCTTGTAAAAGCTTTCCCTATTGATTGTCCCTGTTCCAATTTTTTCCATTTTCCCCTCGTTCTGGTACTGAATTGTGTCAGCCCACACCACCCGTCCTCCCCCTCTCCCCTGTGTCAGCCACCGCCCCCCCCCCGCCCCCCCGCCCCCATCCTAGCACGTGAATTGTTACCGACAGTTCAAGGCCAACTCTCATCCCCGACCAGTTAGTCAAATTACTGGCACTGTCTGGTGCTGGGGCCTCTGTGTTTGTGTGGGTGTGTCTATGTATGTGTGTGTGGGCAGGAGGGGGTGAGGGGGCAGGAGTTCCTGTGCCTGCGTGTGTGTGTGTATGTGTGTGTGTGTGTGTTGATAAATAATCATCGATCCTCAGCCTGTCAAGCACAGTCCGTACCGGTATTCATTTCTCCCTCTCTCTCTCTCTCTCTCTCTGTTTCTCTCTCTCTCTCTGCCTGCCTCTCGTTCTCTCCCTTTCTTTCTCTCTCTCTCTCTCTCTTTCTCCTTCTTTCTTTCTCTCTCTCTTTCTCCTTCTTTCTTTCTCTCTCTCTCTCTCTCATCTTCTTTCTTTCACTCTTTCTGCCTCTTTCTTTCCATCTTTTCTCTCTCTCTTTCTCTTTACCTCATCTCGTTCTTTCTCTCGTTTTCTTTCTCCCTTTCTCTCTTTCCCCCTCTCTTTCTCTCCGTCTCTCCTTCTAGCTGTCCCTCTTTCTCTCTCTCTTACTCTCCCTTTTTCTCTCTTTCTCTTTCGCTCGCTCTCTCTTTCTTTCTTACTCTCTCTCTCCCTCACGTCGACATAATTATTACCTCTCTCTCTTTTTTTTTTTTCACTACTTATCTTTCTACTCATCCCACTCCCCTGGGCTATTTCTCAGGATTCAACACTCATTAGTTTGACACTATTCCACCCCCCACCCTCCCTCCTCTTCCTGAGTACTCCACAATTTAATCTTTCCAGTCCCTGTGGGAAAACAGAGTGAGGGAAAAAAAAAGACGCTCGCAGACACATTTTAATTACGCACAGCTACACATTTTGATCATTATCTTTCTTCTATCTCTCTCTCTCTCTCTCTCTCGCTCTTTCTTTCTTTCTCTGTCTCCTTCTGGCTGTCTTCTCTCTCTTCCACCACTCTTCTCTCTTTCTGTCTTTTTTTCTTTCTGTCTCCGTCTGTGTGTCTGTCTGTCTCTTTCTTTCTTTCTTTCTTTTTTTCTCTCTCTGTCTCCTTCTGACTGTCTTTCTCTCCGTCCCCCTCTGTCTGTCTGTTTCTTTCTCTCTCTCTTTGTATGTCTGTCTGTCTTTCTCTCTCTCTCGCTCTGTCTCTCTCTATTTCTCCCCCATTCTATCTCCCCCCCCCTCTCTCTTTGTCTCAGTCTGTTTTACTCTCTTTCTTTCTCCCCCCTCCCCTCTCTCTCTCTCTCTCTCTCTCTCTCTCTCTCTCTCTCTCTCTCTCGCTGCCTCCCTCTGTCTGTCTATCTGTCTGTCTCTTTCTCCCCCTCCCCCTCTCTCTCTCTCTCTCTCTCTCTCTCTCTCTCTCTCTCTCTCTCTCGCTGCCTCCCTCTGTCTGTCTATCTGTCTGTCTCTTTCTCCCCCCTCCCCCTCTCTCTCTCTCTCTCTCTCTCTCTCTCTCTCTCTCTCTCTCTCTCTCTCGCTGCCTCCCTCTGTCTGTCTATCTGTCTGTCTCTTTCTCCCCCTCCCCCTCTCTCTCTCTCGCTGCCTCCCTCTGTCTGTCTATCTGTCTGTCTCTTTCTCTCCCTCCCCCTCTCTCTCTCTCGCTGCCTCCCTCTGTCTGTCTATCTGTCTGTCTCTTTCTCCCCCTCCCCCTCTCTCTCTCTCGCTGCCTCCCTCTGTCTGTCTATCTGTCTGTCTCTTTCTCTCCCTCCCTTAACGTCTGCTCGCATTCAGGTATCGTGTTAAAGATACAAACAAGATCTAATAGTACAAAGTGCTCGCCTCTCATGCCAAAGGTCCCGGGTTCAAAACCCGCCCGGTGCAGGCATGTTGGAAGTTTGGGATTTTTCTCATATTTTCGTGTCCCTGATCCTATTGGGGGGGGGGGGGGGCCTAGAACGATTCAGAAAACCTAGTCTTCTCGGATAAGGACGAAAAAATTCGGAGGGCCCGTGTGCACGTTGAGCACGTTAAAGATACCTTGGCAGTTGGAAATCGAAAAGAGCAGGCCGAACAGGCCGCTGCCCGGGCCAAATCAAATAAAATTCATCCCTCCACTCCCCCCCCCCCCAAAAACAACAACAACAACAACAACAACAACCGCCGACTGCACTGTGGCGACGACGCGCCTGCTCCAGTTGTAACTGGGTGCAATGACACTAAGGCAAATTTCCCAATTGGGATTAAAGTAGTATACAAAATACATAAAAGACATCATACTTCTACAGTTTTGGCAAAGCTTCATTACAGCGGGCTGTTCTCGTCATTTGAAACAATTATTCCCGAACACTACAGAAAAATGCATCTTTCTGTCTATCGAGCTATGACAAATTTGCTCTGAACTGAAATATTGTATCGCGGAGTCAGGCAGTCGTTTTTCTACAATCTACATTATTTTAGTGACAGGGGAATCCCTTGGTTACCAAGTATCGCAGTACTTGGGTATGCCATATTCAGCTATCGGTGGTATCCAGGGTACGAAAGGGTGCAATGCTGTCCTCCTGTTTTTTTTTGTTTTTTGTTCAAAGGGTAAGGGATTGACGAAATATTATAAAAACCACAGAAAACTGTGGGGTCGCAGCAGGACTATAAGAAATGTCAAAAACGGGCAAAAAGAAAAATTTGTATGTGACAAAGTCCCGCGTGAAAAATAAAACCCGAACGATACAAAGCAAACTGAAGAGAAGACAAAAAATGTTCTAATTTTCAGCTTTCGCCTTTATCAAGAAAAAAAAAATGAACAGAGAAAACAATTGAACAATAAAAGGTTTCAACAGGAAATGTGTACAATCGAAGCGAAACAGAATATGGTACTTAGCTGCGAGTTCTTGTTTGGAGCAGCACAAACGCACGTCCGTCTGCCAAATGCATGGTTATGGATTCGATAGGATTTAGGGTTGCGTACATACTAACAACAGCCTTGTAGAATTTGTGTGTGTGTGGGGGGGGGGGTGTAAAAGAATGCCCCAAATTGAGCGTACATAACTTTATGCGTGCCATCAGAGAGGTTTTCCTGGGCACGACATGAAAGTACAGTCTATTCTGTCTCTCGAGGTATGGCCAGTTCTCTGTGAACTAATTCATAGTTGCGGCCTCATAGTCCTTTCTCTGCCTACATTATTTTTCATTTTCTTGATGGCAAGCGCAAGAAGGACTCACCAGCTGAGAGAGAGAGAGAGAGAGAGTGTGTGTGAAAAAGAGAGAGAGGGAAAGAGGGAAAGACAGAGTGTGAAAGAGGAAGAGAGAGAGAGAGAGAAAGATGGACAGATAGAAAGAAAGAGAGAAATAGAGAGAGAGAGAGAGAGAGAGAGAGAGAGAGGGAGGGAGAGAGGAAGAAAGACAGAGAAATGGGGGAGGGAGGGGGGAGGAGAGATTACTTTAGTAACAGGCATAAGAGTGCGAGATTATTAATTTTCATGAGATGACAGTTTGTTCAGTCCTTTGTCTATCGATTTGTCACTGTATACGAGGTTTTGTCTGCGCCGTGTCATGTCAATATCTGTATACACACAGTGGTTTGTCACTGTGTATAACAATGGTGTTATATTCCCGCACATACAGTGTTTTATCGATAAATATAATTGCGGTATTTTATGTCTATGTACGTACAGTGTTTTCTTGGTGTACATATATAATTCCACGTATAAACAGTGTTTTGTCATTGCATTTAATTTATTTTTATATATTATGTCCGTGTAAATACCATACAGTGTTTTGACAGTGTGTTATAATCACGGCATTTTACTGTATATACAATGTTTTATTGGTGTACAAAATTATGATATTTTATATCTGTGTTTATACAGAATGCTGCTGGTGCATATTATCCATGACGTTTATGTCCGTGTACACACACAGTTTCATCTGTATGCGGTATAATTATAAATTATGATATTATGTCTAGGCACATACCCTGTTTTGCCTGCACATATAATATATTTATAAAGTGTTTTATCAGAGAATGGCAAAAGTTGTGAGGCCTAGGAAGTGTAAAAAAAAAAAACATAACATTTTCTCTGTGTACATACAGTCTTTTATCGGCGAATGGCAAAATTGTGAGGCCTAGAACGATTCAGAAACCATAACATACCATGTACATACGGTGTTTTGTCGGAGAATGACAAACATTGTAAGGCCTGGGGGGATGAAGGAGCTGTAACGACCGGCGGACTGAGAAGACAGGAGGGAAGGGGAGGAGATGGGGCCGGGGGAAGGGTGGGTGGGATATTGGGATACGCTGGGGGATTATAATAATATAGTAATCGGGAGCGTCGCCGATTTCATCAAGATTAGACTTAGTGGGAAATTCCTAACCCGCTGCCCTCATTAAGGCTAAAAGTACGGATTACGGATTGAACGAGTCGTCATACACGAAACGAACAAAATTATACACATAGACACACTTGGGGACATGAACATATAGACCCACGTGCGGACCACAAACACACATTGATTTTACATGCAGACACACACAAAAAGGAACAACAACAAAAACCCGAGCGAACCATGTTTAGGCACAGAAAGGCACGTGTACCATGTTGTTACGTTAAACAAGTACCCCTTCCCCACCCCGCTCCCCCACTAAAAAGAAAAACAAAACGCCAGAGTGCTCCACTTTTTTACAAAGTCAAAATTTGGGAAAAAGAAAAAGGTGTATATATAGCAAAGCCTCGCGTAAGAAATAATACCCAGACGATACAATGAAACGCAAACTACAAGAGAAGACAGAACATGGCCGATATTTCGGCAACAGCTCTTTTCAGAGAAAAAAAACAACAACAGAAAAAAAAAAGTTGGAAAATTGAACAGATACAACAATCGAACAATAAAAGATTTGAATAGGAAATGTATAGAATATAAACAGAATATGCCTACTTAAATGCGAGTTCTTGCTTGGACAGCAGCACAGAAGCACGTCTGCCAGTGTGTTGAGGCTTACACCACATACAAGAGATACATATTGAGCAATTCCACTTTTTACAAGTGATCGAGACCCTGCGCGCCTCGGCTATGTGACACTTTATTCGATTTAAAAATCTCAAAATGTTTCGCATTACACACTGTACAATGCTTGTTTGGGTATGGTACATGTACAATGTATACAATATGTCCTCTACTCTTGATAATCTAATTTTAGATGGTTTGTCTGATTTGGACAGAAACGTGCTCAGTGGCGACCCCCCTTCAAATGGCACCCAGGATACGTGCCATATCTGCTATACTTGAGATACGCCCCTGATAACCTGTCTTCCTACTGAGAGAGGCAGAATTTTCAGATTATCCACGCTGGACACACGAAGTGGATGGATTAAAACCTTTCAAGTGTTGGTTACGGTAGGGAATTGTAAACACACGAGAGACAGTTGAGGATGTCAAGATAGTGGAAACTGATGGTCAGACGGACAGACACAGAGACAGACAGACAAACCGATCGATTGACTGATAAACAAACATAGATGGATGGATGGATGGGTGGACGGACGGAGGTACAGACAGACAGAGAGATGATAGATAGATAGATAGATAGATAGACAGACAGACAGATCGATGGATGGATGGATGGTTGGGTGGGTGAGTGGATGGATGGGTGAGTGGGTGGGTGCATGGATGGGTGGATGGATGAATAGATGGATGGATGGACGGACAACCGCTCCTAAAGTCGAGTCATTGTAATACCCACATAGTGTAACTCATGTTATGGAACTCCTCCCAAATTAGGTTTAGGGTTAGAAATATGAACAGGGCCAGGGATATTTTCTGAGTGCGTTGACTGGATGGCTGAAATGTACAGGATTCTTTCCAAACAACAAAAATTGGAAGGACTTCCGAATTTTCCATAGCCCGGGTGAAAATAATACGTAGCTACCCCGGCGGCTTTCCCTGATATGTCAATCTGACTACTGCCCAGACGAACATCGGCCGACGGCCCCGATGATACAAACTGACTAGACCCTCACGTCGTTACATATCCATCTGACAATGCCTATGCACTTGTCGAGCTATGGAACGCATTCGGAAGTCCTCCCCAAAAATTAAACAACTTACCTTACAGGCAGTCAGTCATCTAATCCCCTAGATCGGGAGGATTACCAAAGTCGGTTATCTTCAGTTGAGGGGTGCATTTATCTGCAGGGTCAAGAGTTCGGAACAGTTTTGATAATATGCTTGGGATTGGGGATAGGGTTAATAAGATCTTTCCTTCGAGTTCGATCATTTTAATATCTTTTCTGATTCTTGTCCCATTTAAAAGCCTCTAGTGTGTGTTTCAGGAGATAACCGGATTAGACAATCCTTCCCTCGGATCACTTATAATCGTCGCTGCTAAAATCCGAATTCTCATTGCACTGCGAACTAATGGATTCCTGCGTGTCATGTCCTCAAAGCCGATGGTATTTGAAATCTCCATGAAGAATTATACCGAGTCGATTAGGGCACTGTAGCCAAAATACTCACAATAGATTTTTAATTACCAACCTGTGGCCAATTTCCGAAACACTCCCCCCCCCCCCCCCCCTTTAGAATGACAAGGCTCTGTCTCCACTTTTTGGCTGAACTGAGTTACACACTACACACTTCTTCTTCTTCTTATGAAGTTGATTCGTCTATGTAAAAGACGATCCCTCAACTGCACCATAATGCGACTCGACGTTACTCTTCTGAGGCTGAAACAGGGTAAAAGCCTTGCATATGTTAGGACCATTTAAAATATATTCATTGTGTAAATTCTTTTATAATATATCTCTGGTATAAATATCTCTTGGTATCCAGATTGTGCACAGAAATAGTCCCGCACTTTATATACAATGGTAGCTGCAACGGATAATTATGTTCTTTAAATTCATTGTCAAAAGCCGTTGCAGACGATAGTGTTTGGACTTCTGCTGGGAGGTTGTTCCACATCCTAATGACATTAGGGTAAAATGAGTAAAGATGGCTGTTAATCCGTGAGCTTGGGATGTTATCTATACTATATATATTTGTGGACTTGAGATTTTTCGTTGCAAAAGGCTTCTGAACCGCTCAACACTTAGACTTCAAATATTATATGGTGCATCAGAATGGTTGTAAGGGTGCACAGTTTTCAATAGAACTCTCAAATCGGTGTAGTTTTTTTAATTGGAAATTTATTGTTTCCCCAATTTTAGATCTATTTCGAGTCATGGTTCGCCATTTTAAGGTTTCGTTATCACTTCCTGCGATGTATTCACTATCAAACACACTAATCCGTGCGCAAATCATTGTATTGTACAGGATGCGTAGGGTGTCAACTAACAAAGGCAGAGCAGTAAGACTTAAAAATAAACAAACAAAAATAAAATAAACAAATAGGAACAGGCAAGATGAAGCAGGTCCATAATAACCACCCAGAACTGAAACTAATATTCAAACCGATTTATCCCGGGCAGGGCCGGGGATCTCAGTTAGTATTTTATGTTATTCCTTCTGTCTGTCTGTCTGTCTGTCTGTCTGTCTGTCTGTCTGTCTGTCTGTCTGTCTGTCTGTCTGTCTGTCTGTCTGTCTATCTATCTATCTATCTAATCTATCTATTGGTGAGGTGGTTCAGTGGGATATCGGTATTTCCTTCCCTGCCCTTATAAAATATTTTTACTTTGTTTTTTGCTCTTCTTTCTTCTAGTGGTGTAGACTCGAGGTCTCTCATCATTTTATTGACACTACTACTTCTAGCATAGTCGTTTGTCACGAAGCGAGCGGCTCTCCTCTGGACCCTTTCCAGCTGGTCTATGTTTATTCGACACTACGTCTACTGGCCTTCTCATTGTGTGTCAAAGTATCAAGCAGATTCGGCGTGTAGCCTAACATGTAAGCATTACCAAAAAGAAAAAAAGTCCTATCATTAAAAGCCAGAAGCACACGGAGCTTCAATCATCAATTTCTCAAAAGTTGCTCCAAGGGAGTCAGAGCCTTGACCTTCCAAGGGGTCGACTAATTATGCCACCATTGAAATTGTGGCCAGTTAGCTGAATCCAATCTTTGCCCGGGAGATCCTCCGCTCGTCCGCGCCAGTCAAGAAAACACACTAAAGAGGGGACTTTTGAGCGGGCTTATCAAAAGGTTGGGTTTAGTATTTGTATGGGACAAAGAAAGAAGAAAGAAAGAATGAAAGCGCAGGTTAGGGGAGGTCTTCATCATAATTATTATGTTTGTTAACTTTTTGGTAAGTGGCGCGGACGGGGGGAAGACCTTCCCTTTGCCCTAACCCTGAAGTTTTCACACAAATCCATGGCACAGACAGAAACTCCATCAAGAATAATCCACAACAACATGTCGTAAAGATCCAGGATTTGAAATAACACCTCCTTCCAATGACATGTTGAGCCATCAAACTGAGCGGGGTGGAGAAGTGAAACTCTCCAAGCAACTACACAACATGAGAAATCTCACGGAGTTAAGTCAAAAATGGTAAACAATGTCGTCAAGTGAGTACAATTTATTTACTGCGGATCTCATCGGCCTGATAAATACTTGCAAATAAAAAAAAAAGAAAATCTATATTGATACTGTAACTGCATATTTTTTTCCACCTAAGTAAGTTTAGTAGGTGCACTATCGTTGAAATCTAGCTTACAGACAGTTTAATTTCTGGCAACCATATATCGAGTACTGTAAATTGAATGGTATTATGATACTCTGTCAGTCTGTCTGTATGTCTGTCTGTCTATCTATCTATCTATCTATCTATCTATCTATCTATCTATCTATCTATCTATCTATCTATCTATCTATCTATCTATCTATCTATCTAATCTATCTATCTGTCTAATCTATCTATCTATCTATCTATCTATCTATCTATCTATCTATCTATCTATCTATCTATCTATCTATCTATCTATCTATCTGTCTGTCTGTCTGTCTGTCTGTCTGTCTGTCTGTCTGTCTGTCTGTCTGTCTGTCTGTCTGTCTGTCTGTCTGTCTGTCTATCTATCTATCTATCTATCTATCTATCTACCTATCTATCTATCTATCAAACTGCTCAATTTGTATTTAGATCTAAAAGTACATTTATCTGTGTTATATATCTGTATTGTGTCTGACAGCACATACAACCTTCTAGCTGTCACCCCTCAATTTAATCTAATATGTATCTCCTTTAACATCCATAAGTGTGAATGGTTCAAAGTCAGTGCCAGAGAACCTCATCAAACAAAGACCTCAAATCTATCTTGTGTTGAAGGGCCCCTCTTGATCCTCTTTACAATATTAATATTCTTTAACATAGCCCTCCCCCCCCCCCCCACCAGTCTTTATCTCTACCAGGGGGAGTTAACGCCCTCGGAATCGCTTGCCCATCGGGACCTTCGCTCTTATTCGTCTCAACTCCACTTTCTTGTACAAGTGAGAAATTCGACGTTAAACGTTTGCGGCTTTAGTATAATGATAAGGAGTTGGAATAAACCGGAACTGTGAAACAGCTTGATAAGTGCCACAACGCATTTTAAACAAGTGTCAAAGTGTTCAGTAGTTATACCTCTTTTACATGCTAAAAGATCTCCAGTTTTTGTAGAAAATAGAGATAGAACAAACAAAAACTAAGGTCTCGCCAGGCTAACTGGCCGATCTAACCCCTTTTCTTCCTCCCACCGTTCTGACTTGACCACAGAATCGATAGACATTATTATAAACAAACAGCGAAACAAAACTTTCGTTAGGCGAGAAGTTGCATCGAATGATAACAGAACAGGAATTTTGAAGGGGGAAGGGGAGAAAACTCGCAGCTCAGGGGAGAAACTCGCAGCTAGAAAAGTTTCCTGGGTCTGCAATGAATCGAGATCAAATTGCCGCCGTCATTCAGTTGGTGCATAAAATTAAAATGTCGTATATCTCACGTACTGGTGTATTAATCATTTTCACATTTTACAAGATTTGAGCGTTTCAAAGTTTGGCTAAGAATGAGATTTAATGTAAAATAGATAAAAAGGGAAAGGTCATTGACAGTGGAAAAAAAAACAACTGGAAACTGTGACACGGTACAAGTACCTTGGAGCAATCACCAATGAAGAAGGCTCAAAGAATTTGCAAAGGGCCATCTGCACCAATGAGAGATTGCGGTTCTAGTAATTGCGGTTTCTTCATAATTCTTCGATGGATCGAAATTGTGGGAAAACGCCGGAAAGCTCTTTCTCCCACTGAAAACATACAAATGGAGACTGTTTACCGCATTGACCTACATTACACCATAGAACCAGTGGCTGTATGGGCAGAATGGATATATGACACCTGCACCAGAAACTAATTATAGTGTGACTCCTCCTATGAGCTGTGCCAGCCAGCGCCTAACTACTCGACAGCAGCGGTCTGCTCAAGCAGATAACGAAATATTATAAAAACCACAGAAAAACTGTGGGGTCGCAGCAAGGCTATAAGCAACGTCAAAAAGTTTGCATTGTATAGTTTGGGTATTATTTCTTACGCGAGACTTTGCTACATACATCTTTTTCTTTTTGCTCAATTTTCCAGCAGATGACACGTAAGAACACCGTTGCCAAGGCAGCACAAACAACAGCAGCAGTGGCAGAACTAAAACCCTTATGGAGAGATAAAAACATCACTGTCACTTCCAATCTGAGACTGTTACATGCGTTGGTCCTGTCAATCTTTCTATGCTCATGCGAGTCATGGACACTAACAGCAGAATTAAAAAGGAAGATCCAAGCATGCAGTAGAGATGAGATGTCTCAGAAAAGTACCTGGCGCCTCGTGCACAGAACATATCTCAAATGAAGAAGTGCGTAAAAACAGCACTCAACATATGCGCCATTGTAAGTCCTTCTGGACCACAGACTAATAAATTAACCAGACTGGAAACACGAGCTTCGGGCTGTGTCGTTTTTTACGGAATTTCCCGAGCGACGACTGTATTACCAACATGGCCGCCGCTCGGGAAATTCCGATTCTAGTTCTATCTGCAGTAGAAATTTCTTTTCATTTGTCAAGATTGATTGTACATGTATTAATTTCTTGGTGCGGAACCAAACTTCCGCCTTCAGTAGGCGCGTCAAAATGGTGTCATTCAACATTGTAGCTATGCTGAAGCGTCGGTCGCTACCTTAAACCTAATATGGCGGATGGTTCATGACCTTTCGCTGTTTTGTGACGTCACACAATGGGATCATCCAGTCTGGGTATTTTATTAGTCTGTGTTATGAACGCAGTAAAGAGAAGCAAGCTGAAATGATATGGACATGTGACAAGAGCCAGTGGACTATCAAAGACCAACCTCCAGGGTACAGTCCAGGGTATGAGGAGATGGGGCAGACAAAGAAAGAAATGGACGAGCAATGTTACTGAATGGACAAGGGAAAACTTTGCCACAACACAGGCCCTTGTCCATAGCCGCCAGAGGTGGAGACAGTTGGTGCAACGCTCACTAGCGTAGTGCCTCTCACCACTCCAGAAGGAATTAAAGGATCCAGAAAACAACGGTACGGCCTGTTTACACTGGTAGATTTTAGGAATAGAAAAAAAGGAATGGAGGACTGTGTGGGAAGAACTCTCCTGGGTTTCCGTCTTTTGTCTTCCGATTTCCCCCTCCGAAACATTGTTTGTTTACGCTGGCCCGTTTTCTGAATGAGAAACGATGCCCATCGTTTGTTTTGGTCATGTTTCGAATGGGGGAAATCGGAAAAACAAAAGACGGAAAGCCATGAGAGTTTTTCCCCACACAGTCCCCCATTCCCTTTTTTCTATTGCTAAAACCTACCAGTGTAAGCAGGCCAGAGATAGATAAGAATCACTTTACATCCCATGAAGGAAATTCATTTTCCACAGAGCGTTTAACAGCACATACATGGTACACATATCTTATGTATCATTATATAAACATATCATAACTCAATAACAGGGCTTATTATATGAAGTAATATGGCATGGAACCTTGGTCAAATAATGACACACATCATATTTCTTATGTACAGACAAACACGTAGCCAAAAAATAAAAATAAAAATAAAAATTCTGCCTACAAGTTCAAAACTACTAAAGATTTCAATACGTCATTTTGTGAGAATGTAGATCTCACCAGGAGCAATGAAAAGGTTGCCGTACCTCAAAACCACTAAAGTGATCGATACGCCAATCTTGTCTAATGAAGGGTGGAGAAGTTTTCATTCGTCATTGTGAACAGTTCAGAGCAGTGGTTCTCACCGTGGGTGATATCGCCTTCCCCGGGGGGGGGGGGGGGCTATTTTGATTTGGGGGGGGGGGCGAAAACACAGAAAAGGACGGCAAGGGGGCGAAAACAACGAAGAGGGGCGATTTTGGGGGCAAAAACAGGGTAGCCAATGACCTGTTCAACAGCACGCCTAGGTCGGTTTTATAAATAGAAAAAGCCATTTTGTGTGTGTGTGCATTTGATCAAGAATGCTTTCTGTTTTATAATGAATAATGAACACTCCCTACTGTCATTAATAAGGCCTTGGAAAACTTAACAACATAATTTGTGTGTATATCTAGTCTGTCTTCGTATGAAATGTACTCGCTGCGTCTGAGTGAGGATTTTGGGTGGGGCTGTGGTGGTGGGGGAGCGATGAAAGAAAATAGGAGCCTAATGGGCGCGGGGGGGGGGGGGCGATTGCCTGAAAAAGGTTGAGAACCGCTGATTTAGAGTTCTAAAACATTCTAGAACCTTCCATGGATTTCTTAAAAAGATGGAAGAATAATATAGTACCAACATCACAAAACCAGTGGTGACCTACTTTCTAAATCTACCTGGCTCAAGTACTTATTGTGAAATTTTATTCCTATTTCTGCTACACGAGTATAACTGTGGATTTGTCAAATACGACGTTCTGTATCGCCTACGGACTACTTTTTATGTTTTCCTCTTTCTGTCATGCTTGTAAATTAGTCTTATTGCGCGATTGTGCAAGGCCAAACGGAAAAAGACATATATGCCCGTCAGTTTTTGTTGCTATGGGTTTGAAATAGCCTGGCCCGGATATTTCGTTATCTGTAATCTCAAGGATGTCTGCTACAAATCCAAAGCCGGGGAGAAGGGAAATCAAACTTATTAACTCCATAAATATGGATCACAGCAGATCATTTGCGCTACATGACAAATGCGCGCGATCGAAACCATTTTTTATCCTTCTTTCTCTCCCTCGCTCTCTCATCGTTCTGTCTATCCTCGCAATTAGTCTCGACGCCTTCGATTGTTTTGTAATGAGGTCCAAATATCGTATACCGTCCACTTTTTGCAGTGAATGAAAGGAAGGCATGCACACCTCCCACATCCAACTTCGTATGTCTCCCATTTTGGCATTATTTTTAGCTCAGTTCAAACTGAGCCCAGCTTAGGCGTAATGTACGTCAAACATTTTGCCCTTTACCACGTCCATTCTTGGAGCGCGTCTCAGGGAAAAGGTGATGGCATTTTGCTGGTACAACTGTTTTTTTGTTTTGTTTTTTTCTAAATCTATAAACTCGTATTTGTTTGTTTGTTGGTCCCCTTCTCTCTCTCCCTCTTTCTGTCTCTCTCTCTCTTTCACTCTCTCTTTCTCTCTCATTTTCCATTTCTCTCTATCAATCTCTCTTCTCTCTCTCTTTCTCCCTCCCTCTCAATCTCTTTCTTCCTCCATGTCTCTCTCTCCCTCCCTCCCTCTTCCTCCGTCTCTCTCTCCCCCTCTCATTCTCTCCCCTCCCCCTCTCTCTCTGTCTCTCCCTCCCTCCCCCCCCCGCTCTTTCCTTTTAACTTTTAAAAAAAATGTCTTCACCCTTGTCTTATTCCGCCTCCACTTTCTAACCAATTTCATTTTTTTCTTCCCTTTTTGAAATTGACCAGGCGTTATTATTTTTGTCTTTCTTTCTTTTTTTTTGCCGGGGGGGGGGGGGAGAGGGAGGGTTCTCTTCTTCTTTTTCTTCACTATTTTCACTTCCTGGTCTGCCAGTTAATAACATTGAAGGATAATTTAGCTGCCCTGCCCGCCATGAACAAAGCTCAGCTTATTTACCGAATTCTTAAATTGAATTTCTGGCCAAACTGCGAAATATGAGCGGATCTTTTTCTGGTAACAAGTTCCCAGTTTATTTGCCAAAAAGGAATACTAATTGTCTACATGATTATGCCGTTTTTGTTTTTTTTTACGTTCTTGTTTTTTTTTGTTTTGCCAATAAAAGACTTGATTGGTCTCCTCACACTTCCTGAAACAAAAGGGAGCCAACCATTTGCAAATAACTCCTTCGCTGTACGTGGTGGGTCAGATGAACCCAGAAGCAATTAAAAACGTTTGTACATTCTGCTCTGTGGTTGACAGGTTTCTTCTGTAAAGCGCATAGAGCATTTTAAAAATGGATATGCGCTATATAAAATAATCATAATAATAATAATAATAGTACATGTAATAATTAACTTATTTCTGAGAATTTTTTTTTTTTTTGGTTTGAAATTCGAGGTATCCTTCAATGACGTCATTTGCCATTTTCTCTTAGTTTTAGCATTTTACGATGTTCACGTGCTGGCTCAGCAGTGTATGCTCACGGGTCTCTGCCCAGCACCAGCTGTGACCTTACATGTTTTCTTTCTTTTGTTTTTTAAAATACCATAGGTACCCGCCATTGTCCGGGATAAACCTATGAACCCATCTCTCTCTCTCTCTCTCTTTCTCTCTCTCTCTTTTTCTCTTTGGTCTAGAACACAGACTAATAAATGAACCAGACTGGATGAGCCCATTGTGTGACGTCACAAAACAGCGAAAGGTCATGAACCATCCGCCATATTAGGTTTAAGGTAGCGACCGACGCTTCAGCATAGCTACAATGTTGAATGACACCATTTTGACGCGCCTACTGAACGCGGAAGTTTGGTTCCGCACCAAGAAATTAACACATGTACAACCAATCTTGACAAATAAAAAGAAATTTCTACTGCAGATAGAACTAGAATCGGAATTTCCCGAGCGGCGGCCATGTTGGTAATACAGTCGTCGCTCGGGAAATTCCGTAAAAAACGACACAGCCCGAAGCTCGTGTTTCCAGTCTGGTTAATTTATTAGTCTGTGGTCTAGAAAGCTTCCCATATTCGACAGTCTTACTACAGATTTCATGCGCACCAGAGCGCTACGCACTCATTTCTTGCCGGGAAATTGCGGGCACGGAATTGAACGCGTATTTATATCGTTCGAGATTCGTTAGCCAAAACGAGTCCTTCAGTGCATTTTACATTTTTACAACTTTTTATTTAAAAATACCTCATACTTGAATCTACACAATCGGTCGATACAAAAGCGATCGGGATTTATAAGTTGACATTTAAGAACATTAATTTTATAATTTTTGAAACTGTCATTTAGGATGTAGCATCGAGCAAAAAAAAAAAAAAAGCCAAAATTGCACCACAAATGAATTACTCCCTATTTTTTTTTAATAATAAGATAAGATTCTGTAGAAGGAACACAAGGGGGGGGGGGGGGGGTCAAGGACTTCGATGGTGTAATATACTATATTTTAGTTTTTGCAAATTTCCTGCTGACCTAATTTTTTTCCTTGAACAGAAATAATGGTCAGTGAATGCTGGACTGGCCTTGATAGTTGAGTCAGTTTTTCTCTGAAAATTTGCTGGCATGAAATGCATACGATCGGAGGGGGCAAGGTGGGCGGGGGGGGGGGGGCAATGTGGTTGCCCCGTAGTGTAATGAAAAGCTTGCATGGGGGAGAAGGGTGTTTCTTTTAATTTTAGGGGGGGGGGAGGGGTCTGATGGGCTTCTTTCTCACAAAGTGGGGGATGGGGACAAAAATTGTAAAAATAGACCCCACTGTCTTTATGAATGCTCCTCCCTCTCCCCCCCCCCACCCCCCCCCCCCAACCCCCAACCAATGTCCATTTTCTTAAACTTTACATGAACAAGTTTGCTTTAAGCTCTGGAGCCACAAAAGGCTTTAAAATACGTACCCCTAGTGTAAACGCTTGGCGGGGGGGGGGGGGCGTACGTACATATAACAATAATCTTTATTTATTTTTACTGAACACGGTTCTGATGCAAGTGAAGACGTAATTAATAATTAGAACACGTGTTCGTAATACCTCAAGGTTTTTTCCTGCTTCGACTTGAGTATTTAATTAGTAATTGTATATATTGCAGTGAACAAACCCTAAACTGCAATTCAATTTATATATTTAACTATGCAATGACTTCATAGACGGAGGTCAACACTAGTTTTCTGTACTCGTTGGTGGTGATGCAGAAAAGTC
This sequence comes from Onchidella celtica, assembly GCA_963931925.1. NCBI lineage: Eukaryota > Metazoa > Mollusca > Gastropoda > Systellommatophora > Onchidiidae > Onchidella > Onchidella celtica. Next base: position 43,793,518 of record OZ007583.1, read on the forward strand.
TATAAACTAATGGCTTTTTCCATCATCTCCTAATAGAATCATTTTCTTTAATGACCTTTTTTTTTTCCTACTCCATTCTTCAATTACGAAAATATGCATGATTACTACCGGTTTCCTTGGAATAACCCAAATTAATTAATTCGAAACGAGTAGTCTGACTGACCTAGTAAGTTAACGCATGTCAAAAAAAAATAAAAAAATACTTACGGTAATGGAGAAAGAATATTCTAAGATTAACGTCAGTCTTACCTCTAGTGCCACAGAAGTTTCCCCCAAATCAAGTTAAGCGTCTGGGCCTCTTTCGCAATTAACCGATGTGTCCTTAAACGGCTCGGAAATCTTACAAGTTAGGAAAACTTCAGAGAACTACGTACTCCATTGATTGTTCCATTCACAAGAGTTTGTTTCTTCCGGTTTAGACCGGATTGCAATGTAAGGAAAACGTGAGTAATTTTATTGGGAATGCCCCCAATCAGAGGCTTCACATACGCAAGTTGCTATTTGCATTGACTGGAACGATGTCAGTTGTAGATTTTCAACAATGAGTCATTGACGAAAGAGAATAATACTCCTTGAATTGTATTTCATTTAGCCAGATAATTAATGGGTCCAGGAAATGAAGCAATAGTGAAGCTCGTGTGCAGAAGGACGAGTTTTTCCTACTTGTTTCCACTTTTTAACCAGGAGAAATGGGTTACTGGGGCAATTGCGTTAGCGTTTCAGTTTGGACATAGCACGTAGACACAATAACGTTCACATAGGGCTGTGACAAAGCAAGACTATAGACAGAACGATATGACGGAAGGGAGGCGGGGGGGGGGGGGGGGGGAGACCCCACCAGAATAAGCCCATTGCGGATGTCGGCCATTTTAGTTGTCAGGACCGACGCATAACCATGGTGATGGTAGCATTGATTTTGATTCGTTAGCTGATTTGCACCGTGAGCACTTCAGCCGTCGCGAACCAATCGGAGGCGAGCTAAAAAAAAAAAAGTTCACTACAGTAAACAATGACACGTACGTTCAAGCACATGGGAGACGTTCGGTCAATTCTTTCACTTCCTTTCCTTTGTTCACACGGATGGTAAGGAATCTGACCAGCTTGGCTCCATCCTTTCCACCCCTGACATAACAGTCAACTGCGATGTAACCAGCAGGCATTTTAACCGCTTAGACATAATTATCTCGAAGTTACACTTGTCAGCTGATCCACCCGCCATTTTAGGCGTCGGAAGTTCAAAACAGAAACACTCTGTGACGTCATTCGCAATGGGCCTATATGTCCACCAACCACCTGCGGTTACTGGGGTAAAGTGAACAGCATTGTAATGACGTGGTCATGCAATCAGTTACAATGTCATTGTCTGAGTATCTCCAGTATTTGCCATGTGGTTGTTGTTACTTGTACCTACGGTCCCCAAGCTTTCTTCGCTCTGGGAGTGTACGTATACGCACCTATCCCTAACCCTGTCCTTATCCTCAACCCTAAATCCTATGGAATCCCTAACCCTGCCCCCTTACCCTTTCAACCACAAAAAAAAACAGGAGGAAAATAAGAAGAAAATCTGAAAGAATAATTAATTAAGGCTGTTGTTGGGAGTATTTCGGGAGGAGCTCTCTAGCTCTGGGGTCACAAAAGGCTTTAAAATACGTACTCCTAGCGGAAAAAAACCCCACAAAACTTGAGGACCGTACGTACATGTAACAACGATCATTTGCCATCGGCAGCACTACTAACTAGTCACAAAAATTGGCCTCGTCAGGAGATCCTAGGTTCACCCGGGCTTATCAAACATGGCATTTTCAAAAGATGCCTGGAACTTAAATAAATACAATAAGGGACTGGGTAAAGATTGGTTTACACCAGAGAAAATTAGTTTCGTAATTTTCCAAATTGTCATTCGGGTTGAGTAAAATGAATAATAATAATAATAAAGAAAAAAATGAAAGACAGCAAAAAAAGCCAAATTGCACCACAGTTGCATTCGCCCGCCATTTTTTGTTTTGTAAGATAGATGTAAATATTTTTCTTTTGGCCGACAAAACAGTGCTGGGCTTAACCTCAAGAAGAACATAAAAGGCCAAGATAATTTTGGCCCAAGACGATGATCTTTTTAGAATGAGAAACTAAAAGAAAAAAAAAAAGGGAGTTGGGGGGGGGGGGGGGGGGGTTAGATTAAACCTAAGTTTCAAAGAAATTTCGGCCGCTTCGAAAAAAATTAGAACTTTTTAACCCTATTTTATTACTGGCGTTCCAGCTGCAAGTCTTCCTCATACAAATTTGGTACTGGGCTCTATGATTCATGTAGAAAGCCCCCATAAAGTATACATTTCCGGAAAGACGAGTTGATTGGCCCCGGCAGTCAAAGAATGAACAAAAACTGGCAATTTTATTGTCTTATGACAGTAGTAGGGTTAACCCCCCTATTGCTTCCAGTTTGAGGAGGCTTATGCCCTGCCAAAAGTCTTTGAGCTGCACTCTCTCTTTATACATTGCTGGTCGAAAATCTAACTTCGTCACATTTGTGTATTCTGCAAGGAATTGTGGTGTATCACTAAGTCCTATTAGTCTTTGCATAGAATCCACAGACTAATAAATTAACCAGACTGGAAACACGAGCTTCGGGCTGTGTCGTTTTTTACGGAATTTCCCGAGCGGTGGCCGTATAATCAACATGGCCGCCGCTCGGGAAATTCCGATTCTAGTTCTATCTGCAGTAGAAATTTCGTTTTATTTGTCAAGATTGGTTGCTCATATATATTCATTTCTTGGTTCGGAACCAAAATTCCGCGTTCAGTAGGCGCGTTAAAATGGTGTCATTCAAAATTGTAGCTATGCTGAAGCGTCGGTCGTTAGCGTAAACCTAATGTGGCGGATGGTTCATGACCTTTCGCTGTTTTGTGACGTCACACAATGGGATCATCCAGTCTGGGTATTTTATTAGTCTGTGATAGAATCCAAGTGATCTTGACTCAGATGACATACAGTTGTGCTTGGTACAAAGAATTTTACGAGATTTATGTTGCTTAGGTCAGCTAGTTTTCATAATCTTAATATTTCTAAATAGTGTCAGGTCAGAAAAATCTGCTACTGGTAACATGTAATCCAGTACAACCTGTTTCATGAACTGGTACGCTAGCATGGTATCAGTGGGCGTGCACCTGTCGGTGCAAACGGCCAGGGCGGAGGAGGTTTCATCTAACCCAACGGCCACATGCTAGGGCACAATGTGACCCTCAGTACTTGAGTCCTTCATATTGGCCCCCGGTAGCGGTGTGGTCATAGGCTTGTTTGCCTAAATCACAGACGAAGAATTGAGCAAACTTCCCGGACGCAGCTTCGAAGCTGGCGGCAGCAGGCCAGTGGTTGATTGATAGGGCAGATGACAATATACCGTCACTCTGGCCTGGATATCGTGACACAGAGCATCCACCAGTATTGGTGTTCTTTGGTTTGGGTCTTTCACCCTAGTCAGTTGGGACTGCGAGGCTGTGGAGTAGCCTACAGGCAGCCGGTCAGGCAATATGACTGTCCCTCTGGCATCCTCCTGCACCTGGATACATTTCCAGTCGTCTTGACCCTGTCTTGCCACTTGGATAAGTTGTGTCCAGGCGAGAGAGTGAGTCTGATGTTTGCGCAGCTCTTTCTCACTAAAAACAAATTCTTTGCCCCAGTCTTAACACTCACCTCGTCTTCTTTCATCTTTGTCTCGTCTTCTTTCCTCTCAAAATTCCAACGGCGATGGGCGAGTGCGGTGGCATCAGGTTTGGATAGACTGGAAGCTGTTAGCACAGACCTACACGTTGGTGGCTGTGGGCTATGGTCGCTTCATCGTCGATTGAAGTGGAGGCGTGGGGAGGCAGCACCCACAGTAGCTGAGCAGCCTTATTTAAGGATAGCACTGCTCACCTCAACTGAGGAAGGGGCTAGAAAAGGTGCCCTAAAGAAAGCCCACTTCACATCACCCTGACTGGTATACCGCGACCAGTGGGGATCCCTTTTTGCGGTCGAAACAAAAAGAAATTCAGCTTACTCAGGCTAGGAGCCTGGAATATACGCACACTACAGGACAACTCAAACAACCCGGAAAGACGCACTGCACTTATTGCCATTGAGCTCAGCAGGTACAACCTGGACATAGTGGCACTCAGTGAGACCAGACTCCCTGATAGTGGCCACTCAAAGAGCTCAGTGGTGGATACACCTTCTTCTGGAAAGGCAAGGGTGCAGACGAACCGAGACAGCATGGTGTTGGGTTTGCAATTAAAAATGACCTTGTCAGAAACTTGCAGTCCATGCCAATTGAAATAAATGACAGGCTAATGACACTCAGGATCCCAGTTGGGAAAAGCCAGTCAGCCACCCTCATTAGCGCATATGCGCCCACCATGACAAACCCAGATGAAGCCAAAGACACGTTCTATTCTGATCTAGAATCTGTCATATGCTCTGTCCCGGCAGCTGATAAGCTGATTCTCTTGGGGGACTTCAATGCTAGGGTTGGCTCAGAAATCTCAGCGTGGCCAAATGTTTTGGGCCCTCATGGAGTTGGTTCATGCAATAACAATGGGTTGCGCTTACTTACTTTGTGCGCTGAATTTGGCCTGTTCATTACCAACACAAATTTTAGTCTCCCCGTGAGAAATAGAACGTCATGGATGCATCCCCGCTCAAAGCATTGGCATCTCATAGACTATGTCATTGTGAGGAAGACTGACAGAAAGGATGTCCTTGTAACAAAGGCGATGTGTGGTGCCGAGTGTGGAACTGACCACAGACTCATTGTTTGCAAGCTCAGACTAACATTGAGGCGCAATAGACGCCCTCAAGGGAAAGCGCCACCTAAACGCCTAAATGTTTCAAAACTCTGCTCAGCTGAGAAACAGAGCGAGCTCTCATCAGAACTCTCCTCAAAATTGGATTGCGTGACTTTTGACCCTGAGAACATTGAACAGAGCTGGACTGACCTAAATACGACTGTACACTCTTGCGCCAGCAGCACAGTTGGTTTTCCTGTCCGCAAGCACCAGGACTGGTTCAATGATAATGATAATGAAATCAAAGTGCTCATCAAAGAAAAAAATAGTCTCATCCAAGCTCACTGCAGTGACCCCTCTTCCACAGCAAAACCTGATGCACTGCGTGCATGTAAGGGTGTACTCCAGAAGAAGCTGAGGAAAATGAAAAATGACTGGCTTGAAGAGCGAGTAAGAGAAACTCAGAAATATGCCGACACAAACAACACTAGAAAGTTCTTTGAGAGCCTCCGAGCTGTGTTTGGACCATCCCGCTCCGGCACTACGCCACTTCTTGCGTCAGATGTTTCAACACGCATTGTTGAATCGAATGCCACAATTCAGCGTTGGGCAGAACATTTCGGAGGTGTGCTAAATCGGCCATCAAATATAAATACTGAGTCCATTGACTGCCTCCCTCAGACTCCTATTAATGCAGCTCTTGCCAAGCCATTCACAGCAAATGAGACCCGAACTGCCACAAATCAGATGTCCTTTAACAAATCACCTGGCGTGGATTCAATTCCTGCTGAGGTGTATGCCTTCGGTGGAGAAAAGCTTATTGAAAGGTTGACCGAGTTGTTCAATCATATGTTGAAAGCAGGGAAGCTGCCACAGGACTTCAAAGATGCTTCAATCATCCATCTGTACAAAAACAAAGGGGACAGCCAAGTCTGTGACAACCATCGGGGAATCTCTCTACTTTCAATTGCTGGCAAAATATTGGCAAGAATGCTTCTGAATCGCCTTCTTGATCACCTCTCGTCAAATGACTTGCTTCCCGAGAGCCAATGTGGGTTTCGTAAAGGGAGGGGAACGGCGGATATGATTTTTGCTGCCAGACAGATTCAGGAAAAATGCATGGAACAAAATAAAGCGCTGTATACCACATTTGTTGACCTCACAAAAGAATTTGACACAGTGTGTCGTGAAGGCCTCTGGAAAATCTTGGCGAAGTTTGGGTGTCCACCCGAATTCATCACAATAATGCGCCAGTTTCATGATGGCATGCAAGCTGCAGTCAAAAGCAACGGCAGTGTTTCAGAGCTCTTTGCTGTCACAAATGGGGTAAAACAGGGTTGTGTCTTAGCCCCAACTCTGTTCAGCATCATGTTCTCTGCAATGCTACAAGAAGCCTTTAGCTCTCCCCCTCAAGGGGTAAGCATCAAGTACCGAACTGATGGCAGTCTATTCAACCTCAGGAGACTTCAGGCAAAAACCAAAACCTAAAGTACTCAAGTCTGTGACCTACTATTTGCTGATGATTGTGCACTTCTGGCACACGATGAGGATAGCATGCAAAACTGTGTTGATAAGTTCTCTAGTGCCTGTGACAACTTTGGCCTCACAATAAGCACAAAGAAGACGGAAGTGCTCCATCAGCCTACTCCAGACGACAAGTATCCTGTGACCCCAAATATCAAAGTCCATGACAGTCTTCTGAAGGTGTCGGAGAACTTCACCTATCTTGGCAGTACACTGTCTTCCACGGCTCGTGTTGATACTGAAATTCTCTCAAGAATCAGCAAAGCCAGCTCTGCATTTGGCAGGCTTCGAAAGAGAGTATGGGATGTTGCCGGCATTCGCACAGACACTAAGCTGAAAGTGTACAATGCTGTGGTCCTTCCCACCCTACTCTATGGGGCTGAAACCTGGACAGTGTACCAATCGCATGCCAGAAAGCTAAATCACTTTCATCTGGCCTGCCTTAGAAAGATCCTAAGGATCAAATGGCAGGATAAAATTCCAGACACTGAGGTCCTCAATCGTGCCAAGGAATTGAGCATCTTCTGCCACCTGAAAAAAATTCAGCTACGTTGGGCAGGACATGTTGTCAGAATGCCCGACTCCAGACTCCCTAAGCAAATCTTCTTCTCTGAGCTCTCCAATGGAACGAGGAATGTTGGGGCCCCAAAGAGACGTTACAAAGACACTCTCAAGCAATCACTGAAGACCTTTGCCATTGATGTGAGTGAGTGGGAAAAAGCTCTAGCTTGATCGAGCAAATTGGAGGGCGGCCCGACCAGAGGCAGCAAAGCATGGGAAGCTGACAGAGTCCAGCCGGCTATCAAAAAAAGAGAACGGCGCAAGAAAAGGCCCAGTGGTACTGAACCAACGGAGCACTCTTGTCATTTATGCGGAAGGGTCTGCAGGGCAAAAATAGGACTTATCAGTCACATGAGAAGCCATAAGTCATGAAAGAACAGTCTTTCCATTCTGTCCTCTGTGTCCTTTAGTTCTCTTTATTGTCCATGTGTTGAAATTCTCAACAATTTCTGTTCTTTATTCCTCTGGTGTTGTTAAGGTCATCATCATACCTGATGGACGAACTATTATTAATATTTCTAATCTTTTAATTAATGTATTTGGAGCTGACATTGAGCTAAAACTTTTGACCTCGTATACAGTTCTGGAAAACCCTAATAAATTCGCTTCTGTAACAGAGTTTAGAAAATTGGCTGATTTAATCAGATCAGATCAGCTGGAAGATTGACGAAGACATGGAAAAATTACAATTTAATGACAGTTTTAGTCATGATTTTGGTAATAATAGTATTGGTGTGTCTATTTCGGTGTGGACCTTAGCCTAGTTACTTTGGCCACGGTGCTGTTTAGTACGTCATATCTTCCGCAGTTGGTGCATCAGCCATTTTGTCCTTGGCCACTGCTGACGTCATGATTGATCCGCTATTAGAATAATTTTAGATTCTATTTGCAAAACCCCAGAGAGGCGGATCGCTTGGCAAAGACTGTCCCACTTCCTGGGTTCAAATATGGTGACCTTAATTAGTTTTTGTTCCTTCTATCTTCATTTTCTGAAGAAAAAAAAACAACAAAAAAAAAACAACAAACAACTGGAGACCTTATCGTATGTAGAAGAGGATATAATAAATGCACACGTTGACAATGGTTTAAAATGCGGCGTGGCATTTAACAAGTTGTTTCACAGTTCCAATTTATTCTTTCCCATAATGCTAAAGCCGCAAAAGTTTAACTTCGAATTTCCCAGTTGTGCAAAAAGTGGAGTTGGAACAAACAAGAACTTGGGCCGTGATATGGCAAGAGGCAATAGAAAAAAAGTTACAATCAATAAGAAATGAAAAGAAACAACAACAACATTTTCAGCCTCACGGAAACCCCAGTACACCAAAAGCTTGTGTTGTTGTTTGTCCGTAGCATTTCTGATTCATTGTCATATTCTTTATTGTTTCTTACGCAGGTTTTTTTTTTTTTTTCTAACTTACAATCTGGTCTCTTTTTTAACTGATTCACTTCCAGCCAGTTCTCCTAAGTCATTTCATTCCTCATAATCCTACTCGTAACGCCAATAGTCGTAACTCAGTACGGCCATAACCAAGTGGCAGACAGAAGACAGGACCTCTAGTTCATCAAATGATTAGATAACAAAACACAGAATAATGTATGATATGAACACAGTGTATTTCCAAGTGAACCCCTCACGGCTTGTGGGTAGTTATGAGTTAATGCTATATTTTAATTTTGCTCCTCACACTTTCTGTAACCTCACAAATTTTTATATGGTTGTGTTAAATATTTTCTCACACCCTGGGGGTAACCTAAATAGAACAACATGTGTTTTGGGGTCTTCGTTTTAGAGGGATCTGTGCCCATTTCCATGGCCCTTGTTTTTTGGGTTTTTTTTTGTATTTGTATTAGTTATTTGAAAACTTGTATTAAAAAAGCTAATAATATAATCAACGACCCCCAACATCCCCTGAACAAAGAATACATAAGATCTGTAAGAAGTTTAAGGCTGTTGTCAAAGAAAACTAAAACTGAGTGCTACTTTAAATCGTTTACTCCATCATCAACTGGGATGCTACATCCGTCACCTTGATCGTAATCTGCGTACAGTTGAATTGTGTCCTGCGTGTCAGGTCAGTGTGTTTTAGTAATGGAAGCATATTGTGTGCACTGTTAATTCTTTTTATTTATTAGTGTGTGTGTATATTATACGTGTGTGTGCGCTATATATCATAATTTCTGTTTCTGTAACTGTATTGTTATGTATTCAATGATCAAAACAAATTTCCTTGTACAATGATGAATAAAATGTATCTTATCTTATCTTATCTTATCTTATCTTATCTTATCTTATCTTATCGTATCGTATCTTATCTTATCTTATCTTGTCTTGTCTTGTCTTATCTTATCTTATCTTACTTGTTTCATCCCATTGGGGGTGGGGTGGAGGTGGTAGGGATAGTTGTTGTTTTTTTAATTTTTTTCAGGCAGCAGCCTGTACGGCCTGCTCTTCTCGATTTCCAACTGCCAAGGTATCTACAGAGTGCGCAACGTGAACACGGGCCTGGAAGTTCTTTTGGTTTCTCGGGGCCCCCAGAAAATCCGTCCCCGGGTGGGCTCGAACTACCAGCTTTTCGGTTAGCAGCCGAACGCGCTAACCGACTGCGCTACAGAGACATCTGTGCACACGGGCCCTCCGACTTGTTCGTCCTTATCCGAGAAGACTAGGTGCTTGATCCTACCTACCATTGGATCAGGGGCAGGAATCCCCCCCCCCCCCAAATTTCTAACATGCCTGCATCGACCGGGAACTGAACCCGGTAGCTTCGGCATGAGATGCGAGCATCTTGCCTCTAGACCAACTGTCCCCAATAGAACAACATAAAACATAAACAGATGCCACGTGCTCAGTACATGTCATGCTTTTCAGAAAGCGTGACACAAGTCTAGGGGTGGCTTACATAAATTATTTTGCCTTTCAATTTTAGATTCAGGGTCGTGGCTGGTGGTCAACTTTCACCAAATCGCAGCGTCATAAACTCATTAAAATTTGCGGATTAAGTTCCATTTATAAATCGTAAGTTCTGAATTTGGCCCGTCTCCGAATAAGACAAAATTTAACCCGACTGATCGGAAAAATCTGTTAGAGATTAGATTATCTGCCTGGCTAATCAACTCTGAACCCACGACGATTATAGTTATTTACATGCTAATTGGTTGCTGTTTTTTTCATAAATATTAGTTTAGGTAACATATTTAATAATGATTTTGCATATATTGGGACCGACAGGTTCAGAGTTTACGTAAACTTCGTTTTGCCTAGGTGCACGAATATTAATAGCACACATGAGTAGACAGACAGACAGACAGATAGACAGACTGACAGACAGAGAGATGTTATTAATTTCGTGGCTCTTTGCCCCCCCCCCACCCCCCGCCAAAAAACTATTACGCCAGCAAGAAATCATATCGATAGCTAAAGTGAATAGATCGACAGAATATAGAGTGTAAGACAGACAGACAGGTGGACAGACGGACGGACGGACGGACATACAGACATACAGACAGACAGACAGTCAGACGGGCGGACGGACGGACAGACAGACGGACGGACAGACAGACAGACAGACAGATAGACAGACAGACAGACAGACAGATATCTTTAAAGTGCGCACGTGCACACGTATCCTCCTAGTTTTTTGTCCTTATCCAAGAAAATTAAGTGATAAATCCTTGCCCCGATTGAACCCAGTAGCTTCGGCATGAGAGGCGAGTGTCACGAGTGGAGTGAGCGGAATTCAGAGATTACGGGGGCATGGAAGTGAGGGAATGACTCACGGGATAGTGAGGCTGCTCACCTATATTGACTTCTGTTAGTTAACGTTAAAGCGTGCATGTTGTGAGTTGAGGGGGGGGGGGTCTGAATGAGGCGAGAGCGCTGTATTACTATGACTGCAAGTTAGAACGTCCTAAAGAGCGGACGCAAGAGAAAGCCCCAGAGGGCGAACATAAGGAGAGCAGTCGGAAGACTTGGGAGTAGTGTTTTTCCAGTGATGACTGGTAGGTGAAACGATGATTGATAATAGTTATGATTGATGTATTATATGTGAACTATTGTATGATGTAAATAAGTATATGTGAGGAATGTGGAAGTCCTTGATACTGTATATAGCAATGTGCGCCATGAGCGATAGATGAAAGTTGAGTTCATGGATTTGTAGCGAGAGTGAGTATTGTGTACTACGGTGGAGGTGTGTTACCGTAAGATGTTTGGTGAGTGAACTGTGAACTGTTGTGTGTACGCTTCATGAGTTGTAATGAGGGGTGAAGTGATTAGAAATGGTATGGTATTATACCAATGTAATGTTATTCTTGTAGGTGTCGGGGACGGGCCGAAGAGCCGCGTCGGTGAGCACAGGGGATAGGCCAGCATAGGGCCGAAGGCCACACATAGGCCAGGAGTGACGCTGTCGTGTAGGACAGTCGCAGCACATGAGTCGTGGCAGTCTGGCCACCGACAGGGATGTATATATGCTTGTAATGTGCTATTAAGATGTACTACTGTGACATGGATGTATTACTGTGTGAATTGAAGTATTAACGTGTTATGGCCACGTGAAGTGTATAGGAGGCTAAGGTGTATTGCCATAGGGAGGCGCTATTGAGAGACTGTGGAGTGAAAGAATATTAGGGTGTCATTAAGACCCTGAGAGGAGAAGCTGAGACCGAGGTGTCTTTAGAGTAATTACCGGGTTGTGGACCCGAGGAAGTGGGCTTACGGGAGAAGGCCGTGGACGGCAGTTTAATTAAGTGATCTAACGTATGTCATTGCATTGTTATCTTTATATTTATGTTTAATAAATGTGTGAGTCTGATGGGTTGTTCTGTTAAGTGTTATACATGTTCGTTCGTGATTGTTGTCCTGTTATACTTATTACATCTCCCAGTCTGGGATTTGTGACACTGGGGGCTCGTCCTGTTTACCTGTGGTCATTTTGACATTGTGTATTCGTCATATCTAGTTCTTTTTCTGTTGTGCTAGGAATTCGTGCTGTTGTCTTTTGTTCGTGGAATGAATGGAAATTTCATGATGGTATAATTTATATATATTTATGAATATGTATTGATGTATGTATTTTGATGAATAGGAATTAATGTGTACTTAAATTTCGGCAGAGAGTGTGTGTGCCAGCCTGTAGAGGTCAAGCAGCCAGAGCTCCGAGAAAGGGGAGGAACTTAAGTCTAGGGGAAAGTTAAGTAAAATTCAAAATTTTTGTGCCCTGGATTGTGGGCTGTTCCTTTAATCTGTCTTTTTCTCTGTTTTGCTGTTGTTGTCGTTATAGATTATACGGGCGGTGGCGCGGGTTTGCTGTGTTGAACTTAGTATATCCTTTAAAAAAGGTGTGGTAAACTTGGAACTTCGTTCATCACAGTGAACAGTTCTATAGGGACCTGTATTTTTGTTTAGATTGTGGCGTTCCATCTTCCTCGTTGTTTTAGGAAGACGTTTCTCTTGTCCCTCTCTTACCTATCTGTAGATACGTTCTTTTTTTTCAGACTCTGTTCTTGTTCGTACCGTGTAGTGTAATCGGCGTAGTTAGGTTGCATTTTTTTCCATTATAGTTTTTTTTTAGAAGCTTTGTCCTAGTCTGGTTCGTTGTCTTTCATGTCCTTGTGGTCCTTCTTCTGAAGTTCTTCATTCTTGTCGTTTCTATTCTCTTTTATTATTAATAGTGCTATACATTGTATGAACATAGAATTAGTTAGAGAGAGTATGCTATAAAATGTTCAGTAGGTAAATTTCTGAATTGTATTTGAGACAATTGGGTGTTGTTATATCTGGTGTGATCTCAGGTCTCTGGTCGTGTCGTTAGTGATCATACCGACAGGTTAGTCTTTTTCATAATACATACCATAACCATAAATCTGTGAAATGGCGGATCTCCGTGAGCTCATGAAGGTAGGTACGGAACTTGGCATTGAGGGAGAGGAGCTGCGCGGCTGGATTAAAGAGCAGCAGGCGGAATTGCGCGAGGAGCGTGCCAAAGTTAGAGAGCAGGAAAAAGAGGCTCAAGAGCGGCAGCAGGAGAGGGAGTTAAAGTTAAGGGAGATAGAAGCTCAAGAACGGGAGATAAAGTTAAAGGAGATAGAGGCGCAAGTAAAGATCGCAGAATTGGAAATCAAAAAGAGTGCGCCAACAGAAACAGTTGAGCGGCAGGGACAAAACAAAGGTGGCGTTAGGATTAAGCTGCCTACGTTCGACGACCGGAAGGACGACATAGACGCCTTCCTTTACAGGTTCGAACTGAACGCACAACTGCAATGGGGGGACAATAAGCAATTATGGTCCACGTACCTGGCGTCCTTATTGCAGGGGCGAGCGTTAACCTACTTTAAAGAGCTACAGCGCGAAGACGTACATGATTACGATAAGCTGAAGTCTTTGCTGCTTCGCCGATTTGCGCGTACCGAGGAATATTTCCGGGAGCAGCTTAGGCGAGCACATGCGGATACCAGGGAGGACTTTGCTGCCTTCGTCGCGAGACTAACGGAATATTTCGCGAACTGGGTAGACTTGGCGCATGTTGGCGCGGATTTTGCTAAATTAAAAGACCTAATGATCCGTGACCAGCTGTACGCGTCGTGCCATAAAGATCTGGTGGCTTTCCTGAAAGAAAACGAACCCGCGACGGTGCAGGAAACGTCTAAGTTGGCGGAAGCATACCGTACGGCACATCCGTCCAAACCAGTAGCGAGGGCGTACGTGCAGGATGCTGGTAACGTCGCTGTTGTTGAGGGGTCGCCGACAGGGCATAAAGATAGGTCGCGTCAGCGGGGTGCCTATAACGGGCAAGCCCAGGGGCAACGTAGGGGGTATCACCAATCACCTGCATATGGATCCGGTAAATTTGACCGAGCAGGAGGGCTAGGTCGCGGTAATGGCCGAGGGCGATTTGTGACCTTTGCCGATGACCGACGGCATAGGGACTTTAGTGCCGGTCGCGATGGGTCACGGGGACCCAGGTTTAGCGGAGCTCAGGGAGCGGAATGTTGGACTTGCGGACGCGTAGGCCATTTTTCGCGCGATTGTAGGGCCGCGAAGTGTTGGAACTGCGGAAGAGCAGATCACATCAGCGTGAATTGCCCTGCAGGTAGGATAGCGGCGAACGTGGATGGTAATCACGGTGGCTCCAGTCCATGTTCCCCCAATAAATTTCATCATGCGGCCGCGTGTGTTACATCGGACAACGGAGGCGGACAGTATTCTAAGTGTCCCAGTTGTGAGAAGTTATTATCTTCCGGTGTTTTACCTTGTGGGAGAAAGATTCCCGTTATAAATTCATGTCATACAGGAGGTGGTCTTAGGGTTTATCCGGGGTTTGTTGGGGACGAACCGGTCTCGGTTTTACGAGATACAGGATCTACCGTTGTGGGAGTGCATAGGGACTGCATTCGGGATTCGCAGCTTACGGGTGAGACTGTCCCATGCATACAATTTTCAGGGGCCATTGAGAAATTACCCATGGCAAGAATAGTGATAGATACACCTTTCCTTAGCGGGGAAGTCGAAGCAGTCGTTGGTTGCTTTCCAGGCGCCCAGCTCATCATTGGTAATGTATCGCGGGTAGTTTCCCCTTCCGAGGAGAATGTGCAGGCATGGTCACAATCAAAAGGTATTGACTTTTGTGCCGCAGTCGAGACACGTCGACAGGTACGTGATAGGAATAAGATTAGACCTTTGGCAACGCCAGCGGTCAACCTGGATATCACACCAGAGCGCTTGGCGAGATTGCAAAAGGAGGACCCATCATTGAGTCCATGTTTTGAGGAGGCGCGAACGGAGAAAACGAGGAAATATAAGAACGGGTCGTCTTCCTTTGTAATTCAGGCGGGCATTCTGTTCCGTAAGTATGTAACGGTGGCCTCCATTTTAAAGCAGGTCGTTGTGCCAGCGTTGCTAATCGCAACAGTATTGCATTTGGCACATGATGTCCCATTAGCGGGTCATATGGGGATAGCTAGAACCAAAGAAAGGGTTCTTAAGAATTTTTACTGGCCATCTATCCACAGAGATGTACAAGTGTATTGTAAGACATGCAGTGCGTGCCAAAAGACGACGCATAAGGGTCGTACACCCCAGGCTCCTCTTCAAAAGATCCCCACGGTTTCGGAACCGTTTAAAAAGGTTTCGATAGACCTTGTTGGCCCCATTCACCCAGCGACCGATAGGGGGAATCGATTTTTCTTAACGGTCATATGTAATGCTACGAGATGGCCAGAGGCGGTTCCTCTTCGGACCATAACGTCTGAGGCAGTCGCGGAAGCGCTTTTTGGAATTTTGGCTAGGGTGGGAATTATCTGATAGGGGTGCGCAATTTACTTCGGAAATGATGAAGGAATTGTTTCGCTTAATCAGCATACAACCCATCACTACCACCCCTTATCATCCGCAGGCTAATGGCATGTGCGAAAGATTGAACTCGACGTTAAAGTCGATGCTGCGTAAGGTAGCTGCTGATCGCCCTAAAGATTGGGATAGATATATCCCTGCAGTGTTATTCGCGTACAGAGAGGTACGGCAGGAGTCAACGGGATTCTCTCCTTTTGAAATGATGTATGGTCGTAGTCCTAGGGGTCCAACTGATGTTCTTCGGGACATTATGACGTCGCCATCATCGGGAGACCATGAGCAGATTTCAGTGTTTCAGTACCTTGTTGATTTAAGAGAAAGATTATCTTCAGCGCGAACTATAGCAGAAGAGGCTTCTAGTATCGCTTCGAAAAGAGCAAAAGACTATAAAGATAGAGGATCCAAACTGAGAATTTTTAAGCCAGGAGACAAGGTCCTATTGTTATTACCTACGGACCATAATAAGTTATTGATGACATGGAAAGGTCCTTATGTTATTGAGCGAGTTGTTTCAAAGGTAGATTACGCTATCCACATTGATGGATCGAGTAAGGTTTTCCATGTTAATATGCTACAGAGATTTTATGAGAGACCACAGTATCTGTGTGCACAGACAAAACCAGAGGAGACTGTCTTCTCTATTGCTTGTACGGGGGTCGTAGACCAATTAGACAGTGACGTAAGCGACACCGAGGCGCAGGAAGAGATACAAATTCAATTGCCGGAGTTAACTCCGACACAAGGTTACATGGACGTAAAATTTAACCCTGACCTTACGAGTACGATGAGTCGAGAACTTAAGACCCTGTTAGCGTCATTCCCGGATGTTATTACAGATTTGCCGGGTCGCACTACAGTGATCCAGCACCAAATAAAGTTGACATCGGATAAGCCTGTGTCTCTAAGACCTTATCCGCTGCCTTTTTCTTCCAGAGAAAGAGTTATAAATGAAGTGGAGGCAATGTTGAAGTTAGATGTGATAGAACCATCAACATCGCCGTATTCATCACCCATCGTCCTCGTGAAAAAACTTGATGGATCGGTGCGGTTCTGCATTGATTTTCGAAAATTGAATACTATTACGGTAGGCGATAGGGAGCCTATTCCATTTCAGGAGGAACTAATAGCTTCATTGGCCGGGTCCACGTGGTTTTCCAAGATAGATTTAACGAAGGGTTATTGGGAAATCCCTCTTGCTGAGGAATCTAAACAATACACGGCGTTCCAAACGCCCATTGGATTATTCCAATTTAAGGTCATGCCATTTGGGTTGGTAAACGCGCCAGCGACGTTTGCACGATTAATGAGACTGGTATTGAAGGACATACCTAATGTCGTGTCATTCTTTGACGATATAGCGTGTCATACGTCGACATGGTCTGATCATATTCAGACACTAACAGTAATTTTTAAACGATTACGTCCTTTTGGGTTAACTGCTAAACCCGCAAAGATGGATTTGGCATGTCCAGAGATAGTATTCTTAGGACATATAGTGGGTAGAGGTGTTCAGAGACCTGAAGTAACAAAAATTGACAAATTAGTAGGGTTGCAAATCCCTAAAACAAAGAAACAAGTCAGAAGCTTAGTGGGAATTTTAAATTATTACAGAAAGTTCATTCCAAATTTTTCCTCCTTGTCATCTTCTCTTACTGACCTTACTAAGAAGGGACAACCCGATAAGGTCCAGTGGACGTCTGAATGTCAGACAGCATTTGATAATTTGGTGACAGCATTATCATCGTCACCCATTCTGATATTACCCGATTTTCGATCTAATTTTATCCTCAGAACGGATGCGTCGGACTCTGGTGTCGGCGCTTGTCTTCTACAGGAGAAGAACGAATGTTTACATCCTGTATGTTATGTCAGTAGGAAGTTATTGCAGAGAGAAAGAAAGTATTCTGTGATAGAGCGGGAGTGTCTTGCCATTGTGTGGTCCGTCCAGAAATTAGGACGTTATCTCATGGGACGAGAATTCTGTATCCAGACAGACCACAAGCCATTAAAGTTTTTGTCGAAGAATCGTTCGTCCAGCCCACGCTTGTCTAGATGGGCATTGGCGTTACAGCCGTATACCTTCGTTATTCAACCAATTCCAGGAACCAGCAATCATATCGCCGACTACCTTAGTCGAGCCTAGAGGAAGAGTTCAGGAGCTTACACATCGGAGGACAGGAACAGTGACAGGATCTTTGTGAACGAGTGGTCGACTTTAAAATATTGACATTATAAATATGATATGAAGAATGGTTGATATGAGGATTGGTTCTGATTCTGTATTAGATATTGTGTTTAGTTAGCTATTGATGATGTGATACATATATGCATAGTGCAGGGCATATTGATCCCCATATTTTTCCCTGATTCCGGTATTTTATGTGCTAGGGGCATTGGTAGGTCATTTTTATGTAAGTATTGCTCACGCTCACTCGTTGACAGTCATCTTGATGCGATTTGAAATTAATTGCATTAATTTTTTTGGGGTGGGGGATGATGTCACGAGTGGAGTGAGCGGAATTCAGAGATTACGGGGGCATGGAAGTGAGGGAATGACTCACGGGATAGTGAGGCTGCTCACCTATATTGACTTCTGTTAGTTAACGTTAAAGCGTGCATGTTGTGAGTTGGGGGGGGGGGGGGTCTGAATGAGGCGAGAGCGCTGTATTACTATGACTGCAAGTTAGAACGTAATAAAGAGCGGACGCAAGAGAAAGCCCCAGAGGGCGAACATAAGGAGAGCAGTCGGAAGACTTGGGAGTAGTGTTTTTCCAGTGATGACTGGTAGGTGAAACGATGATTGATAATAGTTATGATTGATGTATTATATGTGAACTATTGTATGATGTAAATAAGTATATGTGAGGAATGTGGAAGTCCTTGATACTGTATATAGCAATGTGCGCCATGAGCGATAGATGAAAGTTGAGTTCATGGATTTGTAGCGAGAGTGAGTATTGTGTACTACGGTGGAGGTGTGTTACCGTAAGATGTTTGGTGAGTGAACTGTGAACTATTGTGTGTACGCTTCATGAGTTGTAATGAGGGGTGAAGTGATTAGAAATGGTATGGTATTATACCAATGTAATGTTATTCTTGTAGGTGTCGGGGACGGGCCGAAGAGCCGCGTCGGTGAGCACAGGGGATAGGCTAGCATAGGGCCGAAGGCCACACATAGGCCAGGAGTGACGCTGTCGTGTAGGACAGTCGCAGCACATGAGTCGTGGCAGTCTGGCCACCGACAGGGATGTATATATGCTTGTAATGTGCTATTAAGATGTACTACTGTGACATGGATGTATTACTGTGTGAATTGAAGTATTAACGTGTTATGGCCACGTGAAGTGTATAGGAGGCTAAGGTGTATTGCCATAGGGAGGCGTTATTGAGAGACTGTGGAGTGAAAGAATATTAGGGTGTCATTAAGACCCTGAGAGGAGAAGCTGAGACCGAGGTGTCTTTAGAGTAATTACCGGGTTGTGGACCCGAGGAAGTGGGCTTACGGGAGAAGGCCGTGGACGGCAGTTTAATTAAGTGATCTAACGTATGTCATTGCATTGTTATCTTTATATTTATGTTTAATAAATGTGTGAGTCTGACGGGTTGTTCTGTTAAGTGTTATACATGTTCGTTCGTGATTGTTGTCCTGTTATACTTATTACATCTCCCAGTCTGGGATTTGTGACAGCGAGCACTTTGCCCCTAGACCACAGTGTCCCTATTTTTCTATCACCATACCATTCTTTGTCCCATTTGCGTGCAAACTTACGTAAACAGAACAAACGAAAAAAACCAGAACAAGAAATGACAGAATTTCTGAATGAATTGTAACTTCAAGAGGAAATAATAATAAAAATTAAGTTGGGATTATCGAGAAACCTTTTTTTCCACCATGATTATTTTGCAAATCACAGTATTTAATGATGTAAAATAACAACAGCGGTGAATAAAATGGAACAAAAGAAACAGCCTTTTGCCATGATGGTATAATATTATATAATATACATGAAAAAGTCAGTCAATATGAATATCGATTTAATTTCTTTAAGATAGACATGTAGAAGGTTAACACGACTAAGTTTAGAGATAAAATGTTATAAAAACCACGGAAAAACTAACAAAGATTAGACAGAAAAAACAACACAACCCTCACCCCCCCCCCCCCCCCCCATTAAATCAGGACCTCAAAACATAAACTGTCCTCTTAAAAAAAAAAACATTGAGTGGCTAATACCCTTTTTCGTCGAAAAACAATAAGCAAAACATTTTTTAATGATCATAATTATCACAATCATTAATAACAACAACAACAACAACAAAACAACTATGAAAATGTATTAATTCATAGTCATGGAAGGCATATTTTGAGCGATATTTGCCATATTGTTGTATGCGATATTTTGCCGATTTTGAAGTTTTGCCATGAAAGTGGTTCTCTCACTCCTAATTTCATTATGTGTGTAAATGTCATTCCAATCAGTTTTTTTCTAGATGGCGATTGTGTGTTTATGTTGTACTGTTTTATGCGTTTTGGCTGTTTTGCCGACCAAACGTTCAATCCTCATTTTCTCAAAAAAAAGCAAAAATGCACATACAACCATTTGGCCAATACCGGACGATTTGATCATAAATTATCACAGCCGTCAGGAATGTGCATCTTCTCCAGGCATTTTAACACCAAGTAAAGTCAAGGAAGATATTTTGTAAGATAGAGAGATAGAAAATACAACACTTCTTCTTGTGACCTCTTTCTCTCCTCCAGAGGTTAAACAACAACATCACTTGAACAAAGACAGCAATAATAATTAACGCTGCTTTTTAAACGATACACAACTGAGGACCCAGATGGAAGAGCTGACATCGTCCAATTTTGAAGATTTTTTGGTTATTTCAAAAAGAAAACTATTACAATGCCTATTTTGTCCCAAAGCCCAGTTGTTGTTTTATACTCAAGTGAAGCCTCTTCGAGCTTCCATGCATTTGGCAGACGGACGTGCTTTTGGTGCTGCTAACGAAGCAAGAACTCGCAGTTAAGTAACCTGTTTCGCTTCGATTCTATACATTTCCTGTTGAAATCTTTTATTGTTCGATTTTTTTTCACTTGAAAAAGAAAGCCAAAACTTTTGTGTATTTTCTGTCTTCTCTTTAGTTCGCTTTGTATCGTTTGGGTTTTATTTCTCACGCGGGGTTTCGCTACATACAACTTTTTCTTTTTGCCCAATTTTGACTAGCAAAAGCCCTGCTGCAACCCTACAGTTTTTCTGTGGTTTTTATGATATTTCATCTGATGAAACAGGTTGTTTTGCTTTATCTCCATCAAATATTGCACTTGGGAACTTTCAACAAACTTTAAAATATCGATATTTTCAGTTTCATGGATATATGACTATGGTCATTTTTCCATCTGGGTCTTCAAATTCAATATATAGATATTTTTTTTAAAGGGGAAAAGGCGAAAGGGAGGGGGCGGTGGCGCTTTACTTGAACTTGAAATGCATCAAAAATACACGAAATAAACACATGCGCAGAGCGAAATTGTCAAGTTTCAATCCTTGATGAAAATGGCGAAAAGAAATTTCTAAAAATTAAAAAAAAAGAAAAGTTCGTCTATGACATATTTTTGCTATCGTCTGCGAAAATAAAATATTATTTATTATACAATGAGAACAAGTTTTATGCTGGAATTGTCTATCGGTCAGCTGTATGAAGGGAAGTCATTCTAGAAAAGATATGAATTCAACTTAATTTTACATTACTTCCCCTGAAGCAAAAATAAGAAGTTCTAGATCATCCTTGGCCGCCAACAATAAAATGCAAGTCTTTAAATCCACTTTTTTGGCAAGTCTTTAAATCAACTTTTTTGGCAAGGCTGATCTGTTCAAGAAATTTCGTGTGGAAACCCAATGGAACCTTTTCTCAGCTTGGGCAGGACAAATTTATAGAGCATCTTCAGATTCTGAGACGCTCGCCTCCTACTCCATCGTTTCTCACTTGTAAAAAAAAATGAGTTGCTCACGGTCTAGTGGAGACAATCTAAATCTTGATTTGTGCGACTTGTGATTTGTCTTGATTTGCCGTAAAAATTTCTGAGAGTCAATTTTTAACTCCTGAAAATGTTCATCACCAGGACGAGGGCTGCCAAAATCAGAGCAGGGGAAACTGCAAACCTTGCGCGATCTGTAAATAGACACAGTAAAATATTTGGATCATGAATACAGAACATGGGTGTGTACAAACAAGCAGACAGAAGTTTATGCTCCTATTTATTATAAAAATAACTGAATTTATAACTGATGAACAGTGTAACTAAAATATCGGTTTACTTAATACATACATTTTTTATATCATTATTACAATGAAAGCAACATCGATGATGTAAACAACCCTCCTTTTCCTAAAAAATCCCCTCATGCCCAAATAAGGAAATCAAGCCATTCTCCGTCCTAAAAAGTCTCTCATGGGAGGGTGAGACTAAAGAAAATCTCAAACAAAAAGTATGACTTATAAGATGATTACAAAGGAAGAGACCCCCTGTAGCATAATTAATGTTTCAGCCCCACGGCTTTTCAAATTGAGAATTGAAAATGCTGGGGAAGCTAGACTCTAAGAGAACTCCGGCCAAATGTCAAAGGAAACTAAAACTGAGCGCTACTTTAAATCGTTTATTCCATCATCAACTAGGATGTTACAATAATGTCGTCATCTTGATCGTAATCTGTGTACAGTTGAATTGTGTCCTGCGTGTCAGGTCAGTGTGTTTTAGTAACGGAAGTATATTGTGTGCACTGTTAATTTTGTTTATTTATTAGTGTGTGTGTGTATATATATGTGTGTGCACGCTATATATAATAATTTCTGTTTCTGTAACTGTATTGTTATGTATTCAATGATCAAAACAAATTTCCTTGTACAAGGACGAATATAAATTCATCTTATCTTATCTTATCGTTAAGAATTTTATACACACACAAAATCCTTTTCAGATCTATACAAGACAATTTTTCAGAATTTTATAAGGAAATCTTTAATTCTGTTTGCGAAATTTGACCTGCTGAAGCCCTGAATCTCGAACTTAAATAAAGTAACCCACTCCCCCCCCCCCCCCCCCCCCCCAAAAAAAAACAAACCACGAAACAAAACCAAAAACATGCAGGGCGCAAAATGGCTGTTTTCAGGTCGACATACGGTAAAACCCAACTCAAAATGAAACCCTTCAAGTGTTTCAGCTCTGGGCTTTCTTAAATTCTTAATAAAATTCACACTTGAAACTACTGAGACAGTGAAGTCACAGAAGACCTTCAAAAAACAACAACACTCCTTGAGAAGACAAATGTTTCACGTGTGAGCTTCCTAAATTCCGAACTAACTACAGAATCGAAACCCTTGACACAGTCAGAAAATGGGAGATATTCAAAGGGAAAGATTCATTGGCAAACAAAAGTTTCAGGTGTGAGCTTCCTAAATACCAAACTAAATGCAGAATCGAAACCCTAGACAAAGAACGAAAATTGGACGTATTCAAAGGAAAAGTGTCTTTGACAAAACACAAGTTTAAGTTTAAGGTGTGAGCATTCTAAATGCCAAATTAAATACAGAAGCGAAACCTTTGACACAGCGAGAAAATTGGAGATATTCAAAGGAAGAGACCTCTTGTCGAATAAATACATGTATTTCGGCCCTGACTTTAAAAAATAATTCGAATCTTAATTTACTCAGATCCGAAATCCTGAAGACAGTGAAGTCTGTAGGAGATACCCAAAGGAAAGGACCCTCTGAATCTGCCAAATAAATGTATCGGCTCTGAGCTTCCTGGATTCTAAGCTAGGGCAAGAGCTGAACATCTTGAAAAATCGAACCTGCTGGAGATCTGCACACGGAGAGAATTTCTGCCAAACAAATGTTTCAGCCCTGGCTTCCAAACTTCTAAACTAAATTCAGATTTGAAACTCTTGGGATCTTAGAAGATCTCCAAAGGAGAAAAAAATCCAGAAAAAGTATAAATAATCAAGTGTTACTTTTAAGCAAAATAGGGCAATTAGTTTGAGTAACTACTGTGACATAATCTTGGTTATCGATGGGAGCTTGTAAACATGTGCTCCCAGACGGTTGCCAAGTCACATGATCATGCAAGGGAGATAATGCTAACCAAAAACGTTAATTTAATGACTACCCTTTACAACACAAGTATTCATTCCCCCTCCCCCCCCCGGGCATGGTTTGAAAAATGGCTCTTAGGTAACGTTCTGTGGAATGTTCTGTGTTCTTCATTGTCAACAGTGCGCAACATCCCTTGCAATTCCACAGTCCAAGCAACCGAGGCAAAACAGCTTTGACTCAGTCCGTTACGGGCCGTAGTGTCACCTACCTGCAGCATTGGTACAATCTACCATTTCAATCAGACAGCCCGGGTGTCACGAGTGGAGTGAGTGCAATTAAGGGGATTGCTACAGAGCGGGTGTAGAGTAAGAAGGGCTCACGGCAGACAAGTAGGGAAAGACGGGAAAGGAGGAGAGTAAAATTAACGCACGTAGACAAGTAAGTTAAAGCGTGCTGTTGTGAGTGGTGGGGGGTCTGAATGAGGCGAAAGCGCTGTATTACTATCACTGCAAGTTAGAAGGTCCTACGGAACGGACGCGAGTAAGAGCCCAGCGGGCGGACATAAGGGGAGCAGTCGAGAGACCAGTGAGAGAGTTTTTCCAGTGATGACTGGTGCCGAGGTCGGGCCAAAGAGCGCCGCCTACGGTGATGGGCCAGCATAGGGCCGGAGGCCACACATAGGCCAGAAGTGAGGCTGTCAGGGCAGGACAGTAGAGGCACATAAAGTCGTGGCAGTCAGGCCACGGACAGGGAC
Organism: Onchidella celtica; assembly: GCA_963931925.1. Classification (NCBI taxonomy): domain Eukaryota; kingdom Metazoa; phylum Mollusca; class Gastropoda; order Systellommatophora; family Onchidiidae; genus Onchidella; species Onchidella celtica. The sequence continues at coordinate 43,817,561 of OZ007583.1, forward strand.
GTAGATATGAGCGTGAATGTGATAATGTACTATTGCCATGTTGAGGGGCTAGTGAACTAATAATGTACTATTGAAATGATAATGTCTATTGAATGTGATAATGTGTTATTGCCCTGCTGAGGTGCTAGGGGAGTGCTAAGGTGTATGACAATAGGAAGGTGATATTGAGAGACTGCGGTGCCAGTGAATTATTAATGTGCTATTAAGACCCTGAGGGGAGAGGCTGAGGCCGAAGTGCCTTTAGGAGTAACTACCGGGTTGTGGATCTGAGGGGAGAGTGTGTGTGAGAATAAGGCCGCTGTACGGCAGTTAATTGCAATAATATAATGTATGTAATTGCGCTATTATCTGTATAATTATGTTTAATAAATGTGTGAGTCTGATGGGTTGTTCTGTTAAGTGTTAAACTTGTTCGTTCGTGATTGTTGTCCTGTCATAACTTATTACATCTCCCAGTCTGGGATTTGTGACATTGGGGGCTCGTCCGTGGTGACTCGTCCATTTTCGTAATATTTAGTTGTAGTTAGTTAGTAGGTATTTTTCAGTGGGCAATTGTTACTTTAGTTTTTGTCCACGTAATACTTATCTTGTGGTAGGAATTTGTGTTGTCTTTGTTCGTGGGATGAATGGAAATTTCATGATGATATGATTTATGTATATTGATGAATATGTATTGATGCATGTATTGCTATAAATATGTACTAATGTGTACTTAAACTTTCAGAGAGACAGTGTGTGTGCGTGCAGCCTGAGGAGACAAGCAGCCAGAGCTCCGATTAAGGGGAGGACTTAAACTCATAAGGCTGAAAGTTAAGTGAAACTGAAATTTTGTACCCTGGATTGAGGGCTGTCTGTTCTTCTGTCTTTTTCCGCTGTTTTTCTGTTTTTGTTGTAATTGATTGTACGGGCGGTGGCGCGGGTTTGCTGTGGTGAGCGTAGTTTATCCTCTTCGGGAGGTGGGCTAAATTTGGAACTTCGTTCATCACAGTGAACAGTTCTGTAGGGACCTGTATTTTTGTTTAGATTGTGCCGTTCCATCTTCCTTGTTGTTTTAGGAAGACGTTTCTCTTGTCCCTCTCTTCCCTATCTGTAGATACGTTCTTTTTTTTCAGACTCTGTTCTTGTTCGTACCTTGTAGTGTAATCGGCGTAGTTAGGTTGCATTTTTTTTCCATTATATTTTCTTTTTTAGGTCTTTGTCCTAGTCTGGTTCGTTGTCCTTGACGTACTTGTGGTCCTTCTACTGAATTTCCTCATTCTTGTCTTTTCTATTCTTTTTTATTATTAATAGTGCTATACATTTAATGAATATAGAATTAGTTAGGAAGTACGTAAATTTCTGAATTGTATTTGAGACAATTGGGTGTTGTTATATCTGGTGTGATCTCAGGCCTCTGGTCGTGTCGTTAGTGATCATACCGACAGGTTAGCCGTTTTCATAATATATACCGTAACCATAAATCTGTGAAATGGCGGAACTCCAACAACTAATGAAGTTGGGTAAGGAACTTGGCCTGGAGGGAGAGGAGCTGCGCGGCTGGATTAAAGAGCAGCAGGCAGAATTGCGCGATGAGCGTGCTAAGGATAGAGAGCAGGAAAAAGAGGCTCAGGAAAAGGAAAGAGAGGCTAAGGCTCAGGAGCAGGAGAGGGAGTTAAAGTTAAAGGAGATAGAAGCCCAAGAGCGGGAGATAGAGGCTAGGGATAAGCAACAGGAGAGAGAGGCGCGAATAAGAATCGCCGAGTTGGAAATCAAAAAGAGTGCGCCAAAAGAAACAGTTGAGCGGCAGGTACACAATAAAGGTGGCGTTAGGATTAAGCTCCCTACGTTCGACGACCGGAAGGACGACATAGACGCCTTCCTTTACAGGTTCGAACTGAACGCACAATTGCAATGGGGGGAAAATAAGGAATTATGGGCCACGTACCTGGCGTCTCTATTGCAGGGGCGAGCGTTAACCTACTTTAAAGAGCTACAGCGCGAAGACGTGCAAGATTACGATAAGCTGAAGGCTTTGCTGCTTCGCCGATTTGCGCGTACCGAGGAATATTTCCGGGAGCAGTTTAGGCGAGCACGTGCGGATACCAGGGAGGACTTTGCTGCCTTCGTCGCGAGATTGACGGAATATTTCGCGAACTGGGTAGACTTGGCGCATGTTGGCGCGGATTTTACTAAATTAAAAGACCTAATGATCCGTGACCAGCTGTACGCGTCGTGCCATAAAGATCTGGTGGCTTTCCTGAAAGAAAACGAACCCGCGACGGTGCAGGAGGCGTCTAGGTTGGCGGAAGCATACCGTACGGCACATCCGTCTAAACCTGTGGCGAAGGCGTACGTCCAAGATGCTGGGTACGTCGCCGTTGTCGAGGGGTCGCCGACAGGACATAAAGACAGGTCGCGTCAGCGTGGTGCCTATAGTGGGCAAGCCCAGGGGCAGCGTAGGGGCTATCACCAATCACCTGCATATGGATCCGGTAAGTTTGACCGAGCAGGAGGGCTAGGTCGCGGTAATGGCCGAGGGCGATTTGTGACCTTTGCCGATGACCGACGGCATAGGGACTTTAGTTCCGGTCGCGATGGGTCACGGGGACCCAGGTCTAGCGGAGCACAGGGAGCGGAGTGTTGGACTTGCGGACGCGTGGGTCACTTTTCACGCGAGTGTAGGGCCGCGAAGTGTTGGAACTGCGGAAGAGCAGATCACATCAGCGTGAATTGCCCTGCAGGTAGGATAGCGGCGAACGTGGACAGTAGCTCCAGTCCATGTTCCCCTAATAAATTTCATCATGCGGCTGCGTGTGTTACATCGGACAACGGAGGCGGACAGTATTCTAAGTGTCCCAGTTGTGAGAAGTTATTATCTTCCGGTGTTTTACCTTGTGGGAGAAAGATCCCCGTTATAAATTCATGTCATACAGGAGGTGGTCTTAGGGTTTATCCGGGGTTTGTTGGGGACGAACCGGTCTCGGTTTTACGAGATACAGGATCTACCGTTGTGGGAGTGCATAGGGACTGCATTCGGGATTCACAGCTTACAGGTGAGACTGTCCCGTGCATCCAATTTTCGGGGGCCATTGAGGAATTACCCATGGCAAGAATAGTGATAGATACACCTTTCCTTAGCGGGGAAGTCGAAGCAGTCGTTGGTTGTTTTCCAGGCGCCCAGCTCATCATTGGGAATGTATCACGGGTAGTTTCCCCTTCCGATGAGAACGTGCAAGCATGGTCGCAATCAAAAGGTATTGACTTTTGCGCCGCGGTCGAAACACGTCGACGGGTAGCTGATAAAGATAAGATTAGACCTTTGGCGACGCCAGCGGTCAACCTAGATATCACGCCAGAGCGCTTGGCGAGATTACAAAGGGAGGACCCATCATTAAACCCATGTTTTGGGGAAGCGCGAACCGAGAAAACGAGGAAATATAAGAACGGCTCGTCTTCCTTTGTTGTTCAGGCGGGCATTCTGTTCCGTAAGTATGTAACGGTGACCTCCATTTTAAAGCAGGTCGTTGTGCCAGCGTTGCTGATCGCAACAGTATTGCATTTGGCACATGATGTCCCATTAGCGGGTCATATGGGGATAGCTAGAACCAAAGAAAGGGTTCTTAAAAATTTTTACTGGCCATCGATCCACAGAGATGTACAAGTCTATTGTAAGACGTGCAGTGCGTGCCAAAAGACGACGCATAAGGGGCGTACACCCCAGGCTCCTCTTCAAAAGATCCCCACGGTCTCGGAGCCGTTTAAAAAGGTCTCGATAGACCTTGTTGGCCCCATTCACCCAGCGACCGATAGGGGGAATCGATTTTTCTTAACGGTCATATGTAATGCTACGAGATGGCCAGAGGCGATTCCTCTGCGGACCATAACGTCTGAGGCAGTCGCGGAAGCGTTGTTTGCCATTTTCGCTAGGGTTGGAATACCAGAGCAAATTCTGTCTGATAGGGGCGCGCAATTTACGTCGGAGATGATGAAGGAATTGTTCCGCTTATTCAGCATACAACCCATCACTACCACCCCTTATCATCCGCAGGCTAATGGCATGTGCGAGAGATTGAACTCGACGTTAAAGTCGATGCTGCGTAAGGTAGCTGCTGACCGCCCTAAAGATTGGGATAGATATATCCCTGCAGTGTTATTCGCGTACAGAGAGGTACGGCAGGAGTCAACGGGATTCTCGCCGTTTGAAATGATGTACGGTCGTAGTCCTAGGGGTCCAACTGATGTTCTTCGGGACATGATGACGTCGCCATCATCGGGAGACGATGATCAGATTTCGGTGTTTCAGTACCTTGTTGATTTAAGAGAAAGATTATCTTCAGCGCGCACTATGGCAGAAGAAGCTTCTGGTATCGCTTCGAAAAGAGCAAAAGACTATAAAGATAGAGGTTCCAAACTGAGAATTTTTAAGCCAGGAGACAAGGTCCTATTGTTGTTACCTACGGACCATAATAAGTTATTGATGACATGGAAAGGCCCTTATGTTATTGAGCGAGTTGTTTCAAAGGTAGATTACGCTATCCACATTGATGGAACGAGTAAGGTTTTCCATGTTAATATGCTACAGAGATTTTATGAGAGACCACAGTATCTGTGTGCACAGACAAGACCAGAGGAGACTGTCTTCTCTATTGCTTGTACGGGGGTCGTAGACCAGTTGGACTGTGACGTAAGCGACACCGAGGCGCAGGAAGAGTTACAAATTCAATTGCCGGAGTTAACTCCGACACAAGGTTACAGGGACGTAAAAATTAACCCTGACCTTACGAGTTCAAGGAGTAGGGAACTTAAGACCCTGTTAGCGTCATTCCCGGATGTTATTACGGATTTGCCGGGTCGCACTACCGTGATCCAGCACCAAATAAAGTTGACTTCGGATAAGCCAGTATTTCTTAGACCTTATCCGCTGCCTTTTTCTTCGAGAGATAGAGTTATAAAGGAAGTTGAGTCAATGTTGAAGTTGGATGTGATAGAACCATCAACATCGCCGTATTCATCACCCATCGTCCTCGTGAAAAAACTTGATGGATCGGTGCGGTTCTGTATTGATTTTCGAAGATTGAACACTATTACGGTAGGCGATAGGGAGCCTATTCCGTTTCAGGAGGAATTAATAGCTTCATTGGCGGGTCCACGTGGTTTTCCAAGATAGATTTAACGAAAGGTTATTGGGAAATCCCTCTTACGGAGCAGTCTAAACAATACACGGCGTTCCAAACGCCCATTGGATTATTCCAATTTAAGGTCATGCCATTTGGGTTGGTAAACGCGCCAGCGACGTTTGCACGATTAATGAGACTAGTGTTGAAGGACATACCTAATGTCGTGTCATTCTTTGACGATATAGCATGTCATACGTCGACATGGTCTGATCATATTCAGACACTAACAGTAATTTTTAAACGATTACGTCATTTTGGGTTAACTGCTAAACCCGCAAAGATGGATTTGGCATGTCCAGAGATAATATTCTTAGGACATATCGTGGGTAGAGGTGTTCAGAGACCTGAAGTAACAAAAATTGACAAGTTAGTAGGGTTGCAAATCCCTAAAACAAAGAAACAAGTCAGAAGCTTAGTGGGAATTTTAAATTATTACAGAAAGTTCATTCCAAATTTTTCCTCCTTGTCATCTTCTCTTACTGACCTTACTAAGAAGGGACAACCCGATAAGGTCCATTGGACGTCTGAGTGTCAGACAGCATTTGATAATTTGGTGACAGCATTATCATCGTCACCCATTCTGATATTACCCGATTTTCGATCTAATTTTGTCCTCAGAACGGATGCGTCGGACTCTGGTGTCGGCGCTTGTCTTCTACAGGAGAAGAACGAATGTCTCCATCCTGTATGTTATGTCAGTAGGAAGTTATTGCAGAGAGAAAGAAAGTATTCTGTGATAGAGCGTGAGTGTCTTGCCATTGTGTGGTCCGTCCAGAAATTAGGACGTTATCTCATGGGACGAGAATTTTGTATCCAGACAGACCACAAGCCACTGACATTTTTGTCGAAGAATCGTTCGTCCAGCCCACGCTTGTCTAGATGGGCATTGGCTTTGCAGCCGTATACCTTCGTTATTCAACCAATTCCAGGAACCAGCAATCATATCGCCGACTACCTTAGTCGAGCCTAGGGGAAGAGTTCAGGAGCTTATACATCGGAGGACAGGAACATTGACAGGATCTGTGTGAATGAGTCGACTTTAAAATATTGACATTATAAATATGATATGAAGAATGGTTGATAGGTTGATTGGGTTTTGATTCTGTATCAGGTATTGTGTTTAGTTAGCTATTGATGATGTGATACATATATGCATATTGCAGGGCATATTGATCCCCATATTTTCCCCTGATTTCGGTATTTTATATACTAGGGGAACTGCTAGGTCATTTCTTAGTGTAGGTATTGCTCACGCTCACTCGTTGACAGTCATCTTGATGCGATTTGAAATTAATTGCATTAATTTTTTTGGGGTGGGGGATGATGTCACGAGTGGAGTGAGTGCAATTAAGGGGATTGCTACAGAGCGGGTGTAGAGTAAGAAGGGCTCACGGCAGACAAGTAGGGAAAGACGGGAAAGGAGGAGAGTAAAATTAACGCACGTAGACAAGTAAGTTAAAGCGTGCTGTTGTGAGTGGTGGGGGGTCTGAATGAGGCGAAAGCGCTGTATTACTATCACTGCAAGTTAGAAGGTCCTACGGAACGGACGCGAGTAAGAGCCCAGCGGGCGGACATAAGGGGAGCAGTCGAGAGACCAGTGAGAGAGTTTTTCCAGTGATGACTGGTGCCGAGGTCGGGCCAAAGAGCGCCGCCTACGGTGATGGGCCAGCATAGGGCCGGAGGCCACACATAGGCCAGAAGTGAGGCTGTCAGGGCAGGACAGTAGAGGCACATAAACTCGTGGCAGTCAGGCCACGGACAGGGACGTAGATATGAGCGTGAATGTGATAATGTACTATTGCCATGTTGAGGGGCTAGTGAACTAATAATGTACTATTGAAATGATAATGTCTATTGAATGTGATAATGTGTTATTGCCCTGCTGAGGTGCTAGGGGAATGCTAAGGTGTATGACAATAGGAAGGTGATATTGAGAGACTGCGGTGCCAGTGAATTATTAATGTGCTATTAAGACCCTGAGGGGAGAGGCTGAGGCCGAAGTGCCTTTAGGAGTAACTACCGGGTTGTGGATCTGAGGGGAGAGTGTGTGTGAGAATAAGGCCGCTGTACGGCAGTTAATTGCAATAATATAATGTATGTAATTGCGCTATTATCTGTATAATTATGTTTAATAAATGTGTGAGTCTGATGGGTTGTTCTGTTAAGTGTTAAACTTGTTCGTTCGTGATTGTTGTCCTGTCATAACTTATTACATCTCCCAGTCTGGGATTTGTGACACCGGGTATTCAATCTCTTCGTCGCTGCCGTCGTCGCAGTCGGCGAAACAGTCACATTTCTTCATGATGTCAATACATTGGACACCGTTCTTGCAGTCGAAGTTTCCTCTCTTACCCACACAGCTGCCGCCCTGGAGACACAGGTATGGTGGTGTCATCTTTATGGTATAGCTCATAGTTTTCAAGCTTGGCAGCATCATCATCTTTACCGTCACCATCTTCATCATCATTACGATCATCATTGACATCATCTTCATTACCAGCGACACCATCGTCATTACCATCATCATCATCATCATCACCACCACCATCATCATCATCATCATCATCACCACCATCATTATCATTATCATCGTCACCATCATTATTATCATCATCATCACCATCATCATCATCACCACCACCATCATCATTATCATCACCACCACCATCATCATCATCATCACCACCACCATCATCATTATCATCACCACCACCATCATCATCATCATCACCACCACCATCATCATCATCATCACCACCACCATCATCATTATCATCATCATCGTCACCATCATTATCATCATCACCAACCACCATCATCATTATCATCATCATCGTCACCATCATTATCATCATCACCAACCACCATCATCATCAGCACCACCACCACCATCATCATCACTAACATCGTCATCATCATCATCACATCACCATAATCATCATCACTATCATTTTCATTTTCATCCACCACCATAATACCAACCGCAGCCACCAACATCATTATGGTCGTCATCATCACACCAATGTCCCATTGTACAAACTTACATGAGCCAATCCATGGGCGTATCCATTGGGGGTGCAAGACTGGGTGTTACACATCTCTTCCTCCACTAAATTGGCAGGGCTGCAGTCGTTGCCACCCCACTGCGGGGCGGGGTTGTTGCAGAAACGCTGCCGGGTTCGAACCCCAGCCCCACAGGTTACACCGCAAGAGGTCCACTGGCTCCATGTACTCAGTCCTCCGTCCACTGCAAGACAATGAAAGCTCAGCAGACGTGACCACATTTCTCAAACTACTAATTACGTTACCAAGGTGGATTTGCCTTTCGTGAAGGTTTATTTGAGGCTGCTTATATTAAAGCAAACAGAAAAGGATACACAAGATCGTTTCCGCCCTCTGCAATTCGCCTCAACTAGAATTATAGTTAGACGTGTGCCATACTTTACTAAGGTTCCTTACCATTACACTTCATGTATGCCCGTTATTGAGTTACTGAGTTCTGATAATATACTAGCTGAGGTCACCAGCCCTGCCCGGGATAAATCAGTTTGAATATTAGTTTCAGTTCTGGGTGATTATTATGGACCTGCTTCATTTTGCCTGTTCCTATTTGTTTATTTTATTTTTGTTTGTTTGTTTTTATTTAAGTCTTACTGCTCTGCCTTTGTGAGTTGACACCCTGCGCATCCCGTACAATCGCATGGTCTGCGCGCGGGTTAGTGTGTTTGATAGTGAACACATCGCAGGAAGTGATAACGAAACATTAAAATGGCGAACCATGACTCGAAATATATCTAAAATTGGGGAAACAATGCATTTCCAATAAAAAAAAAAACTACACCGATTTGAGACTTCTATTAAAAACTGTGCAGCCTTACATCCATTCTGATGCACCATATAAAATTTGAAGTCGAGTGTTGAGCGGTTCAGAAGCCTTTTGCAACGAAAAATCTCAAGTCCACGAATATATATAGTATAGATTTATGTAATTGATGCATAAGATGTGTTCACCAAGTATGTGCTCTTAAGAGAATTTCCCTCACAGGATAATAAAGTGATTCTTATCTTATCCCATCTTATCTCATCTGGTCTTATCTTGACTTAAGCATCAGTAGAAGAAGAGAGAGAGAGAGAGAAAGAAGACAGAGGAAGAAATGGACCGACGACATCACTGAATGGACCCTAATGGACCCTACACAGACACTCAGGAATTGGCATGGCACATGATCGACACAGATGGAGAGAGCTGGCATGTGCATCAGCATAGCTCTCCCAGGACCATTCCCAGTCGAGAGTCTAATAACAAGTAACTTATATGCATCATGCAGTCGTTTTTTGTATAAACTACATGTCTTCATCCAAAGTTCATATTATTATTGTTGTTTTTGCTGTTTCTTTACTTCATGTTGATGAAGTAGGCCTACACATCTGAGATCCAGTGTCTCAAATCGGTCATAAAGTAGTGCTGGGCAGAGATTTACTTTTGAGTGATCTGGATATTTAGATCATCCAGTTCAAACTGTCTGGCTGTCGGGACCTGATCCAAATTTTAATCTTCTAATGCCCAGTGTCCTTTATATGAAAACATGACACTTTGCCCATCTTCTATCTTTAAAGCATCTTCTAATTTACCAACAGATACTTTTCAGTGATATATATTAACACTTTCCTCCGTATAATTTCACTGTGTTGTCATATCGGTAGATTTGAAATTTTCAAGTATTTTTTTTTTTTTTGCCTGTATGTGGAAGTAACATTAATTTATGTCTGGGCAATGCAGGGTTAAACCAGTTAATGAAAACGGGGTCACCATCCTTGGTCCGGTTCAAAGACAGAGGGGGGTTGTGATTCACTCACAAGCTCGGTTATCTGCCACGAGTTGATGCACTTGGTTTTGATTTGTTAATAGACGGTGTGTGTGTGTGATTGGGGGGGGGGGGGGGTTAGGGATTCATCATTAGGGCAGAGACGGGGTGAAAATACGAACTGTTTCACTGGGCCACTCTGATGTGGATTTCTAACGGAAGTCTGAAGTGGGTCAACCACTCTTGTATTCGGATAACTGGATTGATCCGATTAACTGGATATCCAAATCTTAATCTGGACTTACACCCAGCACTATCGTCAAATAGCAAGGTTCGAAGAGGGGAAAATGCACTTTTGTCAGCCAGGGCTGATGTCCTTTGGAAATATCATCCCACAGATTCTCTTCTGTGTGTGTGTGCAAACTCTTTTCATAAATAAAATGACCTCTTAAGATCAAAATCGGACTTAATTACCTAGGTGATCAGGCTGGTTACAAGCAGAAACTGGAGTACAATTACCCTGTGTATAAGCTGGCTCATAACATAGTTCAGTACTTACCAGGTGTGCCACCAGCAGTGGTGAAGGTCAGAACCTCCCATACATTTCCACCTGTGGATACAGGTAAACATTTATGATTGGTGGGAAATGGTGAATGATAACTACCGGGGTCAGAGTTGTGTAAATAATTTTTTCAAAAGAAAGACAGACAGACAATTAGACAGACAGACACACACACAGGCAATTAGACAGACAGGCAGGCAGATAGATAAACATACAAACAGGCAGAGAGATGGATAGACAGACAGGCCTACAGACACATAGATAGATAGATAGATAGATAGATAGATAGATAGATAGATAGATAGATAGATAGATAGATAGATAGATATTCTTTCATATGTATGGCCAGTCTATGTTTCCATTATGTGCTATTACATGTCTGTGTGTGTGTATGTGTTTGTGTGCTTATGAGAATGCGCGTATTTGCTCGTGTGTTCATGTGTCACTTTGCGGCTCAGAATCCCGTACTTACTAGAACCTATATAAGGTCTCTGCTAGAACAAATGGTCGAGGACGAGTCACAGGACGCTGTATCTAGGTCACTGCCCACACAGGCAGCGCCGTTATGCTGTGGACTGGGCCTGGTGCAGTCCCTCGTGCGTTCCTTGGTGCCGACGCCGCCACAGGTCACTGAGCACACGCTCCAGGCTCCCCAGGTACTCCACCCTCCGTCAACTGGGGGGGGGGGGGGGCAGAGGGTCAAGGTTAATGAATGAAAAATGGTGTGCTTGATGTTTTGTTTGAATCAATGATAAATAATAACAATATCATCATCAAGGTGGTCTAGAGGCAAGGTGCTCGCCTCTCGTGCCAAGGGTCCCGGGTTCGAAACCCGGGCTGTGCAGGCATGTTGGAAATTGGGGTTTTTCTCATAATTTGGTGTCCCTGATCCTATTAGGGGGTAGGATCGATTACCTAGTCTTCTCGGATAAGGACGAAAAAATTCGGAGGGCCCGTGTGCACGTTGCGCACGTTAAAGATACCTTGGCAGTTGGAAATCGTAAAGAGCAGGCCGAACAGGCCGCTGCCCGGGCAAAATTAAATTAAAATGCATCCCTACCAATCCATCCCTCTCCCCCCTCATCCCCCCCCCACACACACACACAAAAAAAAACGCCGACCGGCGCTGCATTGTGGCGACGACGTGCCTGCTCCAATTATAACTGGGCTGCAATGGCACAAAGGCAAATTTCCCAAATTAATGGGATTAAAGAGTTATACAAATACAAAAATACAAATACAAATTATCATCATATTGGAAAGAAAGTAAGGCTTTCATGATAGTCATGAAAGGCTCTTAGCCTTTATATCTGCTGAGCCTTAAATTCTACAAGATATTATAAACTAGGTGGAGCACTGAGTCATGTCTCTTTTTCGGGTCTGTAACAGTTGAAGTAATTTTGCAGCACGTTATGAATGGGAATAGTCAGATTATATAAACTACCTCCCTTTAAAACGAAACTGTTACAACTGTTACTAATAAAAACATGGGATCCGTCGAACGATGAATACTAAAGTTTATCAATGTATGATGAAAATGAATGATATCTACAACGCTACCTGTACCTGGTAGGAAGGCACAAGAGGAACAAATAAATACTGCACATAATCATACACTCACTCGCATTGCTCTTATATTTTATACACTTCTGATAGGAAGTTCCCGAACCGACTTGACCACCGAGCTGACTCGAAAATGATCTATTAAGTCCGGTTGACCCAAAAATCATCCAATCAAATAACAACACGTCATCGGGTGACATCATCTCAAGGCCAATTTTGGGTCAATAACTTTCTCCAGAACATTGTGGAATGTACCACTATTAATCAATACCTGTCAACAAAACCGCTAGCACATCAAAGGAAAACAACTACTTAAGAGGAGGAGTGAGAGAGGCTCGCCAATTGCGAGTGATCAAAAAGGGGAGGGGGGGGGGGGAGGGGAGAGATATTAAACAAGATGGGCCGAGCTCTACGCTCATCGCCGCGAACAAGCGGAAGAGGGAAAGCGGGCAGCTTACAGACGCTACAATGTCTGTCTGTTCTGATTCAGGGCTCGGGGTCCCTCTTTCTGCCATCTTACTCGAGACATTTTTGTCGACCCCGAATTGCTGTGTGAGACAGACTTGTTTTTGGTCTGGCCAGTGAGCGAGGTCCTGTTTAAGGGGGGGGGGGGCGATTTATCCCTGAGTCGTGCACACAGTGGATATAGACCAAAATCGCACGTCCATTCGCAGGTCGCAGGATGGGGTGGCCTAGATGCACGATGCCCGCCTCTCATGCCGAAGGTTGCGGGTTTGAATCCCAGTCGGTGCACTGAGCCATGTTAGAATTTTTGGGATTTTTTCTCATATTTTCCTGTCCCTCATCATATGGTAGGTAGGTAGGACTGAGCACGCAGTCTTCTCAGACAAGGACGAAAAACCCGGAGGGCCTGTATGTACTTTGAGCATGTTAAAGATACCTTGGCAATTGGATTTGAAAAGAGCAGGCCGAACAGGCCGCTGCCCGGGCCAAAATTCTATAAAACAAATCCCTACCACTACAAGAAAATAAAAACAAGAAAAGGTGTAAATGAAAAGGTCAGCGAACCTCCTAAAATAAAGACCTAAACGCAAACGCATGTCAATCAAAGCCCGGGGAAAAAAAAAAAAAGAATAATTGAAGTATAAAGACTTACTTGGGCATGGAATCATGGTGCAGCTGGTGGAGTCTGTGTCGGAGCCTGGGCATTGATTGCCACCGTGAAGTGGGCTGGGACGATTGCACAAGCGTTCCCTGTACTTGGTTCCAGTGGCGCAGGTCACGCTGCAAGATCCCCAGCCTCCCCAGGTACCCCAGCCCCCGTGCACTGAAATCACACACAAAAACTCCTCACAATAATTGTTTGTTAATCATCTTCCAATCGCAGTTACATTGTTTGACATAGAGTGTTCATTTTATAGATTCTCGAGCAGTGTTTCTCAACCTTTGTGTTGTCCCATGCCCCACTTCAAGTTTAAAAAAAAAAAAAGGCGTGACCGGACAAAGTTGATATACAGCAGATACAGCAAGAGTTTTCAAACATGCTATTATTAGTAGTATGCTTCAAGGTTTGGATCAACGACCAAGTACGCGTATAACTGCCTGAGTGGCTTGAAATTCCATTCTTCTGTCTTCCTGTACGAAAACTATCTGCCCCAGATTGGAGGCTTTAACTGTGTCTCATGTACTCACGTACCAAATTTAAAGCATTTTTCTAATACCTCACCCTGTCCCCGGGCCCTCTATAAAGTCAGCCCTGGCAGAACAATTCTATCTCTCCTTGCTTCCTCTAAATCTCTGCTTTGGCTCCAACCCAAGGAAAAACCCAAGAAAAAGACGAATGCAGTCTGTTGGGAGCCCTTTAGAGGGCTAAAAGAGAAGGACAAGACAGCCAAGACGAGGACAAGAACAAGGCAACCACATGGGAGCCCTTTTCAGGGCTAAGGAAGCCAATAGAACAACGACAATAAAAACAGGAACAATAAGAAAAGGAACCGGCAAAACAGAGATACAAATGCCTAGGGCAGAGATGCTCCAAAAACCAAGGACGGCTACACACGTACCGGCACAAGAGACGCCAGTGTTGCAAGTTTTGCTTTCTTGTGTAGCTCCAGAACACTGGGCACCTCCATGCTGGGGACTGGGGCTTGTGCAAGAACGAGATCTGGCCTGGGTGCCCGAGCCACAGGTCACCGAGCAGGACGTCCACCCAGAGAACGATGTCCAGCCTCCGTTCACTGTCGTGCAGGATCAGAAAAGTCATTGTTAGTAAGCATCCATGACATTTCATACAATAATAAATCATACTACAAAGGAAGTTAGGCTTCCAATGTAATCATGAAAGGCTTATTAACCGCTGAGTCTTAAATTCTACAAAATATCACACTGCTCAGAGAAAGTTGCAGAGATGTACGTGGGCATATTTTAAAAGATCTTGAAGTTCACTATATTTTTAATACAGTCGGTAATTCTGAGCCATAACTGTGTTCAACAGAGGAAAGTGTTCCGACATTTTGATCCGGTCTAGATTTAAAAAGTGTGACAGGAAAAGTCATTCTGAGCCTCAATTTAAACATTTGTCACGAGCAGAGTTAGGGTCTTGGGGATGTTACGACTGCACAAGAGGCAGCTAACTCACACTCGGACACAACCACACAAGAAAAGTATTAAATAACTAGAGCGTATATATGTCAGGCCGGTCAGGCCATAGTTTACATAAATATTAATAACAAAACAAAAGACAATAGGGGTATATATTCAAACCAAAAAAAACTCTAATTAATAACTTAACCAATGATATTCATGTAACTATGGAGGTACTGCAATCAATAGCAAATAGGTATATTATACGAAACTAGATATCAATTCAAAGTGACAGTTGAGTCGCCACTGGCCAGTCGCCAGGCAAACTCTCCCTAAATCATATGGGCTTGAGTGTTAGGAGAGCCCAGTATGTTCAAAGCCTACAGAAGCACTCTTCGGCTTGTAGGTAATTTAAGCAGTTGCCAAAAGACTATATTTTATGCACAATCACTATTCAATTCATCAACAATGTGCTATATTATTCCAATCATACTATGGCAATAGATCTATGATACAGGACACTCGTGGTCGAGTGCCAGCTGGGGTTTCCTTAGTCTTCCTATGAGGCTGTAGTTCTCTCTCTATCTCCGATCTCTATTATGCTTGAACAAATAAGATATATTACCATTGGTCACGCCTACTGGTAGGCGCGAACATCAATATAGCGCAGCGTGGGCTTTCAAAGGTCAGCCCACTCAGACCTTTCTTTCTAGAGCTCAGTCAGTCCGTTAGCAAGGACTTCTTGTCTTCAAAGCACACAGTTCAGGTACTGGTCAACCGGAGATACTTCACGACACGATGCTTCTGCTCGTCTGTATTCACTAAATCTGAACGTTACACGATGTTTTATACTATCTAACTACCCAGCGTGCTAGTCCGCTGGCCCAATTAGTTCAGCTATCTCATAGGTCGAAACCTCCCCCCATTTTAATTGTAGTGATACGTCTGCACTATTCTACCAGCCAGTTAACGTGCAAAACTTGTCTAGTCATAATTAACAATGTCAACTATCCCCACCTTGTTTCACCCCTACTCCATTACTTATTAATCACGAACATTAAAACCGACAAGCGTGAATCTAACAGTTTAACTTTACATTTATTTACTCACCAACTATAATTGGCGAGGACCGTTCAAGGCCACCAGCCAATTTCTCATGGCCCTGGAAAAAAAAACAACTCACTCTCTGCGTGAGTTTTAACAACATCCAAATCATGACAACATTGGTGATCGAAATTCAACTTTAAAAATCACACCTGTGTATTCCCCGAGTCAGTGGGTCAACTGGTACTAATAATAATAGTGCAGTACGCTTATATAGCACCTATCTCCAAAAATGTCGACCCAAAGAGCTTTACAATGAAGTAGTAACAACATACTCTCCATATATATCGAGGGGTGCCTGCGCAAAGACCGCACCGCCAGTTTTGTAAATTTTACAATAGAGCGATGTGAAAGTTTGACATGAAGTATCAAATGTCTGTTACGACCTTTAAGTTCTCATCAATAATTAGGTCATTTCATTTGATAATGGAATTCGCATCATGTCAAAATGTAGTAATTACCAACGTGAGACAGAATAATGCAAAAAAACAAAAAAAAAAAAAAAATCGAAAAAGGCACCCCTCGATATATATATCCCCTCTTCCTCCTCCCCCCCCCCCCCACCCCTCCTCTTTGGACAATCAAACAAGTTTCAGAACTTGAACCCCAAAACTGCAAGACCTAAAAATAGAAGAATAATCACGATCAATCATTTCGCACAGACAGAAAAAAAAAGCAACAGACAAAAAACATTTTGACATGAATTTATTAAGTTAAGATGCTCAAACAAAAAGGCATAGTCTTTTGAAAAGACGTGATCCATTGTTACAATAAAAATAACAGTGTCTTGAAAAACAGCATTGAATATTCATAATGAGGTTTCAGTGTGTTCGGGCAAGTATCTATATAGTGTCTATCTTGCCTGAAATGCTAATTTAGACCTAGTTCAATTATGCGATCAACAGAAACACACAATCAAAGATGATTATTAGAAACAATAAGATGAGACAGCTCAGCGTGCTCAAATTTCGCACCGCCACCTAGCGGCAAATGTGCGGAAGTCAAGAAAAATGCAGTATTTTACAAAGTTAAGTAGGGAAAATATTGAATTTTGTTTACTATTCACCTATCCCTGTAGGCCTTGATTGACGTCCCACTTATCAATACTAATAAAAGTGAAACCTTACGACAATTGCAGCGCGCCTTTCGCTACTCCTCCGTTAATGCTGATTTGGTGGCCCTCACATTTTATACAACGCTTAGTATAGACCGTGGTCGTGTCCCCGGCACAGAAAATAAAAAAATAATGAACAACTCGCAGAACGTTTGTATTAGTTTCTACGACACATTAGCGTTCGGTCTATTTTTTCGGCAAATGTACGTAATTGAGGTTGGTTCCGGTGTCTGTATCACACTCACAAAACAACTTCCGGTTAGGACTGGTTTGAATGATGAGATTGAGTTCTAAGACTATCAAGTATGAAACTTTGTGTGTTCTCAATGTGCCTAGAGTAGGAAAAAGAATGGGTCTGGAATTGGGAGATTGACGCTGCAGGGCCAAAAGTACAGGTTTGTGTTTTCAATAGGCCCAGGAAAATATTATAATATTTCTTTTCCATTAACACATGACGTTATCACTTCTTGCGATGTGCAAACAAACTAACCCGTGCGCAAATCATAGCCACTTGACGGATGCTGGCGGGATGCGCAGGACGTTAACGCGCAAAGGGAAAGCAGTAAAAACAAACAAACAAAAATAAAATAAAGCTAAAGGAACAGACAAAATGAAGCAGGTCCATAATGATCACCCAGAACTGAAACTAATAAATCGATTTATCCCGGGCAGGGCCGGGAACTCAGCTAGTTTTGTATAATTTTAGAGCTTCAGACAGTGTGGGAAAAACTCTGTTTTTTTTTGTTTTTTTTTCGCAGTAGCACCCTAACAAATCCTCATCATTAATTTATCATTATATCCAGTGTTCTTTTCATGCTATGAGCCATGGCCCACGCCCCCAATCGGCGTGCAAACTGTGTGCATGTTTTTTTTTTGGAGGTGCAAAAAGGGAGGTGTCTCATCTTATCGTTTCTAGCATCTCTGATTGAATTAAGGATGTCAAGGCTTTTCAATCCGTCAATCCTTCAGGTGGGATTTCGGAAAGGGTTGCTGGCTACAGTTATCTGTTGTGCTCACCTGGACAAGGGGTGCCTCGCATGTCACAGTTCTTGGTCTGGGTGCCGGAACCAGAACAATCCAAACCATTGTTCTGGAGGACGGGGCTGTCACACAGGCGTTCGTTGAATTGGGTACCCTGGGCTCCGCAGGACACCGAGCAACTGCCCCACCCAGACCACTGACCCCACCCTCCGTCAACCCATCCATCCATCCATCCATCCATCTACTTCAACTCCATGACGCAAGAGATAATGAAATTCAAGTTCATTGTAGATCTGACGGCCAATACAAAATATATAGGAAACTCAAGCAAACACGCTGTAAAAGAACATTAAAAACAGAACGCACTCGGCTAGTCACACTTTCCTCTCCTTGGTGCCTACTAAAATTTAAACATTTACTTATAATGATTATCTATTTTTAAAAAAAATAGTGTCGGGAGTAATTAATTGTTGTGCAATTTTGGCCCTTTTATTTTGGGCTCGACGCTGAAGCCTAAATGACAGTTATAAAAATTATAAAATTAATTTTCTTAAGTGTCAACTAATCCAGCCCAATCGCTTTTGTATCAACAGTTTGTGTTGATTCAAGTTTCAGGTACTTTATTTTTTTTTTTAGTTGTAAAGCTGTAAAACACAATGATCTTTGTTTTGGCTTCCTGTAATAAGTCCACCGCACCGGAAACGATATTAATACGTGTTCAATTCCGTGCGCACAATTTCCCGTACCATAAATCAGATCGTAGTGCTGTGCTGCGCATGAACTCTGTAGCAAGACTGTAGAATATGGGAAACTTTGTAGACCAGAAGGAAAGAGAGATAGAATGGTGGGTTCACAGGTTTATCCCAGATAATGCCGGGAATATCATCTAGTATACACCAAAAAAAAAACAACATAATTTGAGACTGATAACTTAAGAATAACTCACTTCTGGGTGGCAGCGCCAAATCCTCGTCAATCCTACCATCGCCATCATTATCTGTAGAACAAAATCGAAGTCGATGAATACAAGATCAGAGTTTTTTTGTGGGGGGGGGGGGGGGGGGGGGGGGGGGGGTTCAGATTGAAATGCGATTTGGTCTGTAACCATCGTATGCATGACTCCGTGAACTTTATATTGAACAGAGTAGGTGAATGAATACATGAGTAAGTAAATAAAAATATATAAATAGACAACTACATAGATTGGTAAATACATAATAAGTAAATAAACAAATAAATAAATAAATAATAAAGCCATAAATAATTTGGTACATAATTAAATGAATAATCTGAAAGATAAAGTAAGTAAATGAATGGATCACTTGATGATTAGGCAGTTAAATAAATATATAAATAGATAAGTCTTTCTATCTCTTGGCCAGCCTTCTGCAGTGACTGTCCTGAGTTTCGGACCTACATGAAATCTTTTGCATCCCAGAACTGTCAACTGAACTACAAGATCAGATAACAGAAGTCTAAAAGTGATGCATTGAGATAACACGGAAAGGAATGCTGTCATAAAACCAACCAACCAAACAAACGAACACAAACCTACCAAGACCAAAGAAAACGAAACAAAAAACGTTTGCACGGTGGTGGGACTCAGAATTCAGTTGAAATGTGTGCAAAAATAATCTTAAAAATAATATTACAAAAGATAAAAGAAAGAAACGGCGACAAAATCTGAATTTTGCAGAGCTCCACCTCATCAGCACCTAAGAACAAAAGTGAGACGTAAATTTTACGAGAGAGAGAGAGAGAGGGAGTGAGAGAAAGAGAGAGAGACAGAGAGAAAGAGAAAGAGAGAGAGGGAAAAAATGGTTTTGGTCATGAGAACATTTAAGAAAAGCATTGAAAAAGTTGCTCAATTTTTGAAAAAAGAATTGTTTATAAATGTTTCTAAGCCGTGCTCATAACGATAGACAAAAAATTAAAAAGATCAATTAATTAGCAGACAGATATATCAAAATTCAAAACAGACTGGTTTAAAACCTACTGTTTAAAAAAAACACTTTCAGTTGTGAAGTCTCAGTCCCAATCCATTTATTTTCTCAATTCACTTTATTTTTGCTGTTTAGTTTTGTTTAATTTCTGCCCTATAGTATGTTATGTGAGTGTGTCTATGTATAAAATGTATGTTTGGCAGAGAGAGAGAGACAGAGAGAGAGAGAGACAGAGAGAGAGAGAGACAGAGAGAGAGAGAGAGACAGAGAGAGAAAGAGAGAGAGACACACACACAGACAGACAGAGACAAAGAGAGAGAAAAAGACAGAACGAAGGAGGGAGAGAGAAAGGGTGAGTTGCAGATGGAGAGAACAAGACTTTCTGTAAAGCACCTAGAGCAAATTGTTTGGATTGGGCGCTATACAAATTATCTTCATTATTATTATAATTATTACTGATTACTGATAGTGGACTAATAATGTTGGCCTTCCCAATCTGACAGAAATAAGCGTGCGGATGTGTGTGTGTTTGTGGATCTGTGTGCATGCACGTGTGTTTGTATGTGCAGCGAGTAAAAAGTGGACTATGTAAACTTCGACTGAGTAAAATTAAATCAAAATTTATAGCAAAATACTACAGTGTTAGCCGTGGTATAGGCTCTTTTACTGTGTAGAAGCTGAGAGCAAGAAAGTACGACAGAGGGAGCCTAGCATAAAGTGAACCAATAATTATTGTGTTAACTCGAATATTTTACCAGAGAAGCAGATTTGGAGGGCAAGAATGAAAGGGACCATAGCATGTATTTCCGCTTCTGTACAATGTGAAATATTGTTCTTCCAATAAGATATTGTACGAGTACATTTGACATGTATTTAATGGAAATAAACAAATTTGACATGTGTGTAAATGTGTGTGCACATGTGTAGTTGTGTGTATGTGTGTGTACGTATGTGTAGTTGTGTACGTATGTGTGTGCGCACATGTATTTGTGTACGTGTATGTATTTGTGTACGTATGTGTGTGCGCGCGTGTATTTGTGTACGTGTGGGTATTTGTGTACGTATGTGTGTGCGCACGTGTATTTGTGTACGTGTGTGTATTTGTGTACGTATGTGTGTGCGCACATTTATTTGTGTACGTGTGTGTGCGTTAAAAAATACATTGTGGATGTGAGTGTGCGTGTATGTGTGCACATGTTTATTAGTGTATGGGTATGGGTGCATATTATGTCTATGTATGCGTGTGCGTATGTGTATGTATGTATGTGATTACCTGCGCCGTCCAAAGCTTCCTCGTCCACAATTCCATCGCAGTCGCTGTCAACTGTATCACCTGCCACGGGGGAGGTTGGCGAACAAGGCTGCAAAATGATTATCAAAATAAATAAAACTTGGAACTAGGAGTCAGACAGTGAGTTTGCTAACAGACAATAATAATATGTTAAAAAAAATATTTGATGTTTTACAGTATTGATTTTCAATCCGTAATATGCCGACAAATGTTCGCAGTCATAGTTCTTGTTTGTTCTATTTCCATTTTCTGAAAAACTGGATATCATTCAGTATGTAGAAGAGGTATCACAAATGCATACTTTGACACTTGTTTAAAATGCGTTGTGGCACTGATCAAGCTGTTTCACAGTTCCGATTTATTCCAACTCCTTATCATAATAACTAAATTCGCAAACGTTTAACGTGGAATTTCTCAGTTGTGCAAAAAGTGGAGCTGGAACAAACAAGATCTGAGATCGAGATATGTTAAGTTTTCCGTAATGTGCCGACAGATGAAAAGAAAAAACACGATTTGTTAGACACTTTCGGCTTTGGACAAAATTCCTCACGGGCTGTAACTCCTAAAGCTGTTGTTTGTTAAGAGGTTTTCTTTTTGTTTTCCTCCTGTTTTTTTTGGGGGGGGGGGGGGGGGGGGCTGAAAGGGTAAGGGGACAGGGTTAGGGATTCGATAAGATTTAGGGTTGAGGATAAGGACGGGGTTAGGGTCAAGTACTTATACCTACACGCCAATAGCGCAAAACGCTTAGGGTGTGTACATACAAGTAATAACATAATAAAAAAAAAAATCAACATTTCAGTACTAAGCTGATGGCATAGCAATTCATTTTTCTCAATAAAAGTGGACATTAATTATTTTAGGTTCCCGGACCCCGGAAAGGTGACTGTGTGGATATATTAGCTTTAGACATTCGTGCACCTGCTAAGAAATCTTACCCCATTAATTAGAACCAATCGTGTGCCTCTTACGAAATCTCACCCCATTAATTTGAGCCAATAGTGTGCCTGCTATGAAATCTTACTGCTTCAGTTTGGTCCAATCTCTGCACCTGCTAAAAAATCTTACCGCTTTAATTTAAACCAATCACGTTCCTACTAAGAAATCTTACGCGTCAATTTGAACCAATCGAAGTCCTGCTCGGAAATCTTGCATCAATTTGAACCAATCGTAGTCCTGCTCAGAAATCTTGCATCAATTTGAACCAATCGTAGTCTTGCTCGGAAATCTTGCATCAATTTGAAACAATCGTAGTCCTGCTCGAAAATCTTGCATCAATTTGAACCAATCGTAGTCCTGCTCGGAAATCTTGCATCAATTTGAACCAATCGTAGTCCTGCTCAGAAATCTTGCATCAATTTGAACCAATCGTAGTCCTGCTCAGAAATCTTACCGCGTTAATTTGAGCCATTCGCGTGCCTGCTGAGAAAGCGTAACTGTTGTACTCCTCGGTTCCGGAGGCCATGGCCAGAAAGGTCACAGTGGGATTGACGTGGTACAAGTTGTGGCTGCCAGGTTTTACTCTTGCCCAAGTTTGTTCCCATTTGTTACTGCCTGTTACTGATTTCCAACTAGTTGTGCTGTACATTAAAATATAGCAAAATAAATGAATTTTGCAAAATCACAGATTACGAAAGAACGAACGAATGGACGATCTATCTATCTATGTCTGACTGTCTGCCTGTCTGTCTCCCTGTCTCTCTGTCTATCTCTCTATCTATCTATCCATTTATATCTATGTCTGTCTGTCAGCCTGAATGCCTGCTTTCTGTTCGTCTGTCTATAGGTCTGATTTCTTTATCTCTTTATCTATTCATAGTCTCACTGAAATACACATGTCTAATAACTATCATTCTATTTCAGTTGTGACATGTTACCAAGCAAACACCGTGTCACGCAGACTGGTAAATACACTTTCCACTTACAGAGCTTTCCCATCCAGCAGAAGATCGCTTTTGTGTGCCTTGTCTATAATAATGGAGATTTTGTCATTAAATGGAGCTCCACTGGGCCAGTTGGTTGTACTGAAAAGAGATTTAAAAAAAAAAAAAAGTAAAAAGGCGTTAAACTTTTCTGTTGCTGTTGTTGCCGTGGTTAATCTTGTTGCCGTGGTCGTTACTTTTGTCGTCACTGCGGTAGCTGTTGTTATTAATAATAATAATAGAATTTCTATAGCGCATTTCGAATAATATTATTACTCAGTGCACTGTACATTGCATCAATGATTCATGCATACACTTTTCAAATCTCATACTAAAACACGCACTCTCATCCACACACACTCTCAGTTTCACACACATAGACGCTCTTAGTCACATAGCACTAGGTTATATAATCAATCATAACATCAAAGTACAGAATAGAATTTTGAAAATTTAACAGTTTCAGCGGGAAACTGTTTCTTAAAGCTTCCAAGATTCGGTGATTCACGAATGTTCAAGGGTATCTGGTTCCAGACAATAGGACCAAAATAATTGAAGGATCTATGGCCTATAGTTTTATGATTTTTAGATGGGATTCTTAAGATTGTTTTGTCACTTGATGATCTTAGTGAACGAGATGGTGTGTAGACGTGCGAAGAATTTTTGAGATAGCTGGATGCGGTGTTATTTGTGAGTGTGCATGAGAAAACCAGGCTTAAGTCGGCAACATGACATTTTGAGTTCTGTGCATATAATAAAAGACAAGACATTTCTGATAAATTAAAGTCAGTGACCCCCCTAAAACAAGATTTTGAGAAAACGGCATTTAATGTTATATGTTTTATTATATGTACAGAACTCAAAATGTCATGTTGCCGACTTAAGCCTGGTTTTCTCATGCACACTCACATAATTATTAAACATCGTTTTTCCAAAACTGGGGGATAAGTCAAATTTTCCTGGAGTTATGGCCCCTTTCATATAGGCATTGAAAATTGGTGTAAGACACGGTGTAAGTGTTCTTACACCATGTCTTCCACTAATTTTGAATGTTCGGGATAAAGTCGGGGCATGACACGTTTTAACGAGTTTCAAGTTTCAAGTTTAGTTCATTGTAGGCCTAACGGCCAATTCAAAATACATAATAATAATAATAATAATAATGAAGATCATTTATATAGCGCCCAATCCAAACCGTTTGCTCTAGGCGCTTTACAGAAAGTCGTGTTCTCTCCATCTGCAACTCACTCTCTCTCTCTCTCTCCCTCCCTCTCTCTCTGCTACACATACATTGTATACATAGATACACACATAACATACTATAAGACAGAAATTAAACGATAAAACAGCAAAATTAAAGTGAAATGAGAAAATAAATGGACTGGGAATGTCGAAACTTCACAACTGAAAGTGTTTTTTAAAAAGGTGCATGGGTTTTTAGACCAGTTTTGAATTTTGACTCGGTAGATGCTTCCCGCAATGATTTTGGCAGTGAGTTCCAGATGTGCGGGGCACAGTGTGTAAATGCTCTGCCTCCTAGTTTCTTTGACTTGCAGTTAAAAATCTTCAGAAGGCCCTGATCGCTTGATCTTAAAGAACGAGGTGGTGAGTAGGGCTCTACCAGAGTGGAAAGGTAAGGTGGTGCAGTTTTGTTTATGCACTTGTAACACAGAACTGCTATTTCATACTGGATTCGCAACTTAACTGGTAACCAGTGCAGTTTAATAAGCATGGGAGTAATGTGTTCACTCTTTTTCTTCTTTAAGACAATTCTGGCAGCTTGGTTTTGAAATCTTTGCAGTCTGTTTAAAGTTTCATTGGGTAAGTTCCCAAGAAGGGAATTGCAGTAATCTAAGCGAGAAAATATAAACGATGAGATCAAGACCCTAAGAGAGTCTTCGCTTAGAAAAGATGACATTGGACCTACTCTGCGCATCTCACAGTAGATGGTTCTACACAAATTATGAACATGGAAATGCATGGAGAGCTTTGAGTCAAAATATACCCCCAAATTTCTAGCCTTCTCTGAAAAAGATATGTTCTCATTCCCAATGCAGATATGATCTACATCACTCGGATTCCATCCTCTCTTTGTGTTACACAATATCACCTCAGTCTTATCTTCATTCATCTTTAGCTTGTTAGATTCCATCCAGTTTTTCACATCATCAATGCAACACTCTATAGAAGTAACTAGTTTCTTGATGTCACAGGGTGGAACAGACATATACAGCTGGGTGTCGTCAGCGTACATATGATATTTCACATTATGCTTTCTTATGATTGAACCAAGTGGCTGTGTATACAGCGTGTACAAAAGAGGACCCAATACAGATCCTTGGGGCACACCAAAATGTAGTTTGAAAGATGTTGACATATTTCTATCTACAAGAACTGATTGAGTACGGTCACATAGATATGACTTGAACCATTTGAGAACAGTCTCAGATAAACCAAATGTCTTATCTAGCCTCTCAATGAGGATAGAATGGTCAATAGTATCAAAAGCTGCACTAAGGTCAAGGAGGGCCAATATGGAAACCATCCCTCCATCAGCAGCACACAAGAGATCGTTTTGAACTTTGAGAAGGGCAGTCTCTGTGTTATGGAATTCTCTGTAGGCAGAAGAATCACGCAGACAATCCTTGAAAACGTTAAAAACAGACAAAACGCACGGTCATTCACTCTCTCCGCTCCCTGCTGCCTGCTACAATGTATACACTTACTTACTATAGTAATTTAGTATACAATAAAATACAACTTGTAACTGCCAGCGACAGTCATAATTTTTCAACCCCCCCCCTCCCCCCCCCCCCCACCCCCTACACACACACAACCGATCTTTTCTCACCTTTATCTGTTGTGCATTTACTATAATTGAAGATATCACGCTTACACCGTGTCTTACACTAATTTTGATTGACCAACTGAAAGGGGCCATAACTCATGCAAAATTTGATTTACCCAGTTTTGGAAAAAATTAACGCTCTTCAGTTATGGTGTGAAATTTTGCCAAGCCTTATCAATGTCAATAGGCGTATTGGCTATGCATATAAAACAGAAAGCATTCTTTATCAAATACGCTAAAAACTAGATAGGTCTTTTCTGTTCATAAAACCCATCTATGCGTTCCGTTGCAAAAAGGCATAGCTGTCCAGTATTTACTCCCAAATCATCTTCCATTAATATCCCAGGGGACAAGGTGGTCTAGAGGCAAGGTGCTCGCCTCTCATGCCAAGGGGTCCCGGGTTCTAAACCCGGGCAGTGCAGGCATGTTGGAAAGTGGATTTTTCTCGTATTTTCAAGTCCCTGGTCCTATTTGGGGGTAGGATCGAGTAGTTCTTGGAAATTGGATTTTTCTCATATTTTCAAGTCCCTGGTCCTATTGGGGGGTAGGATCGAGTACCTAGTCTTCTCGGATAAGGACGAAAAAATTCGGAGGGCCCGTGTGCACGTTGCGCACGTTAAAGATACCTTGGCAGTTGGAAATCGTAAAGAGCAGGCCGAAAGGCCGCTGCCCGGGCAAAATTGAAATTAACAGATTAAAATTGATCCATATCATCTTCCCCCCCCCCCCCGCCAGAACAAGAAATAACAAAACAAGTAAAGTGAGGTGTAAATGCCAAGGGCAGCGAACCTCCTAAAATAAAGACCTCAAATACATTAATATCCCACCCCCCCCCCCTTCCCGTCCCCCGGTCGTGGCCCCCTTTCATCGTTCTATGCCGCCCCCTTGTCACCCTTTCCTTGGTTATCACCCCCCCCCCCCCCAACTCCCACTCCACGCCCCGGAAATAAAACAAGAACAAGCAGGTGTAAGATCGATACCTCCATGTGTGTATTCGGAAGCATACTGGACTGTAGGAACCAAGAGCGACATGGCCGGGTCACCATAGTGCGGTCCATCGTTCTTCCAGGACTTGGAGAACATGCCAATCTGGATGGGCTTGTCCGCGACCACTGTCATGTATTAGCCGGTAGAGATATCCAGCTATGGATATGATTAGTGTGTGGATAAGTGGGCGGGTCTAGGTGCGTGAATGGATGAATGGACAAAAGAGGTTCGTCTGGATAGTTTCGTGGATACTGTAGAGGGTATTGGGGGGGGGGAGGGGGGTGCTGGAGAGGAGAAAGGGAAAGGGAGTAAGAAGGCGAGGGAGAGGAAAAGAAGGAGAGAGAGAGAGAAATATAAGGACAATAGATAGATAGATAGATAGATAGATAGATAGATAGATAGATAGATAGATAGATAGATAGGTAGACAGACAGACAGACAGGCAGACAGACAGATATAGATAGATAGACAGACAGACAGACAGATATAGATAGACAGATAGATAAATAGACAGACAGACAGACAGCCAGACAGACATAGATAGATAGATAGATAGATAGATAGATAGATAGATAGATAGATAGATAGATAGATAGATAGATAGATAGATAGATAGACTGACAGACAGACAGACAAGGGATAAAGAGAGAGAGCATGAAAGTAAGAGAGAGAACGGGAGATGAAGGAAGAGAGATAGAGGGAGATGAAAGGAAAGGCAGGGAGAGACAGAGACAGACCGAGAGATAGAGAGAGACAAAGAGAGATTGATAGAGACAACGAGAAAGGGGAGGGAAGGGTGTGGGAGAATAATATTATTATTAATCACACACAAGAAACAAATCCCCTCATACCAGCGTGTCTCACCTCTTTAAAGTCTCCAGCTTTGGACAATTTAAAGGTTATTCGCCCGTTTCGAAAATTCACGTTTGTGTTTGGTTCTGACGCCACAACACGGAAGAGATCACCAATTCCTCGATCAGGTGTGCTGGTAGTGACGAATTCCTTACCCCAGGTGTCAACGCTGATCAACATCTCTGAAAACAAAAGAGATTTTCTTTTTCTTGACATCTATCTATCTATCTATCTATCTATTTATCTATCTATCTATCTGACCGCTCGCCCATCTGTCTAGTCTGTCCGTCTGTCTGCCTGCCTGCCTGCCTGCCTGCCTGTCTGTCTGTCTCCATCCATCCATCTCTATCTAAATGTCTTGTCTGTCTGTCTGTCTATGTCCCTCTCTCTCTTTTTTTTTTCTCTCTCTCACTCTCTCTGTCTATCTATCTTTCTATTTATCTATCTATGTTATCATCACCTGTCAAGTGATCTGATGAACCCATTCCTTTCGGAATCCAGGAGCAGAAATTTCCGGAAATACAGGAAACCGGTTTATCGGACGTGATGTAACTTCCGGTCAAGTCGGAGCTAGTATCGTAATACTGAGTGATGAAAAAAGTTTCGTACCTGGAAAGGATTATGACACGTGGAACAATGTTAGACATGACTGTCTTAAATAATAATAATGGATGGCATATATATAGCGCATATCCATTTAAAATGCTCTATGCGCTTTACAGAAGCAACATGTCAACCACAGAGCATGGGGCGCCTGCGAAGCGCTCAACACACTACACTGCTTCTTTCTCTCTCCCTGTCTCACTCACTCTGTCTCTCTCTCTGCCTCTCTCTATCTCAGAGCAAACTGTAACGCAGCCTGTTAGGCGCAGTTCACAACTCACAACAGTTCACAACTCACATCACATATATCACAACTCATATATCGAGGGCCGCCAAGTAAACTATTGTAACTCGTGTTTTTTTCAAAATTGACATTTTTAGCATGAAGATTGCATTTCCCACTATACACATTCCAGAAAAATTTCACACCTATATTCTTAAAATTAAGAGAGATATCCCATAATTTTAAAATATTGTATCTGAAAGTAGTGGTTATTTGCCGCGTATACTATTGTAAGTCAAGATACCATAGTATACGCGACAGAATTGGAGGAATGAGGTGTTGTAAGTCGGACTTACAATAGTTTACAGGTGTAAAAACCACCAGCTTCTTTCGTGGCCCACCCAGATACAATATTTTTTCAAGTACATGTGAATGTCTTGAGTATGAAACTGCTCACGTTGTAATTCTGTAAGACCTACTTAAAACTAGGCTTTGTAAGGGACCGAGTCCAGGCGTAAAGGGCACCATACACAATGGCCTGACACTGACAAGGACCGTGCATAGGAATAGTGATTACTGCGAGAAGATCCTGACCAGTTAATGAAGCTGCCCGGGACCACCCAGCATCAACCTGGCTAGCTTTCACCATCAGATTTGCCTAAAATCTGTGTGCCGAACACATCTTTGTTTGTGCGGGCTTTTGTTTTGTTTCCACTAGTGTCCAGTTCTTCAAAATCATTCTCTTACATCTGGTAAGTAGTTTCCTTTCTTTTTCTTTTGAATAAAATTTCACCTTTAAAAATGTTTAATGAATGCCTTTAAGTGAGTGGGTCACACAAATCACATCTTTTTCCAAAAAGGGTGAGATCAGTCACAGTAGCTCATACAGATTGATACAAATATTACAAAAACATGTCTTCTTAGTGAAAATGCCACTCCTGTCCACCTCCACAATACCTAAATATCTATGCTGTATATAGAATAGAAATGAAACAACTATTGATGATTAGTTGAGAATTCGTTTCGTTTACCACAAGGTGTCACAAAGATTAGTATTGCATACAAATACAGTAGTTTATGACCCTAACTAACATCTTCCCTCTATCTCTTTCTCCTCCTCCTATTTCCTTTTCTTTCTTTCTCCTCCTCCTCCTCTCTCTCTCTCTCTCTCTCTCTCTTTCTCTTTGTCTCTTCTCTAATTTCCACGTACCCTCTCCACCTCTTATCTCCACTAATTCACCGTGTGTTCTCCTTTACCTTACAGAGGATTGAGTTGCTGTGTAAAGATGTCCATTCTTGGTACACTCCACCAAGCCTCCAGCATATTTAAAAACAGTGGACGTCAGTGTATCAGCAACTCTGTTGCAGCTCTTGTTTATCATGAAAACAAACTCACCACAACATGGACTACGCATGACATAGACCAGATACTATTCCATGGTGATAACCTACACTCATCACTGTTTGGACATTTCAGCGATCAGTATCCACTCATCAGCTCTATTCCTAATCAGTGTGAAGCATGTGGTTGTCAGGTTGATCTTCAGATCATGGATTCATACACTGGGCTTTTGGAAACCATGGATGATACTCCACCATACTTCAGTCTCCAAAGTGCAATTTCAAACATGGGACAAGCACGCAATCCTGATTATTGGTTCGGACACACCTGCATTTTCATCTGCAGTCATCAAGGATGACAATGTCTACCACATCTTTGACCCCCATAGCAGAAACCTGGCCGGTATGGCGTGCCCAGATGGAGCTGCAGTTAGGACATCTCACATTTCAGTAGCGGAAGTGAAGGGGTATCTCCTCTCTCTGGCAACATCATTGGGACTTTCATCAATCCCCTTTGAGCTTACACCGGTGCATGTTCTAGTCCAAGCCACAGAACCAGTGCACCACAATCTCCAGCCAACTGTGCCTTCTAGGTCTGATGAATCATCAGACTCGGATTTACCGCTGGCTTCAATCAGGAAGCTGAGCAAAGGCCGGAAACAGAGGGCTTCGTCGCAGTCAGATTCTGATGACTTACCTCTCGTGGAGATCCAAAGGAAGACCTCTGTGAGGAGGAGAAAACGAAACGTGTCTGTCGAAGCCAGTATCGGTGACAGTAGCTCAGATCTGGGCAATTGGGACTCAGACAAAGACCCAGACTATGTTCCACAAGATGAGCAGCCCTCTGATGAAGAGTGGACGCCGAAAGGTAGAGAGAGCACACCAGAGAGAGAGGTACAGCCTGAATCCACCTCACCCTTAAAGTACATGCAAGTGTCTGTTGATGCCATGCGGCTTATTGCTGGTGGATCTGATTGTGACCCACAGTACGATCATCGATCGTTTGCATCACCTTCCAACATGGAAGAGCGCTCAGCGGGAAATCAAGATTCCCTTGAGCAGCTCATCCATACGTCTACAGCTTCAGAGGCCGGAATGCTGGACTGCAGCAACACGACAACAGAAGATAATATCAGCATTGTGGCTTCTTCTGAGTCTCTCCTGGAAATGAGAGGTAGGAAGCGGAGACGAAACGAAAACAACTGGAAGGACACTAAGAGAAGAAAAGGCCTAAACTTAGGCGAAGGGTATACAACCAGAAAAGACAAAGTCGTTTGTAGGAAAACAATGAAGGAGGGGTGTGGAACAGCTTGCAGAATGCATTGCCATCAGAGAATTAGTACTGCACAAAGAGAGTCTGTGTTTCATTTATTCTGGCGGACAGGGAGCATAGACAAGAGGAGAAATTACGTTTGCAACAATGTAGATGCCAAGGACAAGGCAACAGGCATTGACACATCTAAGAGAAAGAGAAGCCTGAAGTATTACTTAAGCATTGACGGAGTAAAAGTTCCTGTGTGTAAAACCTTTTTTTTACACACCCTTGGATTAAGTGACCAGTTTGTTTTTACAGCACTTTCAAAAATAGATGAGGGCGGGCATGTGGCCCCCGACATGCGAGGAAAGCATAACAAACTTACAGAGCCAATGAAGAAGGAGAAGGAAATAGTTAGAGAACACATCAGGTCCTTTCCAACAGTGGAAAGTCACTACTGCCGAAAGGACTGAGCGGCGGTACCTTGGTGCCTCCCTAAACTTGGCCACCATGTACAGACTTTACCGAGAGAAAAGGAACCAAGAAATGGCAACTAACATCGTCTCTTCCACAGTCTATTGTGAGTTGTTTCGAACAGAGTTCAATCTTGGCTTTCACAACCCTAGCAAGGACAGATGCGACTTCTGTGTATCCTTTGAAAATCTCTCTCCCGAAGAAAAGGAAAAGCAAAGGCAAAAGTACGACGACCACCACCGCAACAAGGTTAGAGTGCAGGAGAAAAAGGCAAAAGACAAAGAAGACAGTCGTACGAACAAAAAGAGAAGTTCAATCTGTTTTGACTTACAAGAAGTCTTGATGACCCCTCATTCAAATGCTTCAGTATTGTTCTACAAAAGAAAATTGAACACTTTCAATTTATCATTGTATGACCTTGGAAGAGGTCAAGCTGTCTGTAATGTCTGGCATGAAGGTATAGCTGCAAGGGGCTCCAATGAGATAGGATCCTGTGTATTTGATTACCTTAGGTCTGCACATGAAAGGGGCGTTGAGTTTATAACATTGTATTCAGACTCGTGTGGCGGTCAGAATCGCAACAAATATTTCCTCACCATGTTGTGGTATGCTTTGAATAAATTTGGCTTTCCAGAAATAGAGCACAATTTTTTCATCAAAGGTCACAGCAAAAATGAAAACGACAGTGTCCATGCCACTATAGAACGTGTCAGTAAACACTTAGATATCTACACTACTCCACAGTGGGCAAGCATTATCAGTGCAGCTAAACACACTAACCCGAGATATATTGTTAGGGAACTTGATGAGCAGTGCTTCTTTGATTTTAAGCAAATTGCTGGGCAGTTGAAAAATTTTGACTTAGACATGGATAGACAAAAAGTACATTGGTTAAATATAAAATCTATGAAAATGACAAAAGACAATCCCAACCTTGTTCATATTTTATATGATTATGATGGACAGTACCACCAGCTCAATTTAATTCAGAGAATAAGAAAAATACAACAGAGTTTTTCTTTCCATGAAATCAAACTCAATGTCCTCAATCATGGGGGAGGCCCAGGAATTGATAAAGACAAATACGCTGACTTGCAGTCCCTTTGTAAAGCCCAAATTATTCCCACAATACATCACCAATTCTTCAATCTACTGAAGATTAAGATGCAATAATTGCCAGACATTACAAGCAGCTTGATCGTTCAACTGTAACACTCAAGTGCCGCATATTTGTGTCAGTTTTTTCCTCTGAAAAGATGTCACATCACATACTTCCATATTTACCTGTAAACGCCGTATACTTTCATCTCATGTACATTTAATGCATATCTTTTACTGTGTGCGTGAATGCGTTTGTGTGAAGGAAATCAATAATTTCATCATTATACAATGTCATAGTTTAAAGGTTGTACTTGGAGCTTGGAGTCAAATACTCATTCTCAGGAGAGTCCACTGGCATTTTTCAAAGTCCAACACTGCCATTTGCTGCTTCTGTTATTGATGAGATGGTATAATCAGCCGTTTTACCACCTGCAAACCCTTTAAACATGAAAATGGAACATTTCTATGTGTTCATAGCAACGTTGTATGTCACAGTTCCTCCATCTAAGTCTGCAAATATTCATGAATTATTTATTTCAATATTTTACTTTTTTTTGTGCCTGCCTAATGTTTGCTTTGCAACATGTTCCTTTGTTTGTCAAAATGTATAGCGCGTGCAAGACAGCCCGATGAACGAAAATATCAAGTTGTGTTACTGCAAAATTAAGCTGACTTCTTCATGATTTATAGACAATGTATTTGTATGTCATGTTTTAAGTTCACCAATAAATTTTTCTCTAAATGTAGTCGCTGCTTTGTACTATTTTCTCAGCCTCGAAGATCCAATCTATACAATATATAGATAACAACTAATGAATTTTAGTATACAATGTGAGCCTGTTACTTGAGGTGGGGCAAACTATTGTAAGTTCCCAAATTTCAGTCCTGTGCCGCGCGTAAACTATTGTAACTCAGACATACCATAGTTTTCTTGTGCTGCCAGCACCCATAAAATTGTTGTAACTCGAGATACAATACTTTACGTGTGTAATTTTCACTGGCAAAATATGGCAACTCCAATAACTAAAATATTATCAAATAATCATGTAAAATAAAGACATATATCAACATCCCATGACATTTATATGTTTACTTGTGAATATCAAGCATATACATATAAAAATGAACGAGCTATGCAGTTTTTTGTGTCTCCTGTAAAATTTGCAAAACATGAGTTACCATAGTTTACGTGGCGGCCCTCGATATATCACAACTCAAATAATATTTGAATATTTATTAATAATAATATATAATTTTATTTAATAATGAATAATAAATTTTGTTGTTGCTGGTGGGGGGGGGGGGGGTGGGGGGTAATTGTCTTGACTCTAAAAAGGCCAGGGGCGTGTTCAGTTGTGGAGGTGCTTTGGGGCGCCTTGCATGCACACAGTTCAATGCAAACCACCAGCAAGGCAGTCGGCTGACGGAGCGTGGCAGCGTTGCGAGGTGCCTGCCACAGTTTTCCAATATGGCGACCCAGATGTCAGAAGTGGGATTTGGTGGATATAGTAGATGTGAACACAGCTCGTTGACTCACACCCGAAACATTCATACCACAATAACTAAGCAACACAGGATTACTAATGTTCAGGCCTGACGGGCCATATAATCATAATACAACTGTCATGAGCTGAGTTTGGGGATCCAGTGAGTAGTGTTAGTGTGATCAGACCCTTAGAATAAAAAGGTGGGATTTTATAGGTTAGTGGACTCACGCCCTAAGGCGGTGAGTTGTGCAAGCAGTGCACGGGGCATGTGAACCCGGCATGATTTCGGAAGGTGAAACAAGAAACTTTCACGGGGTTTGGCTGGAGGTATATAAGCTTAAGTCACCATTGTTTAATCAGAGAACGGCTGTGGAAATCATTCGCTCCAGTGAGGTTTCTCTCGGCTCGAGCTCCAGGGCCTGACAGTAGGAGTCGAGCGCAGACAGAACAGATACGAGTGAAGTTAGAAGTGGAGTGACTGTGTCATCGTCCAGAGAGTTGATATATACGCCTCGTCGCACTAGGCCAAAAGTGCGAACCGTGTCCTTTGGATCTACGCTCGTACATTGGCTACGAGCGTATAATGGTAGGCAATCCATAAGTCTACACTAACGAGACAGGAATTACTAGATCAGCCCAGTGACGAGAAGCTGAGTAGTAGGAAAGCCACCTGGCAATCCTCACAAGAGAGACAGTGATTAATGCAGTGTAGAATGATAGTGTGTATGGAAAGAAAGAAGTATTGAAGTCCTTCATAGAACTAATCTTTTGTAGAAGTAGTACGTGGAGATTGTATGTCCTGTGATATTGAATGCCATAGATTGTCTCTCATGTGATATTGAATGCCATAGTTTGTATCTCATGTGATACTGGAATTCTTGAACTACAGTTATTAAGTTTCAGCGACAAGCTTGAGTTCCCACAATGGAATTTTGATGTATACAGCTGGGAAATGAACATAGTTCAATCTCAAACACAATCTAACAGCTCATTACACATCTAGTAAAAGTATAGTCAATGTCCTTCTCTTCGTCACAATGGGGTGACGGAAAAACTGTCACAGTTCCTGGCACGAACACATACGAGGGATCTCACCATTTCCTCGCTCGCTATGGTTTTGCGAGCGAGAGAGTCCAATGCAAGCGGTATGCACACTTAAGCCTGGTGCATAGAGGCTTCGTCACTGTCCAGGTCTCTCACAGTGCGAACCTTTCTGTCTGTCAGCTCCACTCAGGTAGGAGGCCCCCGTGACTCGTCCTTTCGCCAAATGCTCGAAATATGAATCCACTGATCTTAGTACGTGTGTTAGCTTTTATACCCCCTGATGGTTACTAAGGGTCTCCCTCCCGATTGGACGATCACGGACCTAGCCACGACAACACAAGTTAACCCTAACTGCTTTCTCAAAAGGATATGTACATAACTCAAAAACCTACGCTCGAACTTCTACAATCTTACTATATAAACAAGAAAATCTCACACGCACACCAAAATCAAAGGGTTAACTTAATGTTTTACAAACTTCACTCACACATCCCTCATCACGAAATCCGTGGCTCGATTAATAGCTAAACGCGTTTCATATTCTCCCAAAATAATCCACCCCATGACTAACAGAAAAAAGAGCTCATGCGCTCGTGACATAGACGTCAAAATGGGTCGGTAGAGATACGTTTTTATTTAATTTTGCCCAGGCAGCCCTGTTCAGCCTGCTCTTCTCGATTTCCAACTGCTAAGGTATCTTTAACGTGTGCAATGTGCACACGGGTCCTCTGAGTTTTCCGTCCTTATCCAAGAAGACTAGATGCTCAATCCTACCTCATAGCTGCCAAGCGTCCCGTTTTTTACGGAACAAGTCCGTATTTCGGGCCTTGAGTCCGTTTATCCGTTTTTGGTCCAAAAAATCTGTACTTTGACATTTGGCCTAAAAAATAAAAAACATTGGCCCTTTTTGAAAAAAAAATCTGGAAAAAAGCTCTTATGCGTCGGAAGTTATCATTTTGAGATTGGAATAAGGTGATTTTTAAGGAAGTGCATATCCGTACAACATGTTTACCAAAAAGCTTGATTGGTGAAGGTTTGCTAAAACAAAACTTGGTAAGGTGTTCACGAATTTAAAGTGACAACACATGGAATAGTCAGATGGACCTGGGTGCGTGAGGGTCTAGTCAGTTTGTATCAATGGGCGGGAGTCAGATTGACTAATCAGGCGAAAAGGGGTTGGGGTAGCCATTGGTGATCGACGTACACTCAAGTATATTATTAGCGCAGATCATGCAATCTCCGAGCAGAAGTCGGATTGTTTTGCTACTAAGCCGATTCATATTTTAAAAAACTATGCAAATTAACAAGGTCAGCAATATAGTATTCCGGTGTGTGTTCTACGTCATGTTCCCCGGATATGCGCTTCCGATTTTTAAACAATTTATAATGCTTTAATTTGTAAATTTTCTGTCCAGGAGAGCTCATTTTCCACCTCAAAATTGGCTTAAAATTGTTTTTGGATAGGGGGCGTTGCCCCCCCCCTTTCCCCTGCCGGGCCTTGGGCAGCCCCTGTGCCCCGGCCTTGTTCCATATTTTCATTTTCAAAACTTGGCAGCTATGCTACCTACCATAGGATCAGGGACCGGAAAATGTGACAAAAATTCCAAAATTCCACCATGCCTGCACCAGCTGGGATTCGAACTCGGTACTTTCGCCACGAGCGGCGGGCACCTTACTACTATACCAGCGTATCCCCATATATTTTCTTCTGGATAGGGTGAGGGACATGTTTTGTGCAACACAACAGTGGAAATTTCCTTAAGCTGGGTAATTTCAATAAAAACTGTGTCTGTTTCTGACTGGTGTACCTGACCAGAATACCCTTGGGAATAATTTAGCCACTAGGCCAGAATAATTTTGATCCTTTTTTCTTTTTGTTTTATTCTTCAATCTGTCCACCCGATCAATCACCTCTTGAAGCATTTTCATATCATTTTGTGTCTTCATTTTTCTTTTTAGGTTGCCTGAATTTGGAAATTGCATCGAGCAGGTTCTGGAAAACACGGTTTTGAACTTGATGTACGAGGGACTTTCTAGCGAGTACAGCATTGTGAGCAAGCCTCGCTTCATTGCCATGCCACGGAGACTGCGTTCCTCAGTTGTTAGCAAGGAAGGTTTGAATTGATATGAATATGGGAGTGATACAGCCGTGTGACTTTGTACCACCTTTGACTGACTTGGAAATAAACCTATGAAAAGATTGGTATAATTTTATCACTGCACAAGACAAAGCAATATTTATGTGATGTCACACCATGACCCGGAATTTTTCACTTACAACTTGTGAAAGGTGGCAAAGGGTTGTGGGTATTCTTGAGATGGTAAAAAAAAAATGAATTCATTAGTTCTATATCATGCCTCTTAATCTACCCAGACTCCAAAATATGTATAGTATATAAAGATCAGTGAGTATTCTGGCATCTGTGCAAAGCATATATTGTCCTGGGATTGTTATTATGAGAGAGGCATCTTGGAAGAGCTGATGTTTTCAGAGTGATATTAGACACAAAAGACATTTTTTGCTCAATATCTCAGTTTTAGCCGTGAGATAGAGGTAAGCTCTTCTCTATTATCCAAAGCATAGACAGCCAGGATTCAGAAGAAAACAAGAGTATTCGTTTCTGGCTTTAGCAGACAAAAAGAAAGCTGCTCTTGTGCATGTCAATTGTCATCAGATAGAGTGATCAATGTACTATTGATACGTTAATGCAACATAATATAATAGTATTAATACTGCATTAAAATATTGCTACATTAATACAATGTGGTATTGATAATAATCAAAATAAGCAATAAAGTGCTAAGGGTACAGCTTGTCCATCTCATTCTCAGTCCTACAAATCTTTTACAGTTTTTTTAAAAGTTTTTTTATTGGTGGTCTGTGGTTACTCCTTGTCAGTTTTAGCTAATTTACATGGGTCTCAAGAACAATTGACCAAAGGCAATTTGGGCACATTGATTGCAAAATCTGGCAACATTAGTTCCTGTGGCTGCAAAAATTTTTTTTTGTTTTTGCCAGGATGGAATTTTTATACATCTGATATCAATCTCTTACCTTCATGATGCCAACACAACCGTTTATTATTTTTACGTTTAAGCCCTAAGTGCTGTTTGGCAATGAAATCTGTTTTAATTCATTCCAATCCAAGACAAGATGCAATTCTGCACATATGGTGCCCGAGGAAAGGGAGTTACCTCCGATTATCTTGCTACATATGTTTGCTTAACTAACTGGCTGCCGCATGGCCAGTATTTTGGCTCTACCATTTCCTGCTAAAACTGCTGCAGGGCCGAAATATAGACACTGTTCCGGCATATTTTGGATTCCTAATTTTATACTACTTCCTGCTGTCTTTCTACATGATAATCCATTATTCTGGAATTGTAAAGGAAGGAAGGGCATTTTGGCTTGGCAGCAAAAGCATTAAAAGTTAAATATCAGTATACATGTATTTCAATGAAATGAGTTCTATGTTGCAGAGAAATGGTCCAGGTGTAAGAAAATCTTTAACTTGTTGCAAAAGAAATAATACACAGTCAGACTTTGTGGAGTTTCACACCACTGAGAGTTGACGCTGGCTTCCATCATGGGACACATGTGGTCTTTTGAAATGGAACTAGAAACCGTCTACTATTTTATCTTACTTCTGTTCAAGAGTTTGTTGCTAGGCTACAGTTGTAAATGATTGATAGCCAACTCCAAGGCACGTTTCGGTATGTTGGGTTGCAGTTGGGAAAAACAGTTTTGGTCACACTGTGGGTTGGAATGAGTTAATAATGACTAGCAGTGGCTCTGCAGGAGAGCACGGCACACCTTGTATATTTAGTGACAAAATGATGTACATGTACTTTAATTTTATATATATATTTATGCATGGTAAACTGTGATCTTTCCCAAATTTTATGAAGAATAAAATGACAAGCTGGTGAGCATGTTGTTTTTCTGTTGTCCTAGATCTTCCTTCAGTGTGTTATACTTTATACAATGGAGTCTGCCTAAAGTGAACTCGCTTAAACTGAAAATGTGGTTTAAATGAACACATGCCTTGGTCCAGATTTGTTCCCTTTTTACCATCAATGATAGATACTGGATCATATAAACTAATCAGAATCAGTGTTTGGTGAAAATGAACTCCACAACTGTGTTTAGCTCTTTATTTTAGGAGGTTTCGCTGCCCTTGGTATTTACACCTCACTTTTCATGTTTTTATTTTTATTGTTGTGGTGTGGATTAGTATTTTTCACAATTTTGCCCGTGCAGCGGCCTTGTTTGGCCTGCTCTTCAGACTTCTCAATTTCCAGCTGCTAAGGTATCTTTAATGTGTGCAACGTGCACACGGGCCCTCCAAGTTTTCCGTCCTTATCCGAGAAGTCTAGTTGCTTGATCGGGCCCTCCAAGTTTTCCGTCCTTATCCGAGAAGACTAGGTGCTTGATCCTACTTACCATAGGATCAGGGACAGGAATTTTTCTCCCTAATAAAATTGCAACATGTGTGCACTGACAGGGGATCAAACCCAGTACCTTTGGCACAAAAGGCGAGCACCTTGCCTCAAGACCAACGTGTCCCTTCTGCTGTAGAAGAGAAGTTCACAGTGTCGGCGTTATCAATTTTGTTTTGGACAATGGAAATAAACACACAGAAACAAACATACCAAAATAAAATCTAAAACACACACAAACGCACGCGCACACTCTTTTTAACGGCTCCTGAATGCCAGTGGATGGAAACATTCTATTTATATGTATGTGCCAAAATAATATAATTTATAATATAAATGAGGGAGATAAATCAGTGATTTATCATACACCTCTACCATGATGACTATAACATTTAATATTATGTTTCCGACGAAGATTGTTTAAATGGCCTCTTTTAAAGTGAACAGATATCTCTGGTCCCTTGCAGTTCAATTCAAGCAGACTCCACTGTATTACTTGAGTTATTCTAAGAAATGCCAAAGTTAACTGTCATGAGACCAGCCGTATGCTTGCTCCAGCATTTGGTAACAATTTTTACTAAGCCATATAGGGCTTCATTTGTTTTATATTACACATTCACTCTTATACACTCATTCATTCATTCATCCACTCGTTCCATCACTCATTTTGTGTAATTCTGTTAAATGTTTGTAATTGTATCCAGGAATCAGTATTTTTTTCACGTGTGAAGGTGATTTCCTAAATATATATTTTTTTTAATTTGAAACATTCCCGACATGCACATGTACTAGCAGGGGATGCCCCTGACAATTGCAAGGGCTGGCATGTTTATCATGTCTTATTGTCATCATAATATGCAAGAATTATAATTTGTGTGGTATGTCGTACACATGCGATGTTGAATCTTTTTACTCAGTAATAAATACAACACCTATGGCCATGTACTATTCTCCAGTTACATATACAGTCATACCAAAGATACCAGATATAATTAGATGGGATAGCCCAGGTAGGTGTTTTGCAGCGTCACCCAGCGGCAAATACATGTGAGATATCGGCAGTGGCTTATTTTATGAGGCCAAAGAGAAAAAGTACATGATCTGCGTTTTGTTCACAGTTCAGCCATCGGCCAAGACCTCGATGAGAGCTTAGAAGTCACCTACTTTTGTAATTAGATCTTAATTTGCTGTAGGAAATCTGTGGGCATTTGGTGTTAAATGCGGTAGCAATGTGACAAAATCTTTTCTAAACTTGCTGCCATGCCGAGATAGATCTGGTATGTTTTTAGAGAATGATAGATCAGAGCTGACAGGTGGATGAAAAATCTCTTTCTTGGTCTTATGTGCTTTGTTTTATGGAGATACTTAATGTTGACATTGCTTCAGGAAGCAAGGCGATTGATGTTGTGCCTTATTTTCTGTACAAATGCAGTGTACAAAGCACTTGCTCAGCGGGCCGAGAATGGGTGGGGCCTAAGAGGAAGGCAGAGCGAGTATGTTTTGGGAAGAGTCATGGATAAGGGCTGTCTCATCATATTGCATCTGGTATCTTTGGTCATACTGCTGAATTCTTTCTTTGCCAGAGGTTCTCAAGTTACTTCACACAACACAAGGCATACTGAGAATACTAGTGTAATTTTATTGCAGTTGTTCAGGATGATACCTCAATTTCCCAAGTATAAAATTAAAATGTTACAAAACATATGCACAATAAGTTGCATCCACATGTGAATTATACCGACAGTTTCCATGATTTGGTAAGAAGGCAAAATATTTTGAATTACATCAAAGGCTGCATGGGTAAACCATTGTAACTTAACTCAACTTTAAAAAAAAAAGTACAGTGCACTCTCCCGATTACGACATCTCCGAATAACGACATTCTCCCGATAACGACATTGACCCCCGGTCCCGATTTTTTTACTATATGTTATTAGTAATAAAACTCTCTAAATAGCGACATGCTTTTTAGACCACTCTCCGGATAACGACATTGAGTTAGCAATAATCGGCTGTGACTTTGCTAGATACAAAAATAAAAATAGCTAAAATATTGTTTCCGGTCAGTTTCATTTCATTCTCTGAGCCAATAAAAACACTTCTTTTCCGACCAATGAAATGTCCTACCAGAGGCACCTCATAGCCAATGAGATCGCTTTGTTATCGGCCAATGAGATCGCTTTGTTATCGGCCAATGAAAACACACCTGTGTCTATTGTCGTCGGAACAAAAAGGGTGACGCGCATTAAATGAGTCAGTCATCACATCGCTGACCGCTGAATCGATTGTATTCACCCATGTGTTCAGTTGTATTATTAAATACAGCTGCACTCATGCCGGTCCCAAGCCCGGATAAACAACAGAGGGAAAATGACACACAAAAAACAACAACAAAAAAAACAAAACAACACACACACACACACACTTCGTGTATTTTACATGTTTGGAAAGTCCGATCACTGATCACCCACTATGGTTGGTACGTTACATTCTAAGGGTCTAACCACACCCCTTTTTCCGCCATCTTGAAAATCTCCGAATAACGACATGTTCCCGATAACGACATGCACCTCTGGTCCCGAGCCATGTCGTTATCGGGAGAGTGCACTGTATGATATTCAGCATGCTTGTAAGCCTTGGCAGTCTGTGGGTTGTGTTATAAGTTGGAGGTTAAATTCTAGAATCTAAATAAATGGCGTTTTTTTTTTTTTTTTTTACATAATTATTAAATCTGATTAAAGAAAAGTCCTTCAGTTTTTTTGCTTTGCTTGAAAAATGTGTAAAAACTGAGTTATGACAGTTTACCACATGACCCTCAATATTACACCATCCAATATCAGGAAATGCTTTTGTTGGAAATGAGCTTACTTACAGCTTGTCCCCTTAGAATGACAAGGTTCTGACTCCCTTCTGTCAACTTTCTGAGAAAATGATGTTCGAAGTTTCATGTGCTTGTAGCATTTAGAGATAAAGACTTTTCTGTTTAGAATTACTCGAAATACTACAAATTACACACCGAGTCTTTGTGATACTTTGTCACATGTGAGTGTGCATGAGAAAACCCACAATAAGTCGGCAACATGATATTTTGAGTTCTGTACATATAATAAAAGACAAGACATTTCTGATAAATTGAAGTCAGTGACCCCCTAAAACAAGATTTTGAGATAACGGCATTTAATCCTATAAGTGGCCATAGCTAATTGACCAAGTAATATTGGAGTGATTGCTGTTAGGAGACCATAGTCTAATAACTGAGCCGTTATAGAGATCATAGTGAGTAGTGTTTACTGCTCATCGACAGTTTACCCTGTAACATGCCACGGTCCCTTAAACAACAGCCAAGTTGGAAGTTTGTGTGGGACCCATATTTTCACTTCAAAGCCGTCGATAGGGGACCATGGTATCTTACGGTAGTAAACTATTATACTATAGCTGAACAAGGACACTATTCAGAGTATTTTCTCTGTTTAACTTTGTCTCTAGACTGCATTGATGAAATATTATATTCTGAGCATTTTTGTGCTAAACTTTCTCCGACAGCATGATTTATATGAAAGTTGTGAATTTTTAAAATATTTTTTTTTTGGTCAAAATGCTCAAAGTGCAACGTACCATTTTCAGATGACAACAAGACAACGAAACAAGCCAGAGAACCTCAAAACGTTTTGAATAAATACCCACCAACACATATTGTAGTCTCAGTTTTTTTTATGGTCATATGATGATTATAAATGAACAAAAAAATTGCATCAAATAGTGCACCTTAGCTAATTTTATGCTTTTTCCAAAAGACGTAAAAAAAGGAAAATTACACAAAATTAAAAAATTTGCAGAAAATTACTGAATAGGAATACATGAATAAAAACATAAAAATTAAAGTGTATTTTGAGCTCTACAAAAATGACAATAAAAAACAAGATAATCTGAGCTCACCATTCAATAAAACAAACAATTTTAACCAGAATGAACCCTACCAACTTGATGAAAAAATTAAAAAAAGTCAAATTTTCACAAAATTTTAAAATTTGGGAAAAATCATTGAACAGGATTACATGAACAAAACACATACCAAACTAAAGAGCATTTGAAGCTGTACAGTGGAAAACAAGACAATTTTAGCATGATACTCAGCAAAACCAACAATCTTACCAGAGTTAAACTAACAATATATCGTGTGAAACGCCCTTTTCCATACTATAAATAGCTGTTTGTCATACAACGAAAGCGAATGAGCAAAACAGAAGCAAAGAAAAAACTTCAATTTAGTGCTCGAACCGTAGCGGAAAGCCCATTCGCAGTCAGTATTGGGCACTAGTGTGCTATTTTTTCCTTCATCAGAACCATTTCATCTTACATGAAAATCATCCTCAGCACTACTCACAGCTGGTTGAGAATTTTTAATAACTTACAAGTACAATATTATTTTTGCATGTGGTGATTGTTGAAATTATTAAAAACTGTAAATGCAGTAGGGCCCAACGGCAAAGCACTTTTAAAATATGGCACATTATGGAAGATCCACAGAGCCAGGGTGAAAATAGTCCAGGTAAAGGGCCCTTACAACAAGCAATATGATACAGCACATTATGGATAATCCACAGAGCCAGGTGAAAGACTGACAACAAAACAAATAAATTGATGACATTGATATGGCACATGGGTGCCCAGTTTTACATGTCCAGGGCCCTGGAATAAAGCAATATGATATTGCACACTATGTGTGCTCAGTATATATTTTCAGCAGAAATAATCCAGGCTGGAAGGCCCCCTCGGCCTAATACATTGATAATCATTTAAAGCAAAAAGATAAAAATCACCACCATACTGAGCTGGGAAGATATTGCCCAAAAAAAAAAAAAAAAATTTTTTTTTCTTTGATCCGATCCAGGCTTATGGCTAAGCAGGGTCAACCTTTTTTCAAAAGCCAAGAGTGATTGTCTCCTTAGAGGGTGCCTTCTTACTAGGGAATTCAGCCTAGAGGAAAGACAACTTCCTACGTACTCTGCCTACAAGTGTTTTTTCCAAATTTCAAAACATGCTCTTCAAGGGTCCCACAGGCAAAATAAAATACCCTTAGTAATGTTTCCAACTGTCTTTGCAAAG
The DNA here is from genome assembly GCA_963931925.1 of Onchidella celtica. NCBI lineage: Eukaryota > Metazoa > Mollusca > Gastropoda > Systellommatophora > Onchidiidae > Onchidella > Onchidella celtica. The sequence goes on from OZ007583.1 coordinate 43,862,304, forward strand.
GGAGACGTGAGTTCAAATGCAATTTTCCTCCACAAGATAGATTTCTCACTTTCTAGTTAACATTCCAAGGTAAGGCTTCACAATAAGGAGATTATGCTGAGCGTTTTCAGTCACAAATCCAGAATAGTTATGGGCTGTTTATGTCAGGTTTATATGGCAGGCACTGCAGCAAGGATCGATTGCCTTCCTCTCCATGGTATGAGCTGATCATCGACAGTGTGCGTTGGTGCAAGATTGTACCTACACATTATTGTTTTGATGAAGCTGTCCAAATTTCTTTTACGAGTGCAAATGGATCCGCGTGCATGTGCAGAGCATTTCTCTTTGTGCCAAACATCACACCATTTGACAGCATTGTCAGACTGTCACGGCTGAACTAAGCCTTGCCTGCCTTCATTTCCAGACACAATTGGAATAACTCGGTTTGGTCATCAAACTGCCGACCAAACCTGTTAAAATGTGCACCAATCTCTCTCTTTCGCTCTCGTACTCCTCCCTCCCTTCTACCTCATCAATGAGTTCACCCAATTTTGTCATTGGTCTTTTACCTCCCTCAATCTCTACCTCACCTCTCTGTTTCATAAATTCCCCCAGTCATCTGGACAGAAAAGGTGTCTGACTTTTGGCTGGTCAAGTGCTCTCACTGGCATGCACGGCACAAAATAGCTACTAGTTAGCCCGCGTGTCATATCCAGTTGTATGAAACATGATGCTCTCAGACTTTCTTCCAAATTCAAGCTTAGTGTTTCAACCTCAGTGTCGCGCATGTTTATGTCATTTATAATGCCGTTTCAGTCATTGCCCTGCCTAACCTTTTGTCCTCTCCACCTCCCCCGTTCTCCTTCCTGAACAAAATGATGGCAATGTGACATATGCAATAGTAAGTACAATAAAACAAAACACAAATAAATATTGTTTTGTTCGCAGCAAGTGAGCTTAGCTGTCTACTTAAAGGAATGTTTTGAAGTACAATAAAAGTAAGAGAAGGACATGATGCACAAAGTGAGTGAAAAGAACATGCTGGTGGAGTAGTACGGTAGCTGTAGAAATGGTGATAATGGTGAATAATAGGAATAATAAGAAATTGCATGTAATCTTAGGTGCTCCGTGAGAATCGAAGGCAGAAATTCATTTTGTTAAATATTTCTCTTTTAAGTTGGCTTGCTTTAGATTTTGACAATAATAAGGTGACACAAACTGAAAAGCTGCCTATTTAATGCTGTGAAAACCAAGATTTAAAAGATACTATTGCTTATATCACAATGCGGTTTTATAATGCTTTGCCAGCGCTGGATCTGTTTGGATCCACAATCGCAGATTAAGAAAATTCATTAGTTTCGAAACAACAATTTGTCCTTACTGCTGCAAATAATAAAAAAAAAAAAGACTGATATTTTGAAGGATTGTTCTGTGACATTATATTGTACACATAGTATACCTCAACATACATGTAGTGGTGCATATCTACAGCAAGATTTCTTTTCCAAAATTACTCAAAAAAACTAGCATGATATATTACGCTGATGCATCACCATAATCCAAGTGCACACACACACATCTATTGCACATTAACACGCATGCAATCTCAAATGACCACAATATTTGTGAAACGACACTGTTGTACATAAAAAGGCAATTGACTATAACAGTAATATTTTATAGGTGTATAATGAAATTATCTGAAAATAAACTTTTCAACAGGAATAATCACAACAGGTCAGAAAAAATGGCCTGACGAAACGGAATTCAAACCCGAGTCCACTGCATTCCAGGGGAATGCTATTTACAGTGCCGAAAACCTGATCCTTCAATTTGGCAACCCAGCACACAACTGGATCATCGCAACAGAGGTAAGTAATGGGTCACTTGCACATGCAGCCGGTGACCCCAACATAACCCCATTCAGGTGTGGCCAGTGAGCAATTTTATAGCTTTCAGATGGGTGGTTTGGACCCAGCTGAAAGGCTAAGTTTTGGGTGCAATCTGACACTGTTTCTAGCAGACTGCTGATGTGCAGGTAGCATGACGGGTTAGCATTCAAATATACCATTTGTCAGTGCCACCTTTCAGTCCTTCTCAATATAATATATACAGTGCACTCTCCCGATTACGACATCTCCGAACAACGACATTCTCCCGATAACGACATTGACCCCCGGTCCCGATTTTTTTACTATATGTTATTAGTAATAAAACTCTCTAAATAGCGACATACTTTTTAGACCACTCTCCGGATAACGACATTGAGTTAGCAATAATCGGCTGTGACTTTGCTAGATACAAAAATAAAAATAGCTAAAATATTGTTTCCGGTCAGTTTCATTTCATTCTCTGAGCCAATAAAAACACTTCTTTTCCGACCAATGAAATGTCCTACCAGAGGCACCTCATAGCCAATGAGATCGCTTTGTTATCGGCCAATGAGATCGCTTTGTTATCGGCCAATGAAAACACACCTGTGTCTATTGTCGTCGGAACAAAAAGGGTGACGCGCATTAAATGAGTCAGTCATCACATCGCTGACCGCTGAATCGATTGTATTCACCCGAGAACAATAACGCACCCCAAGATAAATGCACATAAATGCTGCAGTCTATCTGGTATTTTTCTGGATCAGCACCAAGTTTTGATACATGCATGAGGGGAGGCATGTCTGAATAGTCTGTCTGAAGCTCTGGCATCTTTTGTGTCTGGAAATTGAACAAAAACCTGAATGCAGAATGTCACTCTTAACAGTAGGGTGAAATAAAGGAAAACTTTTGAATTATAATACATGTATGTACAAACAAACAAACAAAAAAAACAAAACAACACACACAACACACACACACACTTCGTGTATTTTACATGTTTGGAAAGTCCGATCACTGATCACCCACTATGGTTGGTACGTTACATTCTAAGGGTCTAACCACACCCCTTTTTCCGCCATCTTGAAAATCTCCGAATAACGACATGTTCTCGATAACGACATGCACCTCTGGTCCCGAGCCATGTCGTTATCGGGAGAGTGCACTGTACTAGATAATGGCAAAGTGAACCTTACCCTCATGAATGACAAAAAGACAAAAACCAACAGCAATCATATGAACATTCTCAATCAATACTGATGGGAATCATAAGATGCAACCATTGGATAATGAAAATAATCATAATGAAAACAGACCATATGATAAGAAGCCATACCAGATTAACATCACGCTTTTGCGCAAGATAAAATAAATTCCAATAACATTGCAAATATTATCACAAAACATTCCCACCGTCTCCCGCCAACAGATAGAGACAATAATAATAACAAAAAATGTATTTAAAGAGCAACCTATCAAGGTGCTTCACAATTTGTTTTTACATGTGACATAAAACACAAACTAGTGAGCATTAGCATTACAGTCGACTTCACAGACCATGAAGGCGCTTTCCCTGATCCTGTGACCTGTCATGCATAAAGTGAGTTTTGCTTCACTTTAACTGTGGCTGACTGAGTGTCTGCCAACGAGAAACCAAGGATGATCCATCTATCTAGCAATTGCCCTTAAGTGTTACACCACTGATATACAAGCCATCAAAGGGGACAACAAAAAAGGCAGTTTCCCAACATGCAATGTTTAAAACAACTCTCTGCTGTCAATCAGTTTGTAATTTGTTAATAGAACAGTTTCTTCCTTCTCCAGTAAAATTTATTTCCGGGAAATAAGCTGTCTGGTCATGGCACTGATGATTCATAATAAGAAACAAGTCCAGACTGCCATTTTGAAAGACAAATCTCTGAGGGTGCTGACTGCCACCCAGAATAACTCTTTATTTCTACAATAATCTCTTCATTTACAAAGCTCTTGCATCAGTAAACCAACTGTTACTATCCAATTCACAGAGACATCACACCAAAACCACCCAACCAGTAATGCACATGTTGGAAGAAATCAGAAAGAAAACAATACAGCACGACAAGACAGGTAATCAAATCCCAGCCACTGCATGACAAAAAAAAACCCCAACCAATCAATAAATTACATTTGACACATGGTAAACTAGTGGAATTCAATTTATTTTTTAAAGGCACTGAGTTATTTGGCACACATGACAATGTGGCCCTCGACAACCGCAGGTTGTGTCAAAAGTTAAGGGTAAATTCTGATTTAAATTGAAGGTTAAGAAATATTACTTTGAAATAACATTATTCAGGGTTCATACAAAGTCTTGAAAACTAATTTTGATAGGTAGTCCAAACTAATTTTTACTTTTTATCACAACTCACCAGTTATTGTCTAATCTGGTGGAGCTTGCTTTTCTAAGAATTTTGATACCAAATTTGTCATTCTGGTTTAAAGGGTCTGAAAGTTATGATTTTTAAAGGAATTTCAACTTAAAACAGGATGAAAAATACATTGAATTAAATCTCATTTATCTGGCTTTCTGTGTGAGTTATTTTCAAACGTGCGCTATATTGGCGTGGTGCTCCGTGTCCTTTGTTATGAGATGGTTAAATCGGTGTGTGCGGCTCAGGGCGAAAACGGCAAGACTGTGTCTTGTTCAAGCAATGAAAACGCATGGCTACACACATTAAACAATACAGAAGATAATATACTTTGACAGAGGAAGACTTGAACTTTATTTTGATGTAGGATAACACGCTGTTTTACATAAATTCACAGCAGGAGTAGCCTTTTAATGCTGGCTTAAAATGATGCCAAAACGGGATTTCGCCCCTTCAGCGGTGCAGTTTGGACTACCTAATTTTAAGGACTTTTTAAGGACTTCCTGAGGACTCACAGTAAACAAACTAAGGACCTGTATGCCTGTGACCAAGAAATATTACATGTATGCAGCACTCAGAAATCAAGTACCCATGTGCAAGAAATATTACGACTATACAAGTGGTGTGCAGCACTGACTGAAACAGGATGTTTCTGTATCCAGAGTTCAAGCATGGTCAATTCACTCTGAAAAGTTCAGTTATTTCAGGTCCATTATGCGATTCAGTTTCCCTGACAGATACTCAAGTAAAAGTAACTTACATCGTCTATTAACATGATCAATGAAGTTCAGTCCTCTTGACAGGTGCTCCTTCCAAAGTTCCTTCAAATCAAGTTTATTAACATTATAAAACCAGTTCATTTCCCCTGTCTGATGCTCCTCCAAAGTTCATTGCATGTCAAGGCTATTAACATTATAAAGTACATTTCAGACGCTGTACTGTCTGAAGCCTACTATTATACCTAACATTATGATGTGCAGTTCAGTCCTCTCTCAAAAGTTCCTTGATTAGTATTGACAGCTGACTGACGCTCTTTCAAAAGTTTCTTGCACCATGTCTACCACTTATGCTGAACTTGGCTACCATCATGCAAATGCTTTTAAAGCGTTACTGGTCACAGCATATCAAAGTACCAATTATCAAGTGAGAAATCGGAAGATTTGAATCTCAAAGGTTTCACTTGAAACACAAATTTTAAGGACGTTTTTGCGGACTTCGGCATCATTTTCAGAATGTAAGGACTTTTTGAGGACTTATTTTTTCTTTTATGAGAATTAATTTAAGGACCTGTGTGAACCCTGATTACTATCAAATGTAATCAAGAAAGTTATTCAGTATTTTTGCTTCGCATGAAAAATGTGTAAAAACTGAGTTGTGATTGTTTACCCTCAGTATGCATATATATAAATTTATGTATTTACAATGTCAAAAAAAAATAAAATGGTATGATGACAAAACTGGTTATCAAACCCCCGGCTAGTGCATTCCGGATGACTGCTATAGCAATATATCTGATGTGCATTTAGCATGAGGGGTGATCAAATTCCAAGTACGTTGTCAGTACCACTCTTTCGATTTATTGTGAACATGATCTGTACAGCTTCTCGTAACAGTTGCACACATCAAACTGGTCCGGTGTTGGAACCTCATTAAAACTAGCCCTCGAAGTTGTTTTCATGAAGTTCCAACAGCCCAGCTACGAGATGTACAACGTCAAAAAAAGATCGAAAGAAAAATACAGTGGCATGACAAAGCCGGAATCAAACCCCCGGCCAGTGCATTCCAGATATATAAATTTATGTATTTACAATGTCAAAAAAAAATAAAATGGTATGATGACAAAACTGGTTATCAAACCCCCGGCTAGTGCATTCCGGATGACTGCTATAGCAATATATCTGATGTGCATTTAGCATGAGGGGTGATCAAATTCCAAGTACGTTGTCAGTACCACTCTTTCGATTTATTGTGAACATGATCTGTACAGCTTCTCGTAACAGTTGCACACATCAAACTGGTCCGGTGTTGGAACCTCATTAAAACTAGCCCTCGAAGTTGTTTTCATGAGGTTCCAACAGCCCAGCTACGAGATGTACAACGTCAAAAAAAGATCGAAAGAAAAATACAGTGGCATGACAAAGCCGGAATCAAACCCCCGGCCAGTGCATTCCAGATGACTGCTATAGCAAAATATCTGATGTGCACTTAGCATGAGGGGTGATCAAATTCAAAGTTCGTTGCCAGTACCACTCTTTCAATTTTCTGTGAAAGTGATCTGTATAGTTTATTTCATAACAAATGTATACATATGTACAATGTAAAAATGATTGAAATGGGAAAAAAAAAAAAAGAATAAAACTGGCAATCGAACCCCTGGCCATTGCATTTCAGATGCAAAACATCTGACGTGCACTCAGCATGAGGGGTTATCAAGTTTTAAAGCTTGGACACGCCTATATACAATCCATCCATCTAAGCAAAGTGAACCTGGACTCTAGACTGTATGGCTACCCAGCAAAGTGGACAGGACAGCATCACCTCAGCACACCCTTGGCAGCAAATCAGGTGTCCACATGGTAGAAAAACAACTTTCACTGGTCTTGTGAAACACACTCTGCATGTCAGTTTGTTTTGAAGTCTAGCATTTTCTGTCCTCAAATTTCGCAGATTTTCTGAAGAAACAAATAAGTTTGAACCAAACACTAAAATGATTATTACTCTATATATTATATATAATATATTATTTCAGTTACAACATTTTAGTTACACTGTATAATTATGTTCTTGTTACAACACTCTTTTTCTTTTTCACAACATTCTTCCTCCATACAACATCAAGTCTTGTTACAACATTCCATCTATTTACAACAACCACTCCCAAACCGGATTTGTGGGAAGAGAAGCCGAAAACCAGCCAGATCTGTGGGGAGATAAGCCAAAAAATCTAAAAAGGCTAACCAGAGCAGTAAAAGGAAGCCGTTGCAATCAGTGCTCTAAACGTCCAGTTTATACGTGACGTCTATCAACATACATCTGTGCTTGTATGTAAGAAAACTTATGTCAGACCAACATATATATTTAAAACCACACAGATGAGCTTTTCCAAATTCAGTCACGCCAAAACTGCACATGGCAGAGTGTCACTGTCTGCGGTTCGGTAAAAGATATGGATTAGGCCTTGGTCTGCTGGTGAACAAGATGGTGAGCTGACTCATTCAAGTTTAGCAAAGACAGAAATAAGAACAGTTGGGAAAAAAAAGGAAAAGCTGACAAAAGCAAGCATTGAAGCTCACCGTCAACAGAATGCTTCTGTTCTAGACTGAGAGAGCTCATTCCGGAGGTAAAGAAGAGAAAGAAAATGAGAGAGAAAACAAATAAAACAGTCCATTAGACCATCTTGTTTGCACGTGCTATGAGGACAACACTTTTACAGTACATGTGTAGCGAGAAAGTTTGATTCAATAAATGGATATCAAGAATTCAGCTATAAGCACCCTATTTCTGTATGGAAGGACAAAAATGAAAATATTCTTGAAAGCGCATGATGTTATAGTTACAAAGCAGCAAACATTTCAAAGATGCGTCGTCCAGATTTTACAACATCGTTTTTTAAAGTTAGTTCCCAATTGAATATCTGTGTGAAGACACACAAAATCTTTGTCTTCTTTACATGTGCTTCTACATGTTTACTGTATCAAAATTTAGATACTGTTAAAGTTAAAAGTGTATTCTGTCAGTTGGTAACAGTAACTTGGCTCACTGTGTTAAATGTCGATTGTCACGAGTGGAGTGAGCGATAGTTAACGGGGGGGAAAGGAGGAGAGTAAAATTAACGCACGTAGACAAGTAAGTTAAAGCGTGCATGTTGTGAGTAGTGGGGGGTCTGAATGAGGCGAAAGCGCTGTATTACTATCACTGCAAGTTAGAAGGTCCTACTGAACGGACGCTAGTAAGAGCCCAGCGGGCGAACATAAGGGGAGCAGTCGGAAGACGGATGAGAGTGTTTTTCCAGTGATGACTGGTAGGTAGAACGTTGATTGATAATTATGATTGATGTATTATATTATATTCGTCTATTACCATGATGTAAATAAGTATATGTGAGGAATGTGGAAGTCCTTGATATTGGATATAGCAATGTGCGCCATGAGCGATAGATGAAAGTTGAGTTCATGGATTTGTAGCGCGAGTGAGTAGTGTGTACTCCGATGGAGGTGTGTTACCGTAAGATGTTTGGTGAGTGAAAGGTGAACTATTGTGTGTACGCTTCATGGGTTGTAAGGAGAGGTGGAGTGAATAGAAATGGTAGGGTATTATACCAATGTAATGTTACTCTTGTAGGTGTCGGGGACGGGCCGAAGAGCCACCTCGATGAGCACAGGGGATAGGCCAGCATAGGGCCGGAGGCCACACATAGGTCAAGAGTGAGGCTGTCGGTGCAGGACAGTAGAGGCACATAAAGTCGTGGCAGTCAGGCCACGGACAGGGACGTAGATATGAGCGTGAATGTGATAATGTACTATTGCCATGTTGATGGGCTATTGAAATGATAATGTGCTATTGCCATGTTGATGGGCTATGAAAATGATAATGTGCTATTGCCATGTTGATGGGCTATTGAAATGATAATGTGCTATTGCCCTGCTGAGGTGCTAGTGGAATGCTAAGGTGTATGACAATAGGAAGGTGATATTGAGAGACTGCGGTGCCAGTGAATTATTAATGTGCTATTAAGACCCTGAGGGGAGAGGCTGAGGCCGAAGTGCCTTTAGGAAGTAACTACCGGGTTGTGGATCCGAGGAAGAGTGCATGTGAGAATAAGGCCGTTGTACGGCAGTTAATTTCAATAATATAATGTATGTAATTGCGCTATTATCTGTATGATTATGTTTAAATAAATGTGTGAGTCTGATGGGTTGTTCTGTTAAGTGTTAATCTTGTTTGTTCGTGATTGTTGTCCTGTCATAAACTATTACATCTCCCAGTCTGGGATTTGTGACATCGATAGTGTCACTGTTTTACTGCATGAAAATAACTAACATACTGCCAGTGGCCTGTTCAGGAACGGCCTGTTCAGTGACCCCATAATTTGTATTTTTTTTTTTGTATTTGTATAACTCTTTAATCCCATTTGGGAAATTTTGCCTTTGTGCCATTGCACCCCAGTTACAACTGGAGCAGGCACGTCGTCGCCACAGTGCAGCGCCGGTCGGCGTTTTTTTTTTTTTTTTTTTGGTGGTGGGGGGATGAGGGGGAGTGGGTCTGACCCATGCTTGACATATCCGATAGGGTCAGTGCCACAGGAAACCACGTGCGCTGCTGTGGAACAGCCATGCCCAACTCGTTTATTTAATTAACTAACAATGTCAATGTAAATACGTATTTTGGATTATGAATCACTTCTCTGCTATAAATTGGGCGGATGAAGACACTGAGATACCCCCATAACCAGAATGATTGAGGCGGGATATAAACGGGGCGAGGTAAGAATGTGCAGCAAGGCAGGACCAACCCAACAAATATGGCCAGCTGGCCAATGGGACATTTAGTTGGAAAACCCTCACATGGCTATTGGAGCTGAGAGAGGAGAACTTATGGGGACGCCTGGTGCACTAGGATTCTGATTCCTGTCATCAATCATCATCATCGAAGTTTGATCAATGAAACTTGTGCACTTTATATGGCAGTTTTTTGGCAGCAAATGTTCAAACGAGTGATATACAATGCATTGCATCATAATCCTACATAACAACTAATAACAGTTTTGTTTAGTCCTTTTTGCAGTTGTTACACCACAAAACAAACTAATGATACTTAAAAATTGATTACATATCTGCGTTTGAGGTCGAGTTTGGGTTTACAGGAACAATAATGGCCAGTTGTGTCTTTCACGACTTTTGGGGCACTTTCTCATGGCTTGATTCTCAGAGACTGATCAAATTAAAGTTCACAGATATACAGATAACATAAAAAAGGCCTGTATGCAATGGTTTTATCAGTTAAGGGTAAAGTGCAGTTTAGCCATCCAAATTCTTCCTGTGCAGGTGTGTTTCAGCTGTTCCGTAAACTGCCCGCGCTCCTGATTTCATAGAAATAAACCCCAGCTATTTTCACACACTCCATAAAAGGAAAAGTCACGTGCCTTTAGGCTGATTCTAGGCAGGGAATTGCTGGGCCGGGCGTTAAATGTAAAAAAACAAAACATCAGTATAAAGGACTACCTCACCCCCCCCCCCCCCACCACACACACACATACAGCCGCTCTCAAAGTCATGCACTTGTGGGATCCATATGTCCCCCCACCCCACTTGGAAAATGAACCATTATAGAGGGAGTTTGTTTCGCTCTGGGAATAGAAGAACATGAATGCGCAGAAAAACGGGGGGCTTAACTGCACTTTTACTGAGTAAAATTTTCAAAATGGACTTTGTGAATGGAACAGATTTTTAGAGGCAATTTTGTCAATATGTCAAAATCTTTACATCAACTCTTAGATCTAGGTTTCAATCTCATTCAGAAAGGACTAGAAGTGTCTGCATCAATTACATACCTGCCTCTGCTGCCAACTCAGCTGTGTTTGGTTCCTGCCTCTGAGATAAATCACCACCTCCCACAATATTCATTTGCCTTAACTCGTTGATAATGTTGTACCGAGACAGGCCTTTCCCTAATGAGGAGAAAAGGATAACATGCATTCCATACAATATAAAAACTCGCATGATTTTTAACAAGATCTACTACCACTCATACGGCTCAGAATAGCATGAAATTTTGAAGGCCTCTGCCTTTCAACCTGCAGAAGCTTTTGTTCAGAGATTTGAAATGGTGGAGAAGTATTTTTGAAGAGTTTGCTTCATGTTGCTGATTGATTACCCTGATAATAATAATAATAATAATAAATAGAATTATTACTCAATGCGCTGTACATTGCATCAATAATTCATGCATACACTTTCCAAATCTCATACTAAAACAGGCACTCTCATCCATACAAACTTTCAGTTTCACACATATAGACGCTCTTAGTCATATAACACTAGCTTAAAGCACACGGGCCCTCCAATTTTTTTATCCTGACAGGAGGAGACTAGGTGCTCGGTCCTACCTACCACAGGATCAGGGACAGGAAGATATGAGAAAAATCCAAAACTTCTGACATGCCTGCACCAACTGGGATTCCAACCAGAGCATGTAAGAATCATTCTTTTTCATCAATACTTATTTAAAAAATTCAATTCTGTTGCTTAATAGCCAAGGTGGTAATCAAGATTAAGCTGCAAGATGGAGGCGGGAAGTGCTTCACAACCACTCACATAAAATCACTCAATAAATATCAAATGAGAAACATTTGATGGACCGAAAAGAAAAAAATTAGTCCAATCCATTTATCTTGTCATGGCTTTTGTCGACATTCTGGGTAACTTGACACAATTTTTAAGTCCCAACCTGTTCCTTCTTTAATGCTGCTAAATATTTCCCCATAGCTCGACTCGTTATTCCATTCTTTCCTCTTATATCGACACATTTCTCCCCGTACAAGAGGAGGTGTGTGGACACAGAGGATGACCCTTGGCTTCAGTAATGTCAATGTGGAGTGCCATGCATAAGCGCACGGTGGTAAAAGTACAGAATACTACAGTATTAAATTTTTTTTTCTTCACAAAACATTTGTGCGCCGTTGATACTAGGCCTTGACCGAGATTGCTTGGTTAAATGCCGTACTGTGGGTCTATCGGTATCATCACTTCTTCTGAAAAAACAGTCAGGTCAAGCTTAAAAAGAAATAGTAAAAACATGCGCATCTGATGTATAGCTACAGCATTTCGCCGACATCGGCAAATCTTTGCCACGCAACTGTTCCACATAATAATATTGAAGGAAAGCGTGACAGTATGGCGATAATTAAAAGAACAAGGGACATAAACTGCGTTATTTAGTGGACACTTTTTCCCATAATGGTGATGTTTGATCTCTTCCCCCCTTTCTTTTCCACTACTAATCTGCTATTTCGACTTTCTCTTTACTCGACGAAAGTCAGACGGTCCCACTGATGTCGAGGTATTAACCCATACCCCGCGCGCTACCCGTAAAGCCCGCTGCACGGTCAGTGACCTTACTCGCGGAGAATCTTATCTGGGGTCACTGACCCGTGCCGCTTTGCGATGACCACAAACGCTGTCCACGTGGTTCGGTTTTTATTGATCGGTATGAAAACATTCGCTGCTATGCCTTATCACGCTTGACAATGAATTAACCAGCAAAATCTTAGTCTGTCAGTCTCTAACCAATGATCTGACTTATGATTCCAAACTGACAGCTGTAGTTTTCGTGAGAACGAAGCATGATAACTAGCCACGCCCTCCCAAGCCCTACATAAATGGTTTCATCCTGATTGACACATACTAATAAACCAATGTGGGCATTTGGGGCAAAGATTATTGCAGAGCTTCTTTCTGATTGGTTCTTAGATACAGACAACTCCAGATGGTGGTCAGCTTGTGAGAAAATGAGATAATATTGCAAATTTGTTGAGCAACAGTTCGCATGTTGATGTTACATCTTTTGAAAGTGTGGGGAGAGCCTTTGAAAGCTTAGTCTTTGTGATTCCGACCAGTGGTTCACTGGTTAACATGTCCATGTCACAATGCGTTTGATTTAGAAGAGATACAGTGAACAATAACACGGTGGTTACATCTCAAAAAGGTCAGTGACCTGATGAGTGAAAATACGGCTTACGCGTGGCGCGGTCAGCTTGATCTTCCCGACTTTTGCCGCCCGTGCGGCGTGAGCGCTTGCGAGTAAATACCGACAATTGCCGCCCCTCGCAGGGTGAAGGTTAAGATTGCACTGTAATTAAGAAACTGTCAATTTCTTTTTAAAATGTGGGAGATCCTTTATCATGTGACTGATATCAGTTGTTCATAAACATTCCAATTATCATCAATACTGTCAGCACACAGGTATTCGTCTGTTGTCTCTAAAGACCCTACCTTCAATGCGAAGTAGACGAGCTGCACGGTAAACGTGTTCCTTGCTATAACCCTGCTGAACCAGTAGCTTCACCTCACATATGGCTTCAACGTGTACTTCACAAACATCTGCAAATAGCAGATCAATACACCAATGAACCAATCAATCGACCAATGATAAATCAATCAACACATGAACCAGTCAGTCAACCAAGGAACCAATCAGTCAATTGGTGTAAAATTCAATGAACTGATGAACCCAATCAACTGACTCACTCTTTAACCAATTAACTGATAAACAGGTCTCTAATCCTCATTTAACCAACCTTTCATTCACTGATCTAATGTTTAAAAATTGAATAAACAACCAAATGGCACGTGGCTCAATCAAGTGATAAATCATTAGTCCTTCTCAGTAAATTGATCAATTAAGAAATCAAAAGCTGCCAGAAAACAAGTCATCAATTCGTGCTTGATCTACAAGGAATAGGATTATTCATTTGGATGCTCAATTCTATTGACGCTCTGGTATCCAGTGTGTTGTTGTTCGTCCATCGCAGGCAATGAGGACCACTGACATCCCTCTATGATGGGGTTGGGACTGGGTGTGTCCGGAGATGGCTGGTGAGTCCAATCCGGGCACAGAAGTGATTCCCACACACTGGGCAGGTGTGGGGGGTGGCTGCAGTGGATGTGCTAGCCGCTCTCTCTTTTCGGTGGCATCGCTTTTTTCAGTCTCTGCTGTCCGTTTCTTTTCGGCTGACTTGGCGCCTCTGGTGATCAGTCGGCACCAGGTTGCGCGATCTAGCGCCACTGACTCCCAGGACGTGTGATCTATGTCTAGTTACTTCAGGGAGACTTTCAGGTTGTCTTTGAATCGCTTTCGTGGACAACCATGACAGCGCTTGCCTGTGGCGAGCTCCCCGAAGAACAGCTGTACTGGTATCCAATGTACATTGTAAAATTTAGGGGTCATCCATACAATGTGTTCACTCAGTTTTAGCCTATTTTTTAGGCTGCCAAATCATCAGCCTGTGAGGTATTGGTGTTCACTACAAACCCAAACCCCAACCGGTACAAACAGGATATGGGGAAGATTTTATGAAAAAAAATGAGGTGATGAGACAAATACTAGTACCATGGAATTCACCACAATGGTTTACAAACTCACGGCCAGGGTCATATTGATTGTGAGTATTTGATGATTTGGATCAAAACAGAGTCGGCCCTAGTTAACAATGAATCCATCATTATGAGACTGACTAGAAAAGCTTCCAACAGCTGAAATTGATAGATCTATACTTGAAGAAATTATAAGATCGCTGTCCACCCACTATTGATGAAATCATGCGGGCAAGAAATACATGTAGATCTATCATGCAGATAGCCATAAACACACAAAGAAACGTGTGGTGATTGTGTGAAACAAAACAAAAAAAAAATGCGGGAGGCTCCCTGGAACGTGGGGAGACTTCAGAGGTCTGTAATTCCTGTACATGTTCACACCACACAGGAGAGAGAATCAGAATTGGTGCAATATTGGAAAGTTTTTCAAATATGGAAATGATTCCGAAATGCTTCGGCAGGGATGGTTGTCACTAGGGGTTTTCTTGTTGGAAACATTCGTAATCTTCGTCATAGCAGATGACTTGTTTACTGTCTATTAGTTAAAACTCCCAAATATACCTACTGTTAGACTGACGTCTTTGTCTGTACTCTTGAACCATTCTCCAAGTCAGCTGGGTCAGAGAAGACAAAACGTAAAACATTAGTTTGAATCAGCAGGACCTACAGCTTTCAAAACTGACATAAAGAGTTCAAATTATTCAAATTGCTCTAACTCAAATTTAAATTTCTCTCTGATCTAAAAGTCTCCCATAATATGCTACAGTCTTCCTTCAGATGCCTACCACAGCACCACACACTCGTTTCTAGGCAAGAAAATAGCACCAAACTGAAAATGTGTCAAATACAGTCGCGTGAGCGCTGGGTTATCGAAGGGAGTAAAAAAAAATATTGTCAAAACGAAAAAGTTGTATGTAGCAAAGGCCTCCCATAAGACATAATATTATATCCAAACGATACAAGAGAATGCAAAGAAAATGGGAAGACAAGAAATACCATCAGAACAAAATTTCTAAAAGATTGCCTAAAACTTGAATGAAAATAAAGGTCAATACAAAAAAGACTGACTTAGATTAATTGACACTTAAGACAATTAATCTTACCATCTTTGAGACTGTCATTCTTGACTTCAGGCTGTTGTGTTGAGCAGAAAAAGAGGCCAAATTCACCACAATGAAATGCTCGTGCCACTATCTTTTTTTATCATTAGACATAAGATAATGATATGTATATATATATATATCCAACTTACTGTAAAGCGGCAGTTCCGCAAGGCATTCACAGCCTGGATAAACTCTGGCTCCATTAATTGACGCACATATTCACAGTCTGGAGAATTCAAGATATGCTCTATGAATGCATTGGTTCCCCTAGACCAGTCACGCAACCGGCAGCCACAATGAAAACACTGGACTTTGTCTGGAGGATCTGAGAAAGCAAAAAAGTTTAGCTTGTACAAATGTGATGAAGGAATGGTGTTTGTGCAGTAGTGTTAGTAGTAGTTTTGTAGTGGTGGTACTACTGTAAAGTGTAAGTATTACATTGTTTTTATTATCAGAAATATTTTAAAAAGCAGTTACAGTACAACTATTCGTGTTCATCTAGAAGTAGTAGTAATGATTTACGGTAGCAGTTGAATTAGTGCAATCACTGGGGTCTTAGTGTAATAGCAGTAGCAGTGCTTTCGTAGTGGAAGTCGTGTAATTTTACAATTCTGAGGTAGTGTTATTAGCAGCTAATGTAGTACATGTATAGGAATAATGTAGTGTAGTAATCATACTACAAAAAAACTACTATATGGAGCTGGGTCCATGAATGCGTTCAGTGAAAAAGCTCTGAAATCACTCATAAAAAAAAACATAGGAAATTTCTTAGATAGAAAATACATGTAAGCTAGCGTGCTGGTTCATGTGGGCATATTATATGGGAAGACACAGAACCGTTATAGTTTAATACTTTTAGAATTTTGTCAATTTGAGCTGGAGAAATAGAGTCTGCCATTTTAAGGAAGAATTAAACACATATTACTTTCTCCCTCCCCACTTTTTCCTTTCTGCTTACAGTACTGATAGCCTGCTTGTAGAAAGTTACATGAGAAGCCATAAGTCATGAAAGAACAGTCTTTCCATTCTGTCCTCTGTGTCTTTTAGTTCTCTTTATTGTCCATGTGTTGAAATTCTCAACAATTTCTGTTCTTTATTCCTCTGGTGTTGTTAAGGTCATCATCATACCTGATGGACCAACTATTATTATTATTATAAATTTACAAAATGATTTTTAAATTTAAACAACTACAAATAGGGTTCTGGTCTGCAGAAATTCTTGGAATTGGGGCAAAGTTTTAACACGACGAAAAAAACCCAAATATACAAACAGCACTGTGTTAGTAACAAAAAAACAGAAATATTGTACAATAAATTCCAAAAAATATTATTCTCCGTTGACAAAACAGTGTCCCCTGTGCACACCATGTCGTTATGTACATTATTTTACCATCACCAGCTATGCACAATGCTTCATTCACCATCTTTCTGTCTCTCTAAATATCAATGTCAAGATAGGAAGGTTGAGCTAAGGTGGGGTATCATGGTGTGGAATGGTATATATATGGTTGATATGTTGATAAATTAGCTGATTCTGAGACTGCAAGCTACTCTTACAGATGTTGGCTGGTTACAGTATCTAGCTAGCCCCAAGGAAAGAAATTTTTGATCACACTTTTTTTATAATTCATTTGAATTGATTCTACTCCACGTAGAAACAAATTTCAAACTTATTATTTGCTGTGGCTTAACTCTTTCCATGCCAAGGCTATTTCCACGTTTGTGCCAAGGGTTTTTTGCTCGCGAAAATCAAACCAAACGTGAATCAGAAAATTGAGAATATTACTACCTCAAATCATTGAAACCTAAGTATGTTATGAGGCTGAAAAACACATAAAGAAGTGTATGATAGATAGGAAAGTGAAGTACAAGCAAAAGGAAGAGCAGATTCGTGCGAAACGACATCGACGATAGGTCATGCGTTGGTTCAAACGCAATCGGCCATACTGACAATACATCGGGGATTGGCATGGAAAGAGTTAAAAATCATTTATAAATTAAATAAATAATCTTGTACAGAGGACCGTCGTGTTTAACGACACTGCTAATAACTGGACCTTGCCGACAATAAGAATATTTTAAATCCCCGTTTTTTTCTGCTATATGAGCTTTATAATAAAGTACTCCAATCATGGCAATCTATAATCGGTCATCGGAGCACCTGCTATTAGTGAGACAATTAATTTTGAGTGCGTACAGGGAGATTCCAAGCGTTACGGCGTGACCAAAAAGGGCACTTTTTTGCCTTTTATCTTTTCTAGAAGTATTATTAGTAACAATACAGACTATAAATTTCACACTAATAAACTAGGATTTATTGTGTTCAGGATGGCACCAAGAGAAATAAAATCAAAAGTTAATGAGGTAGTCAAACCCTTGACCAACCCTTGACCGTTACGGCGGGACGAAAAAAAACCATTTTTTTTTGGTCATAAACTTTAGATGTAAAATTCATGTCCCCTAGATGCACTTGAAGTCCCATCTTTACATATGTGATGGGTAAAAGGACAAACTTAGTTACCATAATGGTAGCAAAGCTAATAGTTTTTAAGTTTATGTGAGAGAAGGATAAAAGTGACCGTCACGGCGTGACGCGGTTTCGATTATTGACAGCTCTTTTATTTTTTAACCAATTTTGTTTAAATTTGGTTTGTGTATATCTCATATCCTGGCCATAAGTCCGTTCGAAGGGTATTTTGATTTTTTAAGTTTCTAAGTTTACACATTAAAAAAAGGGAAAAAAACGTTACGGCGTGACAAACTAACCTCTAAAATGTTGTCAATAGTAAAATACCCAGTCCAACAAAACTGGTGTACAATTGTTCCTTTATAGAGGGGCTATCATGTAAACAATAAGGCTGCATCTTAATTATAAACCAGGAACTTCAGCAGATGTTAAAAACATGCACCTACTTTCTGGACGAGAGTGAAATTCTGACCAATTTTTACCTAACACTCAATAACGAATAAAATAACCACTTTGATCTTCTAAAACTCGAAAAATTAATATGGACCTTCAACCTAGAGTCTTTTTACCTATTACCTGTAATTTAAAACCATGGACACGGTTATAAACCCATTTTGAAAATTTTGACCTCACGACCTACTTGCTTGGAATCGCCCTACAGCAAATGTTGTTGGCAGTTGCAGAACAACGTATTGGGAGTCAGACAATAAGAATATGTATTGTCAGGGTTCCTGTCACGAGCGAGTGAGCGAGGATCAGTAGTTACGAGAAGAGGGTTAGAATAAAGTTAACCCACGGGCCACGGGGTAAGGGAAAGCGTGCATGTTGTGAGTGGTGGGGGTCTGAATGAGGCAAGAGCGCTGTATTACTATCACTGCACACTAAGACGTCCTAGGGAACGGACGCAGGAGAAAGCCCCAGAGGGCGAACATAAGGAGAGCAGTCGGAAGACTTGGGAGTAGTGTTTTTCCAGTGATGACTGGTAGGTGAAACGATGATTGATAATAGTTATGATTGATGTATTATATTCGTCTATGACCATGATGTAAATAAGTATATGTGAGGAATGTGGAAGTCCTTGATACTGTATATAGCAATGTGCGCCATGAGCGATAGATGAAAGTTGAGTTCATGGATTTGTAGCGAGAGTGAGTATTGTGTACTACGGTGGAGGTGTGTTACCGTAAGATGTTTGGTGAGTGAAATGTGAACTATTGTGTGCACGCTTCATGAGTTGTAATGAGGGGTGAAGTGAATAGAAGTGGTATGGTATTATACCAATGTAATGTTATTCTTGTAGGTGCCGGGGACGGGCCGAAGAGCCGCCTACGGTGAGCACAGGGGATAGGCCAGCATAGGGCCGGAGGCCACACATAGGCCAGGAAGGAAGCTGTCGGTGCAGGACAGTAGAGGCACATGAAGTCGTGGCAGTCTGGCCACAGACAGGGATGTATATATGATCATGAATGTGCTATTGAAATGATAATGTGCTATTGCCATGTGAATGTGCTATTGAAATGCTAATGTGCTATTGCCATGTTGAGGTGCTATTGGAATGCTAATGTGTTATGGCAATAGGAAGGGGCTATTGAGAGACTGCGGTGCCAGTGAAATATTAATGTGCTATTAAGACCCTGAGAGGAGAGGCTGAGGCCGATGTGTCTTTAGAAAGTAACTACCGGGTTGTGGACCCGAGGAAGAGTGCATGTGGGAATAAGGCCGTTGGACGTTAGTAAATTCAATAATATAGTGTATGTAATTGCACTTTTATCCGTATCTTTATGTATAATAAATGTGTGAGTCTGATGGGTTGTTCTGTTAAGTGTTATACTTGTTCGTTCGTGATTGTTGTCTTGTTATAATTATTACATCTCCCAGTCTGGGATTTGTGACAGTTCCTGCACTTCTTTAAGAAATTCTCCAGGAGTTTTCCAGGGGTTTTCCAGGAGTAAAAATGTTAAGTTCCAGGACTACTTTAAGATCAGAAAATAAGGGAAAAAAACGGTAACTCTGATCCTCCAGCTTTTTTTGTCTTTTTTTTCATACAGGGCAAATTTCAGGGCTATTACATGGGTTTTCCAGGGTTTTTTAAAATAAAAATTAAAAATTCCAGGGGCCCCTGGAATTCCAGGGGTGCGCAGGAACCCTGTATTGTTCTCTGTTTGTAACTACACACACACCACACCCGTCTTGCCAGTTGTGGCCCCATCTGGCCATCACTCGCTTTGGCCTAGTTTGCTTTCTCTCCCCACTGACCACGTGCTGTGACAGCACAAGATGCGCAGTCAGTTCAAAATGATGACTCTCACTGAAGCAAACTGGGACAGGCCGTGAAGGCTACACCCGTGTAGCTTCGTCAGACACGTGCACTGTCTGGTCACTACCTGCGATGCACGATAATTATTAATTACATGTAGCACAGTCATTGATCGTCACTAATGGCAGTACAGCGTATGCTCTTTGTCTACACGAGGTTTCGCAACCACATGCCTACACTTCCTGCATCACAAACACATGGCCAGTCTGTTCCCATACTGTGAATAACGCGCAGCACAAGAAACTGGAGGAAACAAATATACATGTACTTGGCTATCTCTAACTTTTGCATCTGGCTCTCTTGTAACTTGATCAAAACATGGCTACTCCCAGCACAAACAAAAAAAAAGTGCCAATATGAAGGCTAAGACCTGCCGTCAGTTTATGTTGATGTACAGGACATGCTATTAATCTATATATAATTGGGTAAAATTGGACGGTTGTACTCTATAGCTGAAAAAACTACTGAACGTAGAGCCATGAAAAAATTACTGAAAGTAGTTCAAAGACTGAGCAAGGTTTGTATCAATTCATTTTAAGGATGCAACAACCTTAAAAATTTAGAAAAATAGAAAACAAAATGGGCCTTTCGAGGTTTTCCGATTCGTCATTTTTACAGCTCAGACAGGGCCGAGTGTAGTAAGATATTTTGGTAACTCGAAACTTTGGTCACCTAAGGCTCAGGAACCGCATCACACTCAGGCTTCAAACTTTGCACAACAGCATATTATCAATGCGAAATTAACATGGGCTATATTAGAAATTATTAAATGTTCAGGCTTCTACGTTTCATTTTTCATTGTTTCGGCATCATTAGATCTATTTCGAGTCATGGTTCGCCATTTTAAGGTTTCGTTATCAATTCCTGCCATGTGTTCACTATCCAACACACTAACCCGTGCACAAATCATGCTATTGTACGGGACGCGCAGGGTCTCAACTCACAAAGGCAGAGCAGTTAGACTTAATTAAAAACAAACAAACAAAAATAAAATAAACAAATAGGAACAGGCAAGATGAAGCAGGTCCATAATAACCACCCAGAACTGAAACTAATATTCAAACCAATTTATCCCGGGCTGGGCCGGGGACCTCAGCTAGTTAAACTATAATCAAGTGAGGCAACCATAAAAAAATAGTTGGGTATTTTCATCCACTGCCTTGCTTTTTGTGCCCCTTTGTGGAATGGCAAGACCTAAGATGTAATGAGACATTTGTGGTGGAACATGACCTCTCATTATAACTAAGTTCTACTGTACAGAATTTTGTCCAAAATGGATGAGTCCACGTGATTTATCATTTAAAAAAAAAGTAAACTGAGGCAGTACAGAAAAATTTCATATAATTTTTTGGTCACATGGTCACAAAGTTTTAGGTGCTTACGTGTTCACCCTCAAGCTCAGCTATACTTAGTACGATGGTTCAAATTCTTAAGCTCTTTCAG
The DNA here is from genome assembly GCA_963931925.1 of Onchidella celtica. Lineage (NCBI taxonomy): Eukaryota > Metazoa > Mollusca > Gastropoda > Systellommatophora > Onchidiidae > Onchidella > Onchidella celtica. The sequence continues at coordinate 43,883,986 of OZ007583.1, forward strand.
AATTAGAGTGCGAAAGATGCGAGATGAGAATGAATAAATCAGTCTTCTCATTTTGCTTACGTTTTCCGTACAAACTCACCCAGATAGAAAAACCCAGCCAGCGCTAACTGATCTGCACAAGGAAAGCCGGGGGGTCGCCAATCTGGAAATGTCTGTCTTCTTTCCTCACATAAACTCATGTTGGGAAACATAGGCACGTCAAGCCTGTGCATGTTGGCAAGATGCTGACGCCATCTTTGAGGCTGCAAACTGCTATTTGGAAATCCTCCTGAAGCATACAATGTTGGACGGGCTGAAGAAGAGGCAGGGGGAGCGTATGATGAACTTGTCTGATTAGTTGTTGCAGGACCTCCAATATGATCACCAGAGCGGCTTCTGGATTGATTGAATGCTGCTTCTCCTCTACCTGTGGATCCTGTCATGGAATCTGTGGCTGATGTTGATGAAGTCACAGCTGAGGAGGTTGTAGATGTTGATGCAGCAGTAGACTCGCTGATGCATGTGCCAGTGGATGCGAGTGCAGTCGTCCCCGGTGGCAAAATGCTTGTGGCTTTCCTGATAAGACCAGTATTCTTGCATGATGCAAACGAAGGTGAATTTGAAGAGTTAACACCAGTCTGACAGCCTTCAGTACTAGAACATGTTTTGGGAGGTGGACCGCTTTTGCTTGACAAGCACTGATCATGCTTGCTACTAGAATTTGGTTGAACAGGCTTAACCTTTACATCATTGCCACCTGTCGGATGACTTCCAGATGGCATCCAGAAATCATGTGTTGAAGAAGAAGCTATGGGAGTATCTGCTGAACTTGTCTGATTTGTCGTTGCAGGGCATTCAACACGATGATCATAACAGCTCCTGGGGTAAGTGTTTGCTGCTTCTCCTCTAGCTGTGGGTCCTGTTATGGTATCTGTGGCTGATGTTGATGAAGACAGAGATGAGGAGGTTGTAGATGTTGATACCGCAGTACGCTCGCTGATGGATGTGCCAGTGGGTGGGAGCGCAGCCGTTACTGGTGGAAAATCGTCTATGGCTTTCCAGATAGGACCAGTGCTCTTGCATGGTGCACATGAAGGTGAAATAGAAGAGTTAACACCAGTCTGGGAGCCTTCAGTACATTTTGGGGGAGATGGGCCTCTTTTGCTTGACAAGCATTGATCATACTTGCTACTAGAATTTGATTGAACAAGTTTGGCATTTATACCATTGTCATCTGATGTTGGATGACTTTCACATGACGTCAAGGAATCATGTGTTGAAGAAGAGGTTGTGGGAGTATCTGCTGAACTTGTCTGATTTGTCATTGCAGAGCATTCAACACGATTACCATAACCGCTTCTGGGGTGACTGTCTGCTGCTTCTCCTCTAGCTGTTGGTCCTGTCATGGAAACTGTAGCTGTTGTTAATGAAGTCATAGTTAAGGATTTTGTAGATGATACGGCAGTAGACTCGCTGGTGGATGTGGTCAAACTGACATTGCCTGTGGGTGTACGCGCAGTCGTCTCTGGAGATGAAAAGTGTGTGGTGCTTTCAAGACTGATGGCAATCCTATCCAATGGTTCAGGTGAAACTGAATTAGGAGACAAGTTAACTTCGAGATCTGGACTAGATTCTATGACTATGTCAGGCATTTCTTCTGGTAGATTAGTCTCTGTGAGATCATGTTTTTCGGGGAGGCCAGACATGCTTGTTGTTTATTATTAAGTGCACAATTAAATCCCGAAAGAGACTGGCCAAACCTTTACCACCATATGTGACCCAGAAAAAGCTTCACCTGTTGGTCTGTAGAATATGGAAACAGAAAAGTTGTCAGAAATATGATATGAATCACTTTCACACTTAATTGGAAGTGAAGGACAAGCACTAGTCAATATGTCCGATTCTTACTTTTACAATTGACGAGGAAAATAACATGGTAATAAATAAACACTTAGCAGTATAACAAATTAATCCTAATGGAAGCACTTAACATTTGGAGGAAGGAGAGAGAGAGAGAGAGAGAGAGAGAGAGAGAGAGAGAGAGAGAGAGAGAGAGAGAGAGAGAGAGAGAGAGAGAGAGAGAGAGAGACAGACAGACAGACAGACAGACAGACAGACAGAGAGAGAGAGAGAGAGAGAGAGACTGCAGGAGATCTACACAAGAAGAGAACTCCCGTCAAACAAGTTGAATTATCAAAGACTGCAGGTGAAAAGCCAGATTTATGATCTAGTGTGGTTCGGCCCTCATTATAACTAGGAAGCCAAATTATTGTAAATTTATTGCAATTGTGTTACTTCAAATTCATCACTTTTTCTCCAATTTGTGCATGATGGTTCAAAATTGATCCAATTGATTGTATGTCTATGAGCACGATGATCACAATTGTTTCTCGTTTTCCTGGAATTTGAGTTTGATCTTCTAATATGTCTGATTTTTTACATTTTCAAAATGAACACAATGTATGGGACCTAAGAAAAACTATACTAATTACTATGGATTTTGGTAAGTAGGCCTGTTTTGTTTAGAGTCATAAATCAAGATTAGGATATTGAGCAAAAAAAAATTTTGTGTTGGCTTAGTAAGTAATAATTGCTGGTTTAACCCTTTCACTGCCGCATTAATTTTCCTTGACTATTCCTTCAGTGCCAAATAAATTTTCCTTGATTATTCCCTCAGTGCCAAATTAATTTGGGGCAAAAAACTAAAATGGGTGATAATAGTAATAGAAAAAAATTCATGACTCACTTATTTATAAGAATGTTATAACTCTGTAAAAAGTAAACTTTGAGGAAATTGGATAGAGAATCCACATATATGAGAGATTGTGTCATAGCTGTGGTGGTGGTGGCAGCGGCGACAGCGGCAGCAGCATCATCATCATCTTCATTAGTTTTTAGTCATTTCCTAACATTACAATAGGGTTTAGATGAAATAATACCATCTAAAATGATGTTTCCAAGACAGAAATTGATAAAATTTACAAAAACAAAGATACCGATGCCCAGTCACCCCCAGCACCATCCTCATGAACATACAGAACGACGACAATTTTTGCACGCAAAAATAAAAAATGATATATAACAGAAAAAATTCATAGCTCACTTATTTCTAAGAATTTTATAACTCTGTAAAAAGGAAACTTTGAGAAAATTGGATAGAGTATCCACATACATGAGAGATTTGGTCATAGCTGTGGTGGAGTTGGCGGCGGCGACAGCGGCAGCATCATCATCATCATTACTTTTTTTTTTTCTCTTTACATTACAATAGAATTTAGATGGAAATAACGGAAGGAGTTCCGTACTCGAGCGCCAAAGACCAGAAACTAACTAAACACAACTACCCCAGCCCCTTTTCGCCTGATTAGTCAATCTGACTACCGCCCATTGATACAAACTGACTAGACCCTCACGCCCCCAGGTCCATCTGACCAGTCCATGTGTTTAAATTGATAACAGTGAAAGTGGCGCTCGAGTAAGGTACTCCTCCCGAAATAACACCATACAAAATGATGTATTCAATACATAAATGGATAAAAATAATAAAATCAAAGATACTGGTGCCCTGTCACCACCAGCAACATCTTCATGAACATGCAGAACGACAACATCACCCCTTCGCCACCCTTCTTCGCGATCATCTCGTAACTCTACATCGTCAACAGGACTAAATTCCAGTAAAGGAATAGCCTATGTCTAGATCTAGCTGGATCTACATTTACTAGTTCAGCAAAACCTTCAAAATTACCATCACCATCTTCCTCATCAGAGGATTCAAACAGCTGTAAAAAGACATCATTGTCCGAACTTTCGTCGTCAGACGCCATTTTGTTGAGTGAAAGGCCTAGCTGCCTTCAATCACGCACAAAAAATGAACCCGTCGGCCAAATTAAATAAATCAAGGCTTATTTTGAAGCTCAGCCAATCAGCTTTCATAAAATCATTCTGCCCGGATCATTTCCGTTACCACGTAGCGACAGTTCCTGTTTACAAGGCACCCGTGCTATGGCCCAGGCCGTACGCGACATGACGCTATTAGGGAGTAAATTCGTACGGCCGAGGCCGTAGGCGGCATGACGCTATTACAGAGTAAATTCGTACGGCCTAGGCCGTAGGCGGCAGTGAAAGGGTTAAAAAACAAAATGGTCAGATGTTACTTGTGTAGTCACGCTTCTATTGAACAATTAAAAGCCTGCTGTGAAACCTCAATGTAATGGCAGGTTAGCCATTTGTGCCAATAATGTGTTATCCTTCAAACAATGAGAATTGTTGCCTTTTGCTAGTCATTTTTTCTGACCTGAGAGCTTACCAGGGTTGCTAGCATTTACCAGAAGTGCCAAACATTTTTGGTGCCTTTCTGAGTTAAAACTGTGAATGCACTTTTCTGGTTTTGTTTCTAACATTCTCAAATCGTTTCAATGGAGATAAAAAATGCATACTTCTAAAAATGTGATGTGATCTTGCTTCAAGAAAACAGCGACTGATGGTGAATCGGCTCGAGCGATGAAGAAATTTTGGCTATCATGCTTATCACAAACCAGTTTGAAGATGACAAAAGACAGAGGAAAAGAAAAACTAAAGGAGTGTGTGGGTGAGAGACAGGGCAGGGATTCGAATGAAGTGACAAACATGCTATCCGAGTGTTTGTCTTCAAGCCCGCCATGATTCATCAATGAATTAGAACGCAAATTGGAAAATCGGAACCGATCTAAAGTTATTCCGTGCTAAAAGATTTAGAACGGAGAATTCTAATTTCCCTTTCCTTTCGAATATGCAACCACATTTGAACCATAGAAACACGAGTTTGAATGTAGATTCTAAACAGCAAAATGGAACTACAAACAGGGAAACAACCTGTCCTTTTCTTTATTTTATTCTCAGCTAGACTTGTTGAAACAGCAACGCTGGTTTTGATTCAATTAAAAAATAAAATAGAACAAAAAATTAGAACCATGCACGCACAGATTAAGTGCATGGCCACACATCTAGCGATGAGGCGAGCTGTGAACTGCACTGTAGTGACGCATCGGTAATAAATGCTTTAAACCTAAGCAAGGTGTGCACATCACAATCAATTTCCAAGTGTTGAGCGATGATAAATCGCTTGTCGCGCAGGCCGTGTGTCCTGACCTCTTGCCCGCATGTCGTCTTTGCATTGCACACTTTCACTTTCTGTCTAGTGTCTTTTCCAAGCAATAGACAAAGACAAAACTTTCGAATTTATATCTTTAATTCAAGAAAGACCCCAACTATGGCAAAAACAACACAAAGACTTCATAAATAGAGACATCTGGGCCAAGATGTTCAAGGAGCTGGCTGAGTCAACAGGAATATCACATTATCAGGGATGCTCACATTTGTTATAATAATACTATCTCCACCCACACACCATCTCCATGTCTTCAATAACATTCCCTTAAATTTAATAATCATTGAATTTTGCATGTTTGTGACCGCTCATATGACCAAATACACGTATTAAATGATAGAATTATAAATGCTCATTATTTCTTTCATTATTAATAATAGTCGACTCCCTTCACTGTGCAGTTGGCAGTAGAAATAATATCATCCTTGAGTAATATCAAACTTTTAATCAAAGATACTAGATTGATAAGATCAGACACTCCTTTCTTCGGGCCTCTTAAAATACCCTTTACATCCCGTTACAGGCACCGGCCACTCTCGGCGCACAGAGCCAGCGCTTAGTACAATAGATTTGCATAGAAAATATGACACAACACCGATCTGTTTTGCTCCCTAAGGTAGTTTCACCGTTAAAATATTTTTAAAATATGTAGTATGTAATGTATAATGAATTTTTTCATAAAGCAAAGCTAAAAAGGGCGGCTGAGGGTAGGAAAAAAAGAGAGAAACAGATTTTCCATGTGATCTAGTAAAGTCCGCACGGCTTCCCCGGCCTCTCTCCTGCGACAAGTTATTTTTAGCCCACCAAAAGCGCTTGGGACTTGATTAAAGCGATTGTACTGCTACGTGTCTCTGCTGCAACGGTTATGTGGTTCCTGAAGGTGGAGTATTTTTTGTGAATTTGGAGAGGAAAAAGTAGAGGAAGAACAATAGGAAGGAAAATCCAAGGTTTGTCTGTTACTGTTTAATATTTATATGTTTGCCAAATTAAATAACAGTGTTCTTAGAAAAGGTTAGTGGCTTTTCTCAATTTGAGATGTCTCCTATTTTATCTATACAAGATGTCTACACTCTGTTGCCAAGTGCATGTTTCCAAGCCTTGGTTTTGCAAAGATTCTATAATTTCAGTTGTAATGTTTTTATTGTTATAATGCTAAATAATAATAATAATAGTTCGTCCATCAGGTATGATGATGACCTTAACAACACCAGAGGAATAAAGAACAGAAATTGTTGAGAATTTCAACACATGGACAATAAAGAGAACTAAAGGACACAGAGGACAGAATGGAAAGACTGTTCTTTCATGACTTATGGCTTCTCATGTGACTGATAAGTCCTATTTTTGCCTTGCAGACCCTTCCGCATAAATGACAAAAGTGCTCCGTTGGTTCAGTACCACTGGGCCTTTTCTTGCGCCGTTCTCTTTTTTTGATAGCCTGCTGGACTCTGTCAGCTTCCCATGCTTTGCTGCCTCTGGTAAGGGCCGCCCTCCAATTTGCACGATCAAGCGAGAGCTTTTCCCACTCACTCACATCAATGGCAAAGGCCTTCAGTGATTGCTTGAGAGTGTCTTTGTAACGTCTCTTTGGGGCCCCAACATTCCTCGTTCCATTGGAGAGCTCAGAGAAGAAGATTTGCTTAGGGAGTCTGGAGTCGGGCATTCTGACAACGTGTCCTGCCCAACGTAGCTGAATTTTTTTCAGGTGGCAGAAGATGCTCAATTGGCACGATTGAGGACCTCAGTGTCTGGAATTTTATCCTGCCATTTGATCCTTAGGATCTTTCTAAGGCAGGCCAGATGAAAGTGATTTAGCTTTCTGGCATGCGATTGGTACACTGTCCAGGCTTCAGCCCCATAGAGTAGGGTGGGAAGGACCACAGCATTGTACACTTTCAGCTTAGTGTCTGTGCGAATGCCGGCAACATCCCATACTCTCTTTCGAAGCCTGCCAAATGCAGAGCTGGCTTTGCTGATTCTTGAGAGAATTTCAGTATCAACACGAGCCGCGGAAGACAGTGTACTGCCAAGATAGGTGAAGTTCTCCGACACCTCCGACACATGCTAAATAAAGCATATATATTGTATGTAATAAATTCATAAGTTAACAATACAATATATTCAGCTTTTTATCCAATGTGGTTTTATAGTTCAGCCTCTTAATCACATATATCATATGTCAAGAAGATATGCGAGACCTTCCTACAGCACCTAAGAATTACAATCAAAATGAGTGTGTGCAAAAAAATGTCAATTTCACGTCACACCGTAACACTAACAGACAAGGACCTGATCACCAAAATATAGATTCAACAATACTTTATTTTAATCAGCACAATGAAATATGTTTCTAGTTTCCACCAGTGGAATTTCATCTTCCTACTTGGTTAAATAGGGCCTACACTTTCAAGGTTCTGAAAATGGTGCAAAAAATGGCCTTAAACATCATGCCGTAACTCTTGGAATTGCCCATATTATAGGAATGATATCAGTTTGATGTTCGGAACCTCCTACCAATCCTATGGAACTCTATCTAGATCTACATGTCGGTTGGGCATAGCTATATGATGGTAGGTCCCCCGTAAAGCCAGGTCACGAGCGCAGCCAAAAACTGAATCCTTCGGCTTGCAGTCAGCCTATTCTGTTGCACTACTTTGTTAAGAAAGCGTTTTTTAAGAGAGTTGTCAATCCCTATTTATTTTCTGGCCACAATGCGTGACTGAAGATTTTCATGGAGGAATCAAGTTTCTTACGATCTCAAGGTAAGTCTACCGGAAATTATCCTATCGCCTGCTCATGAATTAACAACGTCTATTTTGATGGCTAGGGAGGCGTAAAGAGGACAATTAGTTGTTTAAAGTTTAAAAAAGTAGAAAAAAGTCTTCTAAAGAAATTATGTGGGTGGCCGCTCTCAGAACCAACAATTTTTATCCTTGTCTGAAGTGCAGCTACTGGTGGCCATGTTGGGGCTTTGATGATTTTCTGATGGTTGTGACTGCGGCCAGCATGGATTATCCCCAAAAAGTTGGAATCGGAGAAAGGGATTGGTTTAAAACTCTTGATATAATACTAAGTATTTATAAAAGAGGGCCATCAAACCAAAACATGACGAATGGCAGCAACCAGTGAAAACATATTGTCCACTCAGTAGAAATGAATGAGTCATGTACAGTCGACTTCACATGGCTGAAGTCCGTTAATGTGATCTTCCTGTTAAAGATCTATACTTGATCCCTTCCCCATTGTCTCATTTCTGTGCAAAACTAACTTTTAGGTGGACATCCACATACCAGATTCAACTCATTTGTCCAGGTCATTTGAAAACCGATAGACAGAAAAATGTACCTCGATTTCTTGACCGACCTGGTCAAATGATGTTAGCATAATAATTATCGAGCACAGCCTTGTAGAAATTTGATCCCGACCGTCTATGCTGTCACATGAAGTAAAACACTGAAATGTGATAAGCACGCCATTCGTGCTTGGCTTGGATATATATGCAATTCCAAATTACGCAATGGGCATCTCACGCCAAAAGTGCCTGCGTTTGCTTAAGAGGCCCCGTGAATTCAACCATTTTCCCAAGAGACAGACTGGTAGGTTGTTAAGCCAATACTCAGTACTAGTAGTTGAAATTAGACAGTGCAAAGTGTCGGTTGTCTACCGGGTCTGTTGAACTCATGATGGGGGTAAAAATATTATTTTACAAAACAAACAAGATCTTGTTAGATCTAGACAAACTTTGAGTGACATCATTTCGACATTGTTGTCAAGAGAGCTCCTTTTATTATCTTTTGGAACTGAAGAACAGCAAAAAGGAAATAACTTCAGTGTTGTGCAATATTCGATTACTAATTAATTATAAGATCATAATCCCACAGGGTCCTTCCTGTTTGTTTTCCATAACAACAGTCCCACGCAAACCTCAAACAAACAAAAATACCCCCTCCCCCTTCAAAAAAGTCACCTGCAAGTGCAAAGTGGGTGACCACAAAGTTCTGACCCAGTCACAAGAAAATAAAGTTTTAACTTAAATCAATATTTCACTGCTGCAGGCATTTATATCCATGTGAAATCAAATCTAGCCACAGCATGTTCACACAATATACCTGGCTGCAGTTGGTCAAAAAAATTAAAATTTATATTATATATAAAATATGCCAGTCTTGGCGGTCTGGCTCCACGTGATTGATCAGGTCTCATACAACCCTTTCACATGAGCACTGAAACAGATTCGTTCATTACAGTATTAATTAACTCTCATCCCACGTTGAGTGAACTCGTCCACGTAAAGCCCTGTGTGGGGATAGCCAGCGGCCAGTCAGCCGATCGTTTGCATGTTGTCGATAACCTCGGCGGTCGGGTCCTTCTGAACACGTGTATCGTGTTTACTTTAGGACTCAATAACAACAATAGTGGTGGATAGATCGTAAGTGACCCCTATGATATTTGAATAAAGTGCTTGTGGTGATATGCAGTAAGTTCTATTGTTAAATAAAGGGCCCATTATCAAGAATTACTGCATTTACATGCCGTTTAACATACGTTTTATCCTTTTCCCAAGACTTCTGCGCTTTTTTTTGTCCCTAAGTCACTGAACAAATTTTTTTTTCATTCACTGATTCAGGCGCTTAATTTACTAACCACGTGAAGTACCTATCGTGGCTTCTCCCTCCTCCACTATGTAAAGCATCCACATACTATGTTGTTAGTTTTAGCAAGACATTTGATTTCCAGCTCGTAAAGATGTAGCCTACTGAAAAGCGGTTTTTAAAACCAAAGCAACACAATCTCTCTCTAATTACATCTAGATTTAGATGATCTATAGATCTAGGTCTACCACATCAAATAAAGGCAATGACCAACAACAAAGTCGGTCATTTTCTCCTAGTTTTCCTTGATTAAAAACCTACCGACAGACGCCCTTATGCAACATATAACATGCCCCAGTATTACAATCCACATCAGAACCAACTAGCTACTCTAGATCTTTCTAAGAACCACCCTCACTAAGTTTTTACTCTGAAAAGTACCAGCTTGCACCAATCTGCAGACATGAAAAATGAATAATGAAAAACGGCAGGCCACTTCAATACATAAAATGAATCTGTGCTGGACCTTTACACAAGGTTGTCTCAAGCCCTTGAGGTGAAGTATGTCGGCTTTTAACTCCTGAAGGTCAAAGTTTTATTTTGTTTTTAATCTAGAGTCTAGATCTAAAATCTATAGACAATGCACTAGGTGCGGTCAGCATGTCGGTGCGGTCAATATTTGTTTTTCCATAGTTTCATTTACCGGTGTTTTTGTGACTAATCCATGTTTTGTGACGTTCTTATCAAGACATCACATAGCATATGACTGCTGTCTAAGCTTGTATTTTGCCTTGGATAACTTTCCCAAATTTTGTGTCCCCACAACTTCCATCTTGAGTTCAAAGGTAAATATGTTACCCTACAGTTTTCTCCATTTAGTGGTCTGGTGTAAGCTCACAAAAGTGCTCTGGACACTCTACTTCGGGTGGATTTTCATTGAAAATGTTTTCTGGGAATTATGAGCGTGATTATGCACAACGGCACTGACTGCACTAACATATATGCATTCATCTGACACTCTGCATGAGGTGCAGTCACTGGTAATTGCATTGTGACATCAGTGTTATTTGCATCCTCTGGGATCACTAGCACTATTATTATTTACGCAGTGTTTATCCGTCGATACTGACGGATAAAATTTCCCCTAGAATTTTTTTTATCCATCAACATAAATTCTGTATTTGTGAGCCATCTCCCCTGATTCGAACCTTTCTCTGTCTTCCTCCCTTGTCCGTTCATCCCGACACGATCAACGTTCGTGTTGGGCGAGTGTTGAAAACTATATTGAAATTGGAGAAACTTGGAAATTTATTGATTAAATGGATACATACAAAGGTTAAGTTCTAATCCGTTGAACTTGATATGGGTTTCTTGGTTTGGTCATGCTTATTTAGTAAGACTTTCCTCACAATCAGTCAAGTTCCTCAGTAGCGTAGTGGTTAGCATCTCTGCCTGTCAATCAGGAGGTCGTGGTTTGATTCTCAGCACTGCGTTTTTTTTTTTCATAAGTCTTTTTATTAGGCATCAATCTTTTACCCAAGAACAATAATGGAGGAAATCCAGTTTTTTTTTTTTTTGTATCTACACCTGTCAATCAGGAGAGAGTGGTTTGATTCTCAGCAGGGTAGGTTGTTTTTTTTTTCCTCTTTTGTTACAAAATCTTTTTATCTGTAATCAATCTGTTTGGTAATTTTTTAAAAATCCAGTTTGCTTGTTTGTTGTTTTTTTGTCATTAGTCAATCCGAGCCTTATCCGCCGATACTGTTGGCGGCCCAAGATCTGCCGATAGTGTTGCCGGATAAACCCAAGTATCCGCCGATATATTGACGGATAAAGCTGGGCAGTATCCGTCGATAATGTTGAGGGATAAAGCTGGGCTGTATCCGTCAATAATGTTGACGGATAAGGGCAGCCTATTATTTATTATTATTAATATGATAACATGATGTATTCAAAACAAAGAGTTCAAAAGAGCCACTGCACACCCAATAATAGTAAACAACTGACTTTAGGCCTAATAAGAAACAAAGAATAATATTGTGGTAAAATCCAAATACGTAGCTATAGCAGTAGCCTATAGGCCCCTATTTTAAGGCATTTTGCAACTTGATCAAAGAATAGGTCTAGTAAGGCAAAATACCAGCATGAGGACGAGAAAGAGTGGGAAGACAAAGAATTAGAAAAGAGGAGAATGGGAATGAGATCTATTTTGATACTCATCGCATAGAGACCATGCACTGATGGCACTTACATGCAGGTGACTGCACGACCAGCAACTTGTGACTGCACCCCCAGCAGGTGACCGCAGAGACATGCAATTGAGGAAGGAGTTCTGTACTCGAGCGCCAAAGACCAGAAACTAACTAAAATAGATGATACATAGCTACCCCGGGGGCTTTCCCTGATATGTCAATCTGACTACTGCCCAGGCGAACATCGGCCTACGGCCTAGATGATACAAACTGACTAGACCCTCACGTCGTTACTTATCAATCTGACAATCTGACAAAGTGGCGCTCGAGTAAGGTACTCCTCCCGCAATTGATGCTTACACATGAAAAGTGTCCTGACTTAGACTAGCACAGATTAACTGAGAGAGAATTTTATTTTTAAGTGTTCACTGACAAGCCCAAAGTTCTGTGGTTAAATTAAGCCAGTCGATCAGAAGTTCGCTGGACTTTGTTTACTTCTGGGCATTTACCATTTTCCTGCCCCCTGACCGCACCCAGTCAGGCCAGGGGAGGTCTTCCGCCCGTCCGGGCCATAATTTTTACCGCTATTAGATCTAGATTTTCTAGATCTAGATCTAGTATTAAGTAACGCTGTGGCTATTCTTACGGCAGCCTACCAACTGTTAGTCCATTGTCAGATTGATATAACGACGTGAGGGTCTAGTCAGTTTGTATCATCGAGGCCGTAGGCCGATGTTCGTCTGGGCAGTAGTCAGATTGACATATCAGGGTGAGCCGCCGGGGTAGCTATATGTATTGTTTTCACTCGTTAACTCTAAGAAGGACTTCCGAATGCATTCTATAGTCCGAGCAATTTGACCTTAGATCACTTCTGACTGAAGTAACAATGTATTTTAAACATATGAAATAAGATGGCCTTAAGTAGAGGATTGGTAAAATAGATTATGAAAAGATAAAAGTAATATTTACATACACTATACAGATCTTCCACGCATCTGCCATCTTGAACTTGAAGTCGCTCACTACGGGTGTGCGAGTAACGATTCCGGAATCGAGTACTCGATTCTTAACTGCGGCGATTCCGGACTCGAGTCTCCAATCAAATACTCGATTCTGGACTCGATTCCAACAAACCGATTCCGGACTCGACTCCTCGGTAAAGGACTCGAGTCCCATACACAAATTGGGCAAAAAATTACACTGAAAGCACGTCAAATCACCACGCCACCACCACAACCACACGTGCTGGGTGAGTACAGCAAGTGGAAACCGACGGCAACAGAACTGAAAGTGAAACTACTCTTAGAATTCCAAGAATTTACGGTGGTTTCGATTTCAAAAGAAACACTCAATACTAGCCTTAGCTCACACAAGTTGTTATAGTTTACAACAACAGCAACAACATCGCCACCATCATCACCACAACCAACCAATCAACAACAACAAACAACATTCCAGCATCCTCCGTCCCATCAGAGAGATTGTTTTCTGCTGCCGGAGAACTGGTATCCAGCAGGAGATCAAGATTGACAGCAGAAAATGTAAATATGTTGTTGTTTCTAAACAGCAATTATGTTGTAAAAAAAAGAAAAAAAAGCACAAAAAAAAAAGAAAGAAAGAAAAAAAAAAACAATTAAAAAAGAAGAAAAAAAACTTTAAAAAAGAAAGAAAAAAGAAAAAAAAAACCCAACAACTTTCAATTGCTGACTATTAAGAACCTATGATGATCCCAAGCAAACTTCATGTATGAAGTGCATTCTCTGAGATTCACAGTTATAAATTTTAGGTATGCATTTTATTTTCAGTGTACCACCACCACCAACACCAACAACAACAACAACAGCAGCAACAGCAACAACAACAACAAATACAACAACAGCAGCAGTGGTGAAACAGCAGTGGCAACAACAACAACAACAGCAGCAGCAGCGATAACAACAGCATTAGCAGCAATAACAACAATGTTAAAACAATAATTGCAGCAGTAGTGCATTATTATCACCACAAACCACCACTACCACCACCACCACCAACAGCTACAGCAACAACAGTACTGAAGTTAAAACAATAGCAACACCAACATTTGCCATGCAAAAAAAATTGAATAACAAGTTCTCGTTAGTATAATTACTCGAGTAATTACTCGATTCCTGGCACCTTGGGAATCGAGTACTTACTCGAGTAATTATTCGACTCCTTTTGTTATTACTCGATTCCGGAATCGAGTCCGAAATTTTTGGATTCGCACACCCTTATCGCTCACTCGCTGCAAGAATTGTGGGTCAGTACTGTCAGTAGTGTCAGTAGATATCTAGATCTAGTTTTTTTTATTGGTTAAGAAACGATTAGATCTAGATTTTAGTACTTGAAATCTATGCCTCACTTCATCGCGGGTAGATCACAGAAGAACTCGCCATTAAAAAGGATTCTCATATTTCACATATTTCGTATTTTTCAGTCACATTTTTCTGAACTATATAAATTATTACTTATCTCTTTATGTTTTATTTTCATGTATAACACTGATTATAAATAAGAATCACATCCGTGTTTATCGGCATAGATTAGATAAACTTTTCTCGAGAAGATTATATAATAATACCAAAGATCTTAAAAGGTTAATAATACTAATAATAGAATATGACGTACACAGTGCAGACAATTTAATACTCTGAATATATTATATAATATTACTAACAAGAACATCGAAGGCGAGAAAAAAAAAAGCATTTTAAAGTACCACTGGATATTTACTTTTCATTTCATCACACGCACTCACGTGCATAATCTTAAAACTTTCAAACTATGGGAAGCTGGGCAATGACGTCATTGTGGAATACCTGGAAGTTCAAGAAAAAAAATCTCACAAATAAGGACGAACGCTTTTTAGGCCTAATTGCTTGTGGGTCCATTAGACTCTTGGCGTATGGCGAAGGTTTAATAAAGGGTACCTTCAATTTTCAATCTTTTGGAGCGGATGATACAGGGACCCCGTGACCCACACAACATTCTGAATTACTGAATTAGGGTCACAGCTGTCGAATTAGGTCGCAAGTTCATGACCTGGTACGTACCTGAACCTAGACGGCCTGATATAAAGGTCGCCCCTGCCTGCTGAGGCCCCCGAGAAACAAAAGAACTCATCGACGAAGCATTCATGTTGAGATTTCAACCATGGATGCTGTTCTCACTGAGTGACTGCACATAACGCACTGACTGGCACGTGTAATGTTTAACGTCATGTTAGAGCACTTACTAAGTTATTTACACACCCGTGTGTCGTTATGCGTTGGAAATATTGATTTTCTTAGAAAACATTAAACCGCACTAAGAGTACTAAGACCTAGTTTTATGCTGTACATGTATGTATACTGCACACCACGTACTTTTGGCTTCCGTGGGGCCTCAGCCTGTGCTTCCCAACCAGCATCCCTTGATCATTCCGACGTAGATTTGTATAAAATTTACGTAGGGTTGGTAGGAATATCGTAGGATTGATATGATTATCGTAGGCGCAGGTTCTGTCCATGAAAGCGACGCCGGCGTGATGTCGTACCCAGAGCATCTGAAAAAGAAACGATATAATAATAATTATTATACTGTCATTCCCCTGAGCAGCCTTGACTTCAAGTCCTATTCTTCACCCACCTCCTTCCATATAAGCGTAACATAACATAACACAACACAACACAACACAACACAGGCTGTGGACAAACCACCACCACCACCGTAACTGTTTTTTTTTGTTTTCGTGGCCGCTTTGGTAAGCTCATGGACGTGTGTGTGTGTTTACACTTTTGTGTGCGAGAAGTAATTTTATGTGCTGGGGGGGGGGGCGGCATCGTCTTGCACAGAAGTGTCTGCACGACTTATTGTGTGACTCTGATAATTATGAATGGGTTTGGAATTATTTTTTTAAAGACGTTTTTGTAATGCAGCAAACATTTGCGATTGGATCTGGCCAGATTTGGCGCATACAGCGTTAAAAAAAAAAAAAAATCAAAGACGATTTCGAGCAAAATGTTTTAAGTGAATGCAGAAAGATGGCTAATCTTTGATTTTAAATGCAAATCTCAACTTTCCATACAATAATGTTTCTTCCTTTCTTGAGGGTGTCCTCGTGGATTTGGTCCTTCACCTTGGGCCCGATTCCGCCACATTCACTCACATTTTGAATGCATCTGTGCTCTCGTACCCAGTTGTTGAGCATGAACTATTGTTTTATTATTTATTTATTATTCCAAAATCCGACTTTTAAAGATTTTCAGTTGAGCTCATCATCATGGTTTTAAAAACTTGCATTTAGCACAACCACCGTTCAATCCAACCCCGTGTGCGTGTGCAGAGCACAAAGGAAATGTACGTACTTACTACAGTAGTATTTTAAAAAATATAGAATAAAACTATTGGATTCTTTGCTTCACAGAATACAATCATACTTGCATTATACTTAGCTTAGACCTGCCAATATAGGATTACAAGTACTAGCCACGAGGTTTCATTATACACAGTGCACACAATTTGTCAGAAGGTAAAAATGCATTTTTGTGCACTCTGACAAATAAAAAAATTAGGGGGAACATATTAATGAATATTAATTATTACTGTAGACCTTAGCAAACCATACGATCGGAGAATGCGTGGGGTGGGGATGGGAGAGAGTAAAAAGGGAAATAAAAACATTAGAAATGATGTAAACAGCAACGTGGCAGATCTCAAACAAAGATGGTACGAACAGACAGACAATGTGACAAATGACAAGAAGAAAAAAAACGAACTTCTGCTCATCTCGTAATATGAATTATGAGAGCAAGTCCATGTCGCACTAATTAGGCTAAAAATACCACAACTTAGTCCATTCAACAATGCACTCGCTCTATCCATGTCTATACAGATTGTTTGTCTGTGTGTTTATGTGCGTATTCTGTTCTTTTCCCGTCGTGTCTGAAATTTCTTTTCTTTTTAAGCGCGAGGAAAATCCTTGAGAGTGAGACTAGGCCTAGTGAGACTGTATGTATGCTTTTTTTTTTTTTTTTCATTTCAAAGTTTGTTACATGTTGTACATTGAGACCCCCCCCCCCTCCCCCTCCCCGCTCCTGCTACCTATTTTTCTTGGATATTTTACCAGCACTGTGATGCTCAATTTACAGCGACAACCTTGACACCTCCCTCCCCTTCCCCCCCTCCCCCCTCCCCCCCCCAGGATTCAAGAAATAATGCAGGAACAATTTGAGTTGTGAGTGTGCCCGTGTCTGTCTATCTATCTATCTATCTATCTATCTATCTATCTATCTATCTATCTATCTATCTATCTATCTATCTATCTATCTATCTATCTATTTATCTATCTATCTATCTATTTCTATCTGTCTGCCTGTTTGTCTGTCTGTCTGTCTGCCTGCCTGCCTGCCTCTCTGTTTATCTGTCTGTCTTTCTATCTATCTATATATCTATCTATCTATCTGTCTGTCTGTCTGTCTGTCTGTCTGTCTGTCTGTCTATATCTATCTATCTATCTACATATCTGTCTGTCTATCTATCTATCTATCGACACACACTGACAGGCATTATAAATAAATAACGAAAGTAAGAAATGTTCAGCAAATCCAACTTCTGCACAAACTGAATCTTTGACGTTTTTTTGTTTTTTTTTGTTTCCCAAAAGAAAAATGAGAGAAACGTGAAGAAAATGCCTCTCGCGCGAGTACAGAACAGTTCAGGGTAAGAGAACTTGACAAGGAATTCTTCTTTTATATTCGCCGTTGCGGGTAAAAATGCTGAAGGAAGGTGCAAGGGACATAAACAGAAATATCGAGTTACACGAAAAGTAATTCATGGTCAATTACCACCCTTGATTAGAAAAAAATTGTATCGACATATTTCAGTAACTTGCAACCATTGGCATGACTAACTGACCAAACTATACACTCTTCAGGCCTTAAATTTGGCAGGAAGGTGGCAGTTGAGATAAGAAAGATGATGCCTATAATTAAAAGTTGTTTACTTCAAGCATGTATTTTTTAAAAATAACAATGTTTATTGCTATGTAACATCTGTATTTTTGCATGTTTGTTTCGTAATATATAGTACCGTGCATGTCATAAAAAGTAACCGTATCAAGCGTTCAGTTTGGTGCGTAGTGTTCTGGTGCGCATGCGTTCTGAAGCAAGACTGTAGTTTATTACTTTTATTATACTAGTGTAAGATAAGATAAGATAATATAAGATAAGATAAATTTTATTCGTCCTTGTACAAGGAAATTTGTTTTGATCATTGAATACATAACAATACAGTTACAGAAGCAGAAAGTATGATACATAGCGCGCACACACACATATATACACACACTGATAAATTAACTAAATTAACAAAATTAAGGACCCATTCAAAGAACGGGTTGCAAACAATACGCACAATCAGCCCACAGATTATGTAGATTTAACTAGGAAGAAAACAACTCACAACTGGCACAGTAACACCCGCATGGCAAGCATTATTCGACGACGTACTCTCTCTCTCTCTTACAATAAAAGTAGTAATCTGCTTCAGCACTCATGCGCGCCAGGACACTGCGCACCAAGCTTGATATGGTTATTTTTTATGACATGCACGGTACTAAAGTCGAAACAAAACAAAGGCAGGAGGGAGGCCACCATTGTTGAGGAGAAAGCATTATTCGATATTTTTAGGCCTATTTTCATTTATTACAAAATTACGATACTTCGTTTTCATGTCAAAGGAATAGACATAGTAGCAAAAAGAACTATCTTTCACATGTAATTTTTTCAGGTCTGAGCATTTCTTCCTCGCAGCAGTGAATTTTTTTTCCTTGCTGTTTTTATATAGATAGATGAGAGAGAGAGAGAGAGAGAGAGAGAGAGAGAGAGAGAGAGAGAGAGCGAGCGAGAGCGAGAGAGAGAGAGAGAGAGAGAGAGAGAGAGAGAGAGAGAGAGAGGGGAGGGGGGTACATGATTGTTTTTCCGGGCAATGCCCGGTAGGTCATCTAGTAATAGATATTATACTTCTGCTATCAAACAAATACAATTAGATCTAGTACTTGTACTATCTTAGTTAAATGATTGTTCACATCTCTTGTCCCATCAGATTACCAGATCACAAAGAAGTGGACGGATAACATATCACTAAACAAGGAAAGCTATAGGAAATCATGCCTGCCATCTCCAATCCACCTCAGTAGCGTCTCCAGATGATGCATGGCTTTGATATGTGACTTGTACCTGGCCTGTGCTTATTTAATGTGTACGCGTACTGGTGCAAACCAGTGTTGATGTAGTCTGGTGTGTGGGCGTGTAATAGTTATGTGTGTAGTTTTGATAAAGATGTGTAACCAAATTTCCAGCCTCTGAACAGTGCACTAATAAACATAATATATAAAAAAAAAAATCCAGACAGACAGGGGAACTGTCAGAGACTGGCAGGAAGACAAGCAGATAGACAAAGGCAGACAGACAAAGGGAAAGAAAGACAGACAGACAGAAAGAGAAACACACACAAGCAAAGACAGAAAAGACAAATAGGTAAATATACAGACACACACACATGGAAAGAAAGAAAGACAGAAATACACGCAAGCAAAGACAGACAGTCGCGCAGAGAAACACACACATTAATGCAAAGACAAATAAAAAGACAAATTAAAAGACAGGCAGGTATAGAAATACCCACATGCAAAGTGCAAAGATAGACAGTCAGACAGACAGACAGACAGGCAGGCAGAGCAATACACACATACACAAAGAAAGACGGGGGAGGGGTATTGAATTGTTATTTTATTATGTGCATTTCTTTAACAACCTCTCTCCCCCCCCCCGGCCCACACACACACACGCTCAAAATAAATGTCTCTTGGAGACCGATCGCCCCTGCCCCCCCCCTCCCCCCACCCAACCACGTTCTTTAAGTTGAAAATCTCTTGTTTCAAACTCATAATTACTTGCCACTAACCTTTCTCCTCTTGCAGTGTCCCCCCCAGAACAGCACGTACATTGGCCCGTGCAAAGCTGGCAATAGGCCTAGGTCAGAAGGCCTCCACCCCTACCCCCCACAGCCCCCCCCCACAGCCACCCACAGCCCCCCCCCCCCACAGCCCCCCCCCCATTTCAAATTCTTCATTAAGTAGTTCTGTAGTAAAGGCTAAACACGTTTACCTGTCTCTTTCTCTTATCTGTGTTGACCGTTCTTGAGTCTACTTTGAAATTTGAATACATCAGGTCGAAGGGTCACCCTCTTGCCTGGCTTTACAATATCAATATCAATAATTTAACTCTCCCCACTTTTGCCTCTAAGCTCTGCCAGGGAGAGAAATCCCCCGCCCCCCTCAAAATCGTAGCCCCGATCAAATGCCCCCCCCCCCCCAGCATCCCCGTCCTCTCAGGACCATTTTTTAACACCTTGACGGGCCCCTAGCAGATTTGTGTGTGTATGTGTGTGTATGTAATGCGCGGGATTTCCTGCCCCGTTTCATAAACCAATGTATATTTGCATGCATGGCTCCCCGTTAAACCTTTAGGGCCCTTGGGTAACTGTCCAGTGTGCCCGTACATCAAGACAAGACGGCTCGCCCCCCCCTCCTCACGCCCCCCGGTCTGGCCTGAGAGCATGCTCACCCCCACCCACACCCGACCTCATCCATCTGGGTAATTCCTCAATGAAAAGTTTATTCCCCTCTTCACCAAAGAGTGACGCAACTCGCCCGTGGTCCTCCATTCAATGCGGTTAAGGAACGCGCTGATCGATACGGTCATCAATAAGTCACTGATTGGGCCCCGAGCTACCTGGCACACGTCTCTGTTTGTACCTGGCCAACTGTCAACGACACTGACCAGGCGGGCTGTGTTCAGAGTGAGAAAATGTCCCGCCCGTCCCTGTTCAAATGGTGACTATATAAATTCACGTAAAAGTTTAACACAGTTGCCTTCAAATTACGTTCATCCGTTCGTTCATCCATCCATCCATCCATCCATCCACCCATCCATCCATCCATCCATCCATCCATCCATCCATCCATCCATCCATCCATTCATCCATCCATCCATCCATCCATCCATCCATCCATCCATCCATCCATCCATCCATCATCAATCAATCAATCAATCAAGGGAACCAGCGAGCGAGGGAATGCCCGATCAATCAACCAATCAGTCGGTCGATCGATTCATCGATCAACCTGTTGAACGAAAATGATTTCAGTGTTGAAGATCATCTGATACCAACTCCCTACCAGGAAAATGTTAAGAATTTTAATAGAACAGCAAATTTCTGAATTCTTGTCACATTCCGCACAAGATCGATGCAGTTAGAAGAGTAAATAAAGTAAGAAGGAGATTCGATGAAAAGCAAAATGAAAGAAAGTGAAAAGAAGAAGAAGGAGGAAAACAAGTGAAAAACTGCAACCACAATTACGATAATAATTGTAAGAAGTGTGAATAAGAAGAGAAATAATAATTGTAAAAAAAGCAGCCATTTAGATAAAAAAAACCATGAGAATAATTGGATAATAAGTTGTGTTACTTGGAAAATGGAAACATTAAAGACATAAATGAAGTACGGAAATTTGAAAGTAAGTAAATGAGAGAAAATAAATAAATAAAGCATAAAAAAAAAAGAAAGAAAGAAAGACAGAAAGAAGGAAGGGTCGAAATAAATGAATAAATGAATAAATAAATAGAGAGACAAGTAAATCGTTTAATGAATAAGTAAGTATACTAATATAAAAAAAAAAGTTGAATTTGAATTCCCACAGAATAATTAAATTTATGTAAGGACTCTGGCATTAGTGCCACATTTGACGATTTGTTTCTTTCTGCTTGACAAGTTCATCAGTTGAAGGTACAGGAGAGAGCAGAGGCCCATACTACACATTTGTATTCTGTGCCTGTTTCAAGGGCCTTGGTAGCTATTTCCCCTCGAAATCACGAAGACCCCCCCCCCCCGCCCCCACCCATGAGAAATTCCCCTTCCCCTCTTCAGCGCCCTTGTCTTGTCTTTTGGGCCTAGGATGGGGGTCGGGATGGAGGGGAAGGAATTCGTTTCATTAAAAAAAAAATAATTATTTATCTAGGTTGATGGAACTGAACTCTTCCTTCACTTTGGTGCGGAACGTTTCAGATACATGAACACATCCCTTCACATGTTCCACAAAATCTCGTAGTGTGCGAGCTTTGTTCCATTTTGAGCCAATCATATTTACACAAGTACCAAATTTGATTGGAGGATTACTGCTTTTCACCGCACACAGAAATTCAATGGGCCAGCAATGTTTGGTCAACCAGTTCTTGTTAACTTCCAACCAGTTTGCCACAATGCCATCAGTGCGATTTCCTGAAAAAACGCTGTATATGCAAAATTTTGAACAAATCTCGTACTCCATTTCTGAGTTTGGCATGGAATTGTATTACAAGCAGAATAAGGGAGGTGTCATACTAAGCCCGGTCAGACACAGTCAGATGCTGCCAGCAAAATGTAGACTACATCCCAGAAATAGTGGCAGAAGCTGACAAACTGACCCACAGACTAATAAAATACCCAGACTGGATGAGCCCATTGTGTGACGTCACAAAACAGCGAAAGGTCATGAACCATCCGCCACATTAGGTTTACGGTTGCGACCGACGCTTCAGCATATCTACAATGCAGCGGTCGCTAAAAGTCCATACGGTCATCATTTATAACAATAAAAAAAAAGGCAGGTGTAGACAATAAAATGAAAGGATAGACAAGTTAATGCATTATTAATACATGTACAACCAATCTTGACAAATAAAAAGAAATTTCTACTGCAGATAGAACTAGAATCGGAATTTTCCGAGAGGAGACCATGTTGGTTATACGGTCGCCGCTAGGGAAATTCCGTAAAAAAAAACGACACAGCCCGAAGCTCCTGTTTCCGGTCTGGTTAATTTATTGGTCTGACCGGGCTTGGTATGATAGGGTCTTTCCGGATTTACTAAGAAAATATAGGAAACTGTGGTGTGCACCTCTTGTCTGCCAGAAGCTGACGGTGTCTGACCGGGTTTAGTATGACAAGATTAGACAGCTGGTGCTTTTAGCTTGCACAGATTTCGCACCGCCACATAGCGGCAGACGCGCGGAAAAGTGCCGTGTTTTACAAAGCCAAACTGGGAAAATATTGAATTTTGTTCACTGTTCAGCTATCGCTATAGGCCTTGATTGACGTCACTCATTGTGGAATTACAACCTCAATCACTGTGGGAAAACTCTGGCTATTTTCCTTTTTTTTAGTCGCAGTAGCACCAGAGTAGCACTGTCACAATTTTGCATCATAAATTTACCATTATAATTATCAAACATTCTTTTCTTACTATGCGCCATGGGCCCCGCCCCCGATCAGCGCCCAAATTGTATGCACGTTTTTTTTAGTGGTGCAAAGAAGACAGTGTCTCATCTTATCGTTTCTAGTATCTATCTGTGGTATGACACTTCCCTTACCCAGCTGGCACTGTTACCCGAAAGGGCATCAGACTGGGCGAGGAGAAGAGCAACAGACAGTTGGACGCCAAGAGACTACACAGGAAACAAGAGCAGAGACAGACTACTCAGGACTGGGATCTGACTTCGAAGTTCACTTGCAATGTCTGCGGAAGGGGCTGCCAGTGCCAAGCCGGGGCTGGACTGTTTTAGTCACACCAGACGTTGCTCTCAACCACGACTGACACGGCCAAACCAAAGGCGCTATCAGTGTCTCCCGAGACAGACGGATGCTTACGACTACTATAAAAAATATGCTTTCAACGGTATCTTAATTCACCTTACTTCATTATACAGTGATAAAATTTAATGCTGAACCGAGAAGTACAGCCGGACTGCCGGAAGTCCACATCGGCAAAAGAACAGTCACGCGTCCGGGTAATCTCCCGAGCCACCCAATATCATCAATAAAAGGTTAAGAAGTGTTTAAAGTTGAAGATAAAAATGCATACCATTTTCTTTTTTTTGAAACACTTCTTAACCAGGAAATACGTTTTTGGTCAGTTATATACAGTCATATGTAATGTTGCAAAATTTCCTCCGTCCGTTGTCAAGAAACAGCAAACTGGCAAGCTCGGTGTTCAGTTGACTCTGGATTCTGTGGTTTATATCTTTTCAACTGCTACGGTGTTTTTTTGTTTTGTTTGAAAGACTGTCACCCAACTTAGGACTTTCCACACACACTGTGGTTTTGGATTGATTTACTTTACCTTGAAGCATTTAAAGAGCTGGCCACCGTTGTCTTTGTTTGCCTAATGAACCCAGTCAGCAAAGCTGTACTTAAGAGGATATTTTCTCATAATCATATTCTCCATTAAAACTAAGACTAAAACGGAACGCAGCTGAACCATCTTTATGCTATTGTCAGAATCGGGGCAGAACTACCGCTTTCAAGAAAGTGTTGTAAAGGTTTTCACTGCATCAACAGAAATACTTGGGGAAAAAAAATTCACAGCTGACAAGATTTAAAAGCCCAATACATGTGCATTCCACTCATTCTAGTAGGGAGGATGATTTTAACCTGGTTTTCGACTTCTCGTGTGCTGTTACTATGAAAACTATACTGAAGTTTTTTTTTTTTTTGTGGCAATTTTCTAGAATTGTTTGGCTTAAAACTTAAAATTTCAATCTGGCATCCTTGTCCTCTTCAGTTACGTTTCACTACACTTGGTGGTTAATAACTGTCATTCGACTCTTCACCGCTCTGGTGGAAATATTCTAAGAGATAGATTTTCTAAAACAGAAAAAAAAAAAAAAAAAGTCAATACTTTCATGAAGCTAAATTTCCAATGTGTCATGTCAAACATCAAGTATTTGAAATTTTCCTTCCAGTTTTGAAAGCTGTAAGTGCTGCAGTTACTGAGACAACGTGTCATTTTTGTTCACTCCAAGTCCTCAGAATGATAGATGGAGATCGATGCTAAAAAAAAATAAATATATTCCTGTTAAAAAAACCAGAAAATCTATGGGGTCGCCCCAAGGCTTAAAGCAAAGTCAGACTATGTCAAAAAGAGTTACAGTTCAAGTTCAAGTATATTGCAGACCTGACAGCCAATTGAAAAGACACAGAAGAATCTTGCAAACAAGTTTTGAAAAACTGTAAAAACAACAACAACAACAAAAAAAAACACACCGAAACAGAACGCGCGGCCATTCACTGTCTCCGCTCCTTGCTGCCTACTACAATTTATACATTTAACTTATAATAATATACAATAAAATATAACTTGACTGATAATTGTCAGCAACAGCCATCTTTCTTCAATTCCCTGAGATAGATGTCAATTTATAAAACAAAAACAAAAAAAAACTATAGAAAATCTGTGAGGGCGCAGCAAGGCTTGAGGGAAAGTTAGATATCTAAACTAAGGCAAACAGAAAAAGTTGTATGTAGCAAAGTCTCGCGTTAGAAATAATACCCAAACGATACAATAAAAATGGTAAAGAACAGGTGAAGACAAATCAAGCTTTCGATCGATTGGTCTATATCAGAAAGACAAGAACAAAATGTAACAGGATAGAAAATTGTACCAATAAAAAAATTGAACAAATAAAAAAAAAATGTATAATGTTAAACCAATAGAGTAATTGTAGATGGATGCTTGTAAAGGAGTAGTAGAAACAGTCGTGCCGAAGAGTCATTTTTTTTTTTTTTTGGAAGATCTTTTGTTTCCCCAGGGGCCTTAGCCGAAGGCTGTTGGGCCATTTTCTTGATTGCTTTCTGGCTTCTTGTTCTTTGTTCGTTTGCTTTCTATTCCTTGTTTCTTGTGTCTTGTTTGTTTCTTGTTTCTTGTGTCTTGTTTCTTATCTTTAGTGGGCGCCAGATGGTTTAGTGACAAGGAGAAGAAGAGGCAGGAGGGCGAAATGGCCCTACCATTGAGGGCTTTGTCCCTTAAAAACATTATATTACATTTTAAAAACGAATTTTGTTCATGATTTATGTTTTGTTTAATTTTTATTTTATTTGATCATTTGGTAAATTTCGTTAGGCTATCACCAATTATTTGAGGAGGAACCGCTGATGTTTTGAGTACGGTAGTTTAGAATGATCGGAGGCACAAAGGTTCTGTGTCGTCAAGTGAAAGAACTCACTCTCTTTCTCTGTCTGTCTGTCTTTCCTTTGAGCAAAAATCATCGGGTCATAAAAAAAAATACACTAGAAATGACTGAGTTCTCCCTCTCCACCTCTCTCTCTCTCTCCCTCTCTGTCTCCCCCTCTGCCCCCCTCTCTCTCTTTCACCCTTTCTTTCTCTCCCTTTCTCCCCTCCTCTCTTTCTCTCTCCCTCACCCTCTCTCTCCCTCTCTCTCTCTCTCTCTCACCCTCTCTCTCACTCACCCTCTCTCTCACTTACCCTCTCTCTCCCTCTCTCTCTCTCTCTCTCACCCTCTCTCTCACTCACCCTCTCTCTCACTCACCCTCTCTCTCCCTCTCTCTCTCTATCACCCTCCCTCTCCCTCTCTCTCTCTCTCACTTAGGCAAATAAGATTACAAACTGGCTTAAAAGCTGCCCCCAGCGCGGACTCCCCTTCCAACCAGCGCCCAGCCCGTCACTTTCTACCATCTTTACATCTGTTTCGGCCTAGCAAAGCAGCAGGGTATTCCTGTGTTCTAAATTTAACCGCAAGCATGTCAAGTGGTTTAAATCAGCCGACAACAGTGACCTACATGCGACAGGAAGTGTTCACGTCAAGGGTTACGTGAAAAAAAAAAAGGGGTCAGAGGCGAGCAGTCAGCGACACAAAGCAAACTCAAAATAACAAAAAAAAACGACAATTAAAAAAAAAGTCCAAACTTCGGTGTACCCTCCACGGTATTTGAAACCTACATGCTAAATCTGGTTACTATAAGTTGCCTGATACAAAAGCATTTTGCGTTCAATTATGGGTTTTAGCTCTTCATTTTAGGAGTTTCGCTGCTCTCTGCATTTACACCCCACTTTTCTTGTTTTTTTTTTCCTTGCGGTGTTTTTTTTTTGTGTGTTTAAAAAAAAAATTTTTTTTTGTCCGGGCAGAGGCCTTGTTAAACCAGCTATTCTCGACTTTCAGCTGCCAAAGTGTATCTTTGACGAGCGCAACTTGTACACACTCCCTCAAAGTTTTTCATCCTTATCCGAGAAGACTAGGTGCTCGATCCTACCTATCACAGGATCAGGAACAGAAATTTCCCCCCAAATATTCCAACATGCCTGCACCGACCGGGAATCGAACCCAGTATCTTCGGCACGAGAGGCGAGCACCTTGCCTCTAGACCAACATGTCCAAAGTTCAAAGATGGAGAATTTGTGAATGATATATAAAATTATAGAATAATAGTATCATTATTTTTCCGGTGTCTTGAGACAAGAGAAAAATTTTAAAACAAATCTGCCATGACATCAGGGTAGGAAAGGTGGTTCCACACCGCCACTCGCACACATACACACACATACAAACATACACACACATGCAAACATACACACACATAAAAACATACACATACATAAAAACATACACACCCATACAAACATACACACCCATACAAACATACACACACATACAAACATACACACACATACAAACATACACACACATACAAACATACACACACATACAAACATACACACACATACAAACATACACACACATACAAACATAAACACCCATACAAACATACACACCCATACAAACATACACACACATACAAACATACACACACATACAAACATACACACACATACAAACATGCACACCGATACAAACATACACACACATACCAACCCATAAAAACATACACAAACATACAAACATACACACACATACAAACATACACACCCATACAAACATACACACCCATACAAACATACACACCCATACAAACATACACACACATACAAACATACACACCCATACAAACATACACACACATACAAACATACACACACATACTAACATACACACCCATACAAACATACACACCCACATACACACGAACATATATATACATACACACACACAATCCTCACTTTTTGTGACAACAAATCGAGGGCCGAGTTACAAACTATCGTCCCTTGGTCTTCATAACTTTTTCCAGCGATCGGGAGAAATGAAACACTGAACAACTTTCTTTAAATCAGAATCAGCGGTAACCACATTTGGAAAAAAAACAACAACGTTATTTAACCCTCTGCTTTCAGAATTTAGCCCCCCCCCCCCCCCCCCCCTTACTTATGCCACAATCTCTGGGCTGTCAAGGGCTGCAAGTATGCTAAATCTCTCAATTTTTGAAATAAATTCTAGTTACGATGCTTTACCATACGACCCTGAAACCAAGTCTGTGAACAATAATTGAAGAAAGTATATATGCGTACAACACGTTGTATGGATACAGACAGTGATTATCCGTACAACATGTTTTACCAAAAAGCGCGACTGGTGAAGGTTTGCTGAAACAAAACTTGGTATGGTGTTCACGAATTTAAAGTGACAACACATGGAACAGTCAGATGGACCTGGGTGCGTGAGGGTCTAGTCAGTTTGTATCAATGGCCGGTAGTCAGATTGACTAATCAGGCGAAAAGGGGTTGGGGTAGCCATTGGTGATCGACGTACACTCAAGTATATTATTAGCGCAGATCACGCAATCTCCCAGCAGAAGTCGGATTGTTTTGCTACTAAGCCGATTCATATTTTTAAAAACTATGCAAATTAACAAGGTCAGTAATATAGTATTCCGGTGTGTGTTCTACGTCATCGAATTGTGTGCGTTGTACGAATATGCGCTTCCATAATTGAAAGACTACACAATTACCTTCAGGCGGGGGATTCATGCATGACGTAATACGATATCCTATACTTCAAATATCAATGTAGAAGACTTTAAATATTTCACAGCCGCTATATCTTCGAGAATCTCTATTCATTGTCTTATATATAATAGAGATTATGCTAATACTATGCTAATTTTACCCACAGGATGAAGTTCTGGAACAGTAGAAAAAATAGGGCAAGAAGGTGATGAAATATTCAGAGTCAGGGTTATAATAGGCTTAAGCAAAGCTACGCTAATGAGTCGGGGATTCTTGGGAATTCCAATTTTCGCATACATACAGAGAAAGCTCTTCCCCCTCACCCCTTCCCTTTTCGAACTCCAGTGTAACAACCATGGACGTGAAATAATGACGTAAGATCCTGTCTAGATGAGTGTGTCTGTCTATATGTCTGTCTGTCTGTCTCTGCATATATATCTCTCCTTTCCTTGTCTGTCTCTCTGTCTGTCTCTCTCTATCTTTGTCTGTCTGGCCTCCGTCTACTTCTGACCCTATTTCTGTTTGTTTGTGTGTCCATTTGTCTCTCTATCTGTTTGTATCGCTCTCTTCCTGTCTTCCTGTCTGTGCCTGTCTCTTCCTGTCTCTGTCCGTCTATCTCTGTCTGTCTGTCTCTGCCTGTCTCAGCCTGTCTGTCTGTGTGTTTCAATAAGCGCTCATCTCTTCCTGTCTGTCGCCCGTCTGTCTATCTGTCTGTCTATCTATCTTTCTCTTTCTCTGTATCCTCTCTTAGTTCCATTTGTACACAAAGAAGATAACGATAGAACGGATGTGACTAAAGCGCAGTGGGAACTTTCCTACCAATTTATGGCAAGTTCCTGAAAAAAAAAAAGTTATTGTGGCCAATAGGCCAACGTAAAGGTGGTTGGGCCAAATAACTAAACCTGGTCCTAACTTTAACCCGTAAAATTCCTAACAACAACAACAACAAAAAAATCACTATCCAAATTAAACGCAATTTGCCCTGATGGTGCAAGAGCCACTCTAAATAAATAGATGACAAAGATAGCAGAGCAGCGGAAAGAGCCATGGACAGGAAGATGCTGAATCTAAAAATACAAGAAAAAGTGCCATGATGCGTGTCATGATCACATTAGGATCATAAATGCCGTGCTAGGTCACGACGTCAGTGAGTTAATTTTTACGATCTTGTTGATTATAACCAGCGTAATTTGTCCTTGAGCTGTTCTCGTGAACAGTTTGTTTTGAAACACCTTTTTTCTGATGGATGGAGAGAAGGAGGGGCGAGACAGAATAAATGTATAGCTAGGAATGACAGAGCAGTTCTCGACCCCGTGATTTTGATTAACATAGATAAGGGGTGAGTAGTAGTTTATTTAGACGCTTAGTTGGCGTTCGGAAATTCGTGTATAAGAATAGAAAGCACGGGGTTTGAAGATTTTAGTAGTTAATGTTTCGCATTTTAAATTTTGTCTAGACCGTAAAATTGACCTTGATTTTGGCGCAAGGCCACGACAAGCATAAATTAATATTGCAGGCTGAGCTGAAGCGACTGCACCAATCAAATGTATGAATCTGGACGGAAGGTCGAGACATAGCTTTAGTATTTAAATTCGTGCAGAGCTTAGATAGAGGCCACATGTAGACAATCCATTTACGAGGTGGACGGCGATAGTCCTCACCCAGATGAGAGACATAGAGACGCAGCTGAGCAGTCCATATTGTGAGGAGCGCCATGATTTAAAGCTCCAGAGCCTAAGCTACTTGGTTTGATATAAACCCACAGCGTTTACATCCAGCGCTCTCACTCCCAGTGAGGGCCTAATGGTGAGAGTTCATACTAATTTGTAATGATGAAAGTGAACCGTTCTACTTACTTTTGAAGACAGTTTCAGAGCTACCGCCAGACAACGCATGGTTGTACAAGCATTCTCCATGGCGTGTCTAGAGGAAATGTCCATATCATAACATGTCTCATTGAATTAATAGAATTTAAACTGTTATATCCGTCGCCACGTGCGCGGATTCTATTTGGCATCTAACTCATATGACCTGCAAGTAGTTAGAGTGAATAAGTTAGTCTTTATAGAAAGCTGTAGTTTCA
The DNA here is from genome assembly GCA_963931925.1 of Onchidella celtica. NCBI lineage: Eukaryota > Metazoa > Mollusca > Gastropoda > Systellommatophora > Onchidiidae > Onchidella > Onchidella celtica. The sequence goes on from OZ007583.1 coordinate 43,914,774, forward strand.
TTAGTTAGATTCAGTTGCCTTTGAATTGATATTTATATTTATAATTATATTTGTTACATTAATTCCTGTAATTAAACTGCCCTACAGTTCTGCTAAAAATCAAAGCAATTGATTTATTTAGTTTTTAGAGTGCAAGTATTTTTTTTGTGTGTTCGTCGATTGTGGGAGCGGACCTGGAAAGAGTGTCAGTCGAATTCTCCCCATCTAACCCACATCGCGACAATGCGGAATACGGAAGAAGGTAGGGATGACAGGTGTACTCAAACAGATATGGAAACTGGCAGGACACGTGTCTAGATATAGAGACAATAGATGGACAAACAAGGTGTAACTGATTGGCAACCAAGAACTGGGGAGCGATCCAGAGAAAGCCCAGCAAGAAGAATGGCGGCAGGATGACGTCAGAAAACATAAGGGCACAACATGGCAGAGACAGGCAGAACACAGAACCAGATGGAAGAAGTCTGCGGACCGCTACATCCTGCAGTGGATGGACAACGCCTAGATCAAGGAGAAGAAGAAAAACTAAGATATAATACATTGGTAAGCCAGGGTTTAGACTGCTAGACTGTTTCTTCTTCTCTTCTTCTTTAAGCCTCTTGATTCCTTGAGGAACATAGGGCCGCAACAACACTCCTTCAACGCGGGCGGTTCTGGCAGGTCCTCCTTAGCTCGGTCCACGTCATTCCGGATGTCTTCACCTCAGCATCGATACTCCTGCGCCAAGTCTGTTTTTGGTCGACCCCACTTTTCGGTTTCTTTGTGGATTCCAGACTAGAGCCTGCTTGGTGATGTTGGAGTCGGGCTTTCGTAACGTGTGGCCGATCCATCCCCATTCCATGCGTCGCTATGTCGTTTGTAATAAAATTCCATACGGAGTTCACAATTTTGAGTTTGGGTTTGAGTTTAAGGATAACGATAACTGACTTTGCTCACTCCACAGTTTAGTGGATACTTTACTAAAGCCTGATACACATTTATAAAATGCAGATTACACATAGATATACTTTACAGTACAGCCATTTACCCGTTACATTTTTAATTTCACTTTTATTTGATCATATACATAAGAATCAGAAAGCTGAAAACTAACCCAAAGTAAAATAATGAAAAAACCGTGAAAGGTGCTAAGTGGTCGTCTTTTGGCCCCTTTAAACCCTAACACAGACTCAAAAGTAATCTGATGTTCAGAAGCTTCATCAATTAAGATTTAACAACAAAATAAAATTTAAAGTTCCGTATAAGGAAGAACACACTTTTCTACACTCCAATGTATATTGCTTTGAATCAAAGGATGTTTAGGGAAATTAGCTTTCCACGTAAAACAGTATGCCCCCCCCCCCCAAAAAAAAACAACAACAACAACAACAACAACAAATATAACAACAACAACAAAACAACAGCCTAAATCAAACGCCATCAAAGGTGAAAATAACAACAACACGTCCACACACACCCTGGGGTTTGCAGATACTGGATTCTGTCACAGTGTTACCACTATTACGATGTTACCGATTAGCAGCGTTGATGAGGCTTGTCTGTACCAGTTCCCCTTGAGCTGCTAATGGCCGATTGTGCCACTCACTCTCACCTATTGGACACACAGCATGCTCTGGGCTTAGATCCGCCTACCTGTGATCTATCGGTCACTGGGGTCGTTAACTGTGACTTGACCTTATCACACGTGGACATCTTTGGTGAATCGTTGGACGGTTAAACCATCTGCTTAAATTGTGTTACTGACAGACTTCCCCGCTTCGTGTGAATCTTTGCTTGAATTCCACGTGGACATTTAAGAAAAAAAAAAATCAAATTATCATTTCCCCTGGCTGTAAAGTCAGCAGTGTAGATCGAGAAGGAATGTATTCGGTAATTAACAAGAGCGACCACCTTAAAAGTATGTTTAAACATCTTAGCTACAACATGACAAAATCGTAGCTTCTTTATAACAGCGTTATTAACAGTGACGAAGTGGATTGTCTCCGTAGATTTTCAGTATTCGTTCTGATTGATTTTCATGTGGATTGCGAGAGATCCCTTGACAGGATTCCATGTCGAGGAATATAGAACAACCAGAAAGTGTTATAGCGACCGTATCGAAGATTTATCTGCATTGTGAAATCTATGACACGGTCATTGTCATGATTCAGATGTTGTTAAAACTCACGCAGAGAGTGAGTTGTTGTTTTTTTACCAGGGCCATGAGAAATTGGCTGGTGGCCTTGAACGGTCCTCGCGAATTATAGTTGGTGAGTAAATAAATGTAAAGTTAAACTGTTAGATTCACGCTTGTCGGTTTTAATGTTCGTGATTAATAAGTAATGGGATAGGGGTGAAACAAGGTGGGGCTAGTTGACATTGTTAAGTATGACTAGACAAGTTTTTGCACGTTAACTGGCTGGTAGAATAGTGCAGACGTATTACTACAATTTAAATGGTGGGAGGTTTCGACCTATGAGATAGCTGAACTAATTGGGCCAGCGGACTAGCACGCTGGGTAGTTAGATAGTATAAGACATCGTGTAACGTTCAGATTTGGTGAATACAGACGAGCAGAAGCATCGTGTCGTGAAGTATCTCCGGTTGACCAGTACCTGAACTGTGTGCTTTGAAGACAAGAAGTCCTTGCTAACAGACTGACTGAGCTCTAGAAAGAAAGGTCTGAGTGGGCTGACCTTTGAAAGCCCACGCTGCGCTATATTGATGTTCGCGCCTACCAGTAGGCGTGACCAATGGTACTATATCTTATTTATTCAAGCATAATTAGAGATCGGAGATAGAGAGAGAACTACAGCCTCATAGGAAGACTAAGGAAACCCCAGCTGGCACTCGACCACGAGTGTCCTGTATCATAGATCTATTGCCATAGTATGATTGGAATAATATAGCACATTGTTGATGAATTGAATAGTGATTGTGCATAAAATATAGTCTTTTGGCAACTGCTTAAATTACCTACAAGCCGAAGAGTGCTTCTGTAGGCTTTGAACATACTGGGCTCTCCTAACACTCAAGCCCATATGATTTATGGAGAGTTTGCCTGGCGACTGGCCAGTGGCGACTCAACTGTCACTTTAAATTGATATCTAGTTTCGTATAATATACCTATTTGCTATTGATTGCAGTACCTCCATAGTTACATGAATATCATTGGTTAAGTTATTAATTAGAGTTTTTTGGTTTGAATATATACCCCTATTGTCTTTTGTTTTGTTATTAATATTTATGTAAACTATGGCCTGACCGGCCTGACATATATACGCTCTAGTTATTTAATACTTTTCTTGTGTGGTTGTGTCCGAGTGTGAGTTAGCTGCCTCTCGTGCAGTCGTAACATCCCCAAGACCCTAACTCTGCTCGTGACAGTCATAAACTGTAGAGGCATTTGTTTTATTGTCATTTTGCACTGAATTATCAGCTCTGTACGTGAAAGTTCTGTGGTTGAGTTTGGAGTAGACTTGTGCTTTGTAAAAAAAATCTCAGGACTTTTTTATACAGTGGTACCATGTGATTGTATCGACGATTTGTATGGATTCTGAAATCATCTTGATGCACGTAACAGTGGGATTAATACCACTTTAAATCTTTCTTCTTCTCCTTCTTCGGCGATCGGTCATTTCTGAATGTGATTAGTTCTTGGAAGTTAAGGACATTTCCGGAAGTGTGGTGATGTCGTAGATCTGTTTAGATTTCGATTTATAATTGTGGAAAATAACGGTGATCAATAAATCACTTGTTCCAGCATGTTTGATATCAAAGATTCACAAAATGCCAAAGTGACAAGTGATCTATCAATTGAACGGACTTCACTGTAGACAGAGTTTGCTTTTTGACCATGTGGCAAAGTCGGTAGTACTGGAAACGGGAGGTATTATTCGAAAAGCGTTCCGTACGTCCTGACCATTTTGAACTCTTACAATTCTTTATAGTTAGAGTTAAGAGAAAGCACGCCGATACGATAACGGTCACATTGGGGACAAGGTGGTCTAGAGGCAAGGTGCTCGCCTCTCATGCCAAGGGTCCCGGGTTCAAAACCCGGCCAGTGCAGGCATGTTGGAAGATTTGGTATTTTTCTCATATTTTCGTGTCCCTGATCCTATTGGATAGGGGGGGGGGTAGGATCGAGTACCTAGTCTTCTCGGATAAGGACGAAAGAATTTGGAGGGCCCGTGTGCACGTTGCAGACGTTAAAGATACCTTGGCAGTTGAAAATCGTAAAGAGCAGGCCGAACAGGCCGCTGCCAGGGCAAAATTAAATAAAATTCATCCCTACCATTCTCTCCCCCTCCCTCCTTCACCTCCCCTCCCCCTCCAAAAAAAAAAAAAACCCAAAAAACAACAACCGCCGACCGGCGCTGCACTGTGGCGACAACGTGCCTGCTCCAGTTATAACTGGGCTGCAATGGCAGACAAGGCAAATTTCCCAAATGGGATTAAAGAGTTATACAAATACAAAAAAAAATAAAAAATACAAAAATACAAAATCGTGCCGGCAAAAAGCAGGACGATAGACAGAACAGAACAGAATGCTAGGACAGGAGGAGACACTGCCAATAGATCCCACCAACCACCCAGTCTTGAACAGGTTGCCTCATTATTTTCTGTTTGTTTCCTGGTTGAAAGGGTGAAGGGATAATATTAGCGTTAGGGTTAGGGAATAGAACATGGTTAGAGATAGGTTTTAGGGTCAGACACTGACTGGGTGGTCGGGATGTACTGAAAATTTCCTCGAATATTCTTTAATGATATTATTGAATTTCTCCAGAAAGCTTTGGTTACAATTACAAGCAGAATAGCCCGGCAGCGTGATTTTTTTCCCTACGAGCTGTAGCAAATTCAGGAGCGGGGCAGCAACAATACCCCCCCCCCCCCAAACACAGGTCATCGGCTAAGGGGTTTCTCGTCCTAGCGAACACAGCCATGGGTGATGCAATCTCTGGACTGTGCCTGATATGACTCTGAACGTCACCGAAAATCCCTGGGATGTGTTGGAGCTGTCCTGTGTTTGGGGGTGTGTTGCTGCCCCGCTCCTGAATTTGCTAAAGCTCGTACGCAAAAAAAATCACGCATCCCGGCACACGCTCAGGGGTACAACGATATGCCTTTCTCAGTACCTTGGTTGGTATTGTTTTGTGCACAGGGATAATTTTATAACATGCTGCACCAAAGTGTGCCGCTTGGCTAGTAAAAGATCACTCTATTATGGAACACCATCTTAATTCTTGTCTGTTCCAACTCCACATTTCGCAAAACTGAGAAATTCCACGTTAAACGTTTGCGGCTTTAGTATTATGATAAGGCGTTAGAATAAATATGAACTGTGAAACAGCTTGATAAATGCCATAACGCATTTTAAACAAGTGTCAAAGTGTGCATTTGTTATACATCTTCTGCATACGGTACTGAAAGATCTCCAGTTTTTCAGAAAATGGAGATGGAACAAAGAACAACTAAGGTAGCGATATGTGGATAATGGTACGTAATGGAGAAACGGGTTCTTGTAAAGTTGCTAAGGAAATCCACAGTCTCACAATATTGTTTCGTCTGTTTAATGACTTTTCAGAACCCTATATCCACAAATTGGATCGCTAAAGACCCAGCTTATGCGGTTCCTGTTCATCCTGTTGTATTAGTAGATAACTGGGAGATGAGTCATTAGCACGGCGCTGTTGAAGCAAAGGGCTGTTCATACATGGGCGTGTAGCCTTGAAAGACCGGAGACTGGATAATGTGCATGCATTTGTTCGGTGCATGAATATTTCAGAATGCATAATATATATATATATGTTTATTAACCCTCTATCACATAGACCAGTGGTTCTCCACCATTTTCAGGCAATCGCCCCTTTAGGTTCCAAATTTTCGTTCGTCGCCCCCCCCTCTCCTTCTCTCCACCCCAAGAATCCCTACTCAGATACATTTCACAAGAAGTCCCACAGTTTTGTTAAAGCCTTATAAATGGCAATAGGCATGTTGATTATCTATATATATATTTTGGTAACTCGAAACTTTGGTCACCTAAGGCTCAGGAACCGCATCACACTCAGGCTTCAAACTTTGCACAACAGCATATTATCAATGCGAAATTAACATGGGCTATATTAGAAATTATGAAATGTTCAGGCTTCTACGTTTCATTTTTCATTGTTTCGGCATCATTTAGATCTATTTCGAGTCATGGTTCGCCATTTTAAGGTTTCATTGAGGAAATTGCGCTCTACGTCACCATTTACTCATTGCCGGCCGAAAGGCAACTTATCACATCTGTGTATTCTGCAAGAATTGTGGTGTAACAAGACGGTCTATGAGTCTTTGCATCAAATCTAGGTGCCGTTATGAATGCGACCTAGATCTAGTATATACAGCTGGATGTGATACAAGGAAATTTTGCAAGATTTATCTTGCCGGGGTTGGCTAGTTTATTATAAAACAGAAAACATTCTTTATCAAATGCACTGAATGCAGTCGGCGTTTTATATTCTGTTCACAAACCCATCTGCTCGTGCTGCTGAACACGTCAGTGACTGTCCTGTATTTACCCCCAAACCGTCCTCTGTTCATGTTCCCCCCCCCGCCCCTTTCACCCCCTTGTTCCCCCCCCCCCATCTGCCGCCCTTTACTCCGTTTTCGCCCCCTCTGGTTATCAAGATCACCCGGGGGGGGGGGGGATATCGCCCACTTTGAGAACCACTGACCCGGACGACGATTGTCTTGTTGCCTCGCCCTGGAATTTAGAAACTTGCTAAAATTATTTATAACAGTCAAATGAATGAAAAATGAAAATAATACTTGCTACACAGCCAGCACCGACGGCAATCCAACTTAGATTTCCACAGGGTTGGCCGGGTAACCGTAAGAGTGGGCTCTCCATATCAAACTGACGTCGGTGCGATGTCGTAACCAGCAGTTCTAAGTAGAAACGATGCCATTTCTATGTGCAAACTTGATGTCAATCTTATGTGTCGGATTCTGGAAAGGGTAATAGTGTATTTATCAGGACATTTTTATTAACTAATAAACTAACGAAACATGTGAAACATTATGGTGAGTTGACTCAAATATGGACTTTTGGGCACGACAGGGTTAAAGCGGTGAATTCAAAGTGTCTGACGTGACGTAACAGATGCAATTTATAAAAGAGAACGATCTGAAAAAACTCTTCATCTCCACTGTGTCGTCAAAGTGCCACAGTCAAATAACCACTCTCTTCATAATATAGAGCCTGGTTACTTCCTAGATGTCATTTTTGTTTTGATCCAAGCAAGAAAAAAATTCCACTGTACGCATATTTATTTATGTACAAGTTATTACCAGAGGGCAGACGTTTTGTATCCTTAAACGTGTTCATTGACCTATTTAGTTTGTTCAGGCTTTTATTAATTTCACAGGTCTTTCCAATAACTCAAGAACTTTCCGTTTCGGATGAATAAGTATCCATATTTTGCAGGCACCTTCAAGACTTCAGGACCCCGAGCATTCTGTTTCCACTAACATCGTTCTCTGATCTGTCAGTCGCGGATTTGTACGTGTAACCTAATCCTATTATTATGTGACTTCCAAGGCAGAGATAGAGGACTGCCAGAAACACATTTTGCTTCATTTTGAGCACACAGAATACCATTCAAAGTGCCTATCTGTGCCGAATATACGGACATATTTCAAGTTTTGGGACTATATTTCTTCAAGAAACGTGACTGGTCATTTTTTTTCAGTGACAGTGATACACAGGGAGTCACAGAATGAACTGTGTTTTGTGCTCTTTGCTTGCGGACTCGCTATCACTTTTGAAAAAAAAGGCCTGAAATCTTTGGGAATGCTATGCGGGTTTCAATGGCTCTCAAAGCTATGGAGTAACGATTTATCAAGTCTTCAAAAATTGGATAAAAATACACACAGAAACACACAAAAATGAATGTCGGGGGATCAGGAGGGACCGCCAGCTGGCGGGCCCCGACTGACGAATGTGTACAAGTTGGATATCAAGGCCGAAAGGTAAGTTTTGTTTGTTGTTGTTTTTTTAATTCATTGTTGTACTGTTCATGTACGTCTGTACGCTTGTTATTGTCCACAGTTACAGATCCAGTTGCATGGAAATATACTGACTTTTTCTTGATAACTTAACCCTGTAGGGGCACAGTTTGCCATATTTGGAATAGGTCACCTGGAACAAAAATGCTTTATCTTTGACATTAATTTTACTCTTCCTATTTTATTGAATAAGATTTTCAATTACATGTTTATATTTTTGCAATAATCTGACTATTTAAATTGAGTGCAGCACATTATTTCAGAAGTTTTGAAATAGTTAATTTTTGGTCTGGGCACTATAATCCCCCCCCCCCCCCCCCTCAAAAAAAATAAATAATTAATTTACAAAGTTCTCCATATTAACCAAATCTTGTCTTTCCGATCATGACAAAATTTTATCACGAAAACCTTTCCCTGAAAGACTCAACACATTGCATGCAACCTTAGTTCTTGTTTGTTCTATCTCTATTTTCTGAAAAAAAAAACTGGAGATCTTTTAGTATGTAGAAGAGATATAACAAATGCACACTTTGACACTTGTTTAAAAAGCGTTGTAGACTTATCAAGCTGTTTCATTGTTCCGATTTATTCTAACTCCTTATCAAAATGCTGAAGCTGCAAACGTTTAACGTGAAATTTCTCAGTTGTGCAAAAAGTGGAGTTGGAACAAACAAGAACTAATGTCAACAAATGTGACAAAATTTGTGAGGAAACTGAAATCGAAATGTCTGAGTTCTATATCGTGTGTAAGTGTAATTTTTTGATTCGTTGTTCTGCTAGGGACCTGGTTTGGCATCCGTATGCCATTCCGGGGAGAATACACTGTTCAAATACTTTCCTTTTCAAGGCTACTGGTAGTTACGCATCTTGAACAACTTCCCTGTATTTTCGGAAACACTTCCATGCATTTTGTATTGTTATAGTTATTTCCTCATTCACCCTGTTTTTGGAAGAAGTAGTTCATCCTAATAATAACAGATCTGGGTTACGGAAAGTGTTTTGCACAGAGAGGGTGGCTGACTGAAGATTGTATCTGTCGTTTACTTAGGTACAATGGTGAACCAGTGAAATAGTGATGGGCTTCCACAACTTAAACAATGTCTGTTTCCATTTTTCTTGGCTTTTTAAAAATCTTTTTTTCTCTCCTACATTGATTTCACAGTTGAACATACTGTAAGAGCTTAACGGGCCTATTTTATCATTGGGTCGAGTGGTTTAGCTCCCTCATTTCATGTACAAACCCAGGCATAAAGAACATTCTGATCTTGTCGGAATAAATTGTTTATTATTATTTACGCATTTTTCTTAGACGTTCCGTCGTTCATCACAGTACCGGTATTTAATACGTTTAGTATAGTTGAATCAATCATCAGTCAAGATTGTGTAAATATTTGGTATATAGTTTGTGTACTTTGTGGTTACCGAAACTTCTACAAATTAACACTTTAATAAACTTCATACATTTCATACCGTCACTCCATTTAGTTTCTCAATTCACTTTAATTTTGCTGTTTTGTCGTTTAATTTCTGTCTTATGGTATGTTATGTGTGTGTATCTATGTACACAATGTATGTCTAGCAGAGAGAGAGGGTGAGAGAGGGTGAGAGAGAGAGGGTGAGAGAGGGTGAGAGAGAGAGAGAGAGAGAGAGAGAGAGAGAGAGAGAGAGAGAGGGGGAGAGAGAGAGGGGGGAGAGAGAGGGGGGGAGAGAGAGAGGGGGGGAGAGAGAGAGGGGGGGAGAGAGAGAGGGGGGGAGAGAGAGGGGGGGAGAGAGAGAGGGGGGGAGAGAGAGAGGAGGGGAGAGAGAGAGGGGGGGAGAGAGGAGAGGGGGGGGGGGAGAGGAGAGGGGGAGAGGAGAGGGGGAGGAGAGGGAGAGGAGAGAGAGAGAGAACACGACTTTCTGTAAAGCGCCTAGAGCAAATTGTTTGGAATGGGCGCTATATAAATGATCTTCATTATTATTATTATTATTATACATGAGTAAATAATATTGTTGCAGACATGTATTTCTTAATATTTATATAAAATGTTTGTAACAAAATGTGTAATCTATGTATCAATGAAAACGTGTGTGGAAATTTTGTTCATATCTTTTCGATCTTGAACATCTGAAGTTTATCGCGCGTAGCTCTTACACTGAGCATGTCTGGCCATCTCATTTATATAGGGACATTGAGCTTTCATCATTACGTCAGTCAGTAGGGAAATGCCAATTCTATGGCTCCAATAACGGCAGCCGCTCGTCTTGCTCCACAACTTGGGGAATAGTTGATTGAGATCAATCGAAATAAAGGGGAAATACAAAATGGCGGATGGGAAATTTCACGTGCTCCGGACGGTATCTTGCCGAATTTAATCACGGCAGCCATTGCCCCTAAGGTTGATGTCAAGGCAACTGAGAACTATGGCATACCATGGGCAGCACATACACATAAAGTGAATGATGACAGGTCAATACAATATGGCTAGCGTTGATGTGGAATTAGAAGCGAACTATGGCAAGCCATGGGGAGCAAGTTTAGTATACAGACAAGATTAAAAGTGCACAATCTATATAATAAAGCTACAGCAAAACCCCTAATAGTCCTATGGACTCGGAAACTACACAACGCACCGACCTGAAATTTGACACAAAGAATTATGGGATAGCGAACATTGTTCCTATCGCTATACACAAACAAAACCGTTTGTTATTTCTGAGTTAATCGGTAAATGCGGTTATAATTAAAGACTAAATTCACGAGAGCGTTTGATCCGAAATTTACGATCAATAAGATATTGATGTATGTTTCCAATAATAGCCCACTTCCGCCTACACAATTTTCCACTTCCGTTGTCGAAATTTGATTGTGTTGTGATCACGACCATGCCATCATGCCTCCTTAAGGGCGTAGCTCGAGAATGCCTCCTGAAAGACGTAGCATCGGGAGATACACGACCAGGTACGTTAGACAGCGCAGACAACAAGAACAACTCAGGCGACACAGCAGACCTCATATTATTATGAATTTAGTGTTCATTTCTTTTACACCAAATCCAGCAGTGAAACACACTGACCCGTACGCAAATTATTGCAATTTCATGAATGCTGACGAAACGCATACGGCGCCAGCGCGCAAAGGGAGTGCAGTAAGACTATCTAAAAACAAACAAAGAAAAACAAACAAAATAAATATAAAGGAACTGGCAAAGTTATGCACATCCACTAGAATCACCCAAAACTGAAATGAACAGACATAATTATTCTTCCCGGGCAGGGCCGGGTAACTCAGCTAGTTAATGAAAAAAACAACAAAAAATCATTTCCCCCCAAAACTTAAATTCAACCATTTGTGAAACAAATAATGAGACAGATCCACTCTATGGACTGAGCAGAGGTGTCGTGTATCACTACTAAGAGAGACCATCGACCCATACCAAGTCTTGCTGTGACCCCCACAGACTCCCCCCCCCCCGCCCCCCCTTGTATATAATATAATCCATGTATTGCTTTTGCGGTTTGCTTTCTTTTATTTTACTGGTGGTTGGCGAACGCTTCTGGCAAGCTCTCCTAATGTTCTATCATTCTGTTATAATAGTTTGTCGATCGTCTTGGCTTCTTCCTAGCACAGTGAACGACCCGTTGCCGTGTGGAAATTGCTTTCTCTTAACCCAAATATTTCTTTTATTTTGTTGTCATCTTCCATAACCCTGATCTGCCTCCTGTTTGTGTTTTCTAGTGTTCCAGAATTTTCATCTGCTGTGCACAGCATTTTCATCATAATTTTATTGCAGGAATGCGAACATTCAACGCTATTAATTAAAGGAGGTAACTCAGAATTTTCAACCGCTGAGATATTTTAAGAGTAGCATCCCTTAGCTCGGACTTCCCGGTGCAAGCTCTGTCATTCTGTCATTTCATTGCTTTCTGTCAATTCCTTGGTGCTCTCACCCCCCCCCCCCCCTCCCCCGACAATGAAATTTCCTCCTATTGTGAAACCATCCCAGCCAGCATCCTTACGTCAGTCCGACGTAGATTTGCACAGGATTTCCGTAGGGTTGGAAGGATAGCGAAAGGGAGAATTCCCTACATTAAATTGACATTGGCGCGATGTCGCCACCAGCGGATCTACGTAGAAATGACGTCGTACCTACGTGCAAACTTGACACCAATCCTACACATGAGAGTTCCACAATGTTGGTGGCTGGATTAAGCCTAAGCCCTCCATTAGCCAATTTTGATCAACCCAATAATTGGATAGTGATGTCACGACATTGAATTTCAAAAAGATCAAACTAGTTGGTTGGCGCAAGAGATCTCATTGAATCTAAATGTGTTGACGTCACCACCCAATTAGCTGGCCGATTTCCCTCCTGCGTTTGTACAAGGCACTAACATCAAAGATACTGGAAACGACAAGATGAGACACCGTCTTCTTCGCACCACTAAAAAAACCGTGCACACAATTTGCGCGCTGATCGGGTGCGGGGCCCATGGCGCATGGTGTGAAAAGAATGTTTGATATAATGGTAAATTTATGATGCAAAATTGTGACAGTGCTACTGCAACTACAAAAAAAAAAAAGCCAGAGTTTTCCCACAATAAGTGACGTCAATCAAGGCCGATAGCGATAGATGAACAGTGAAGAGAATTCTGTATTTTCCCTATTTGGCTTTGTAAAATACGGCACTTTTCATGACTTCCGTGCGTTTGCCGCTAGGTAGCGGTGCGAAATCTGTGCACTCTAAAATCACCAGCTGTCTTATCTTATCAATTCTAGTATCTTTGGTCATAGACTTTCTGTTGTGTTGCTGTCGCGTAGTGGTTTCACTAGTTGTCTCTGTACTGAACCCTGGCTGTCGCATTATGTGCGCATTTCCATTCATTGGCCTAGGACACCAAAATTTTGTTTTTTTAAATGCGACGAGACAGCAAGATAATAAAGTCTCATGTGCACGCCTATGCCAAAACGGACGACAGACTAGTTTAGGGTAAAACTGCACGGCGACGGACCCGACGACCTGACACTGCCGTCTTTGGTTTTGCCGACTTCGCCACCCATACCGCCACCGGAACCCGACGGTCAGACACTGCCGTCTTTTTTTTTAAATGGCGTGTAGCAGGAGGAGAAAGTTGTTGTTATTATTGTGGCTAAGGAGAAGGCAGCAACGTAGACAAAGACGATTTGCGGTTCACCCCATACAACAACTACGGCCAAGTCTTGGCGAGTTCCACCATATTATTTTTCAGCAATTGCTTGAGGAAAACGAAAAATTTGTTAATTATTTTCGCAGAATGAGTCTTTGGTACAAACGTGAATGTGTTTTGTGGTTTACAACTGAACCGATAGATTCATGAATTTTGGCAGCACTTGCACTTTATTTATGTCAGTCGATAAACACACGTGGAGTTATAATTACTCTTGTTTAAAATTCAGTAAATATTTATATTCCCCCCTCCTCCACCTCTCGCCCCCCCCCTTTCCTCAGTCTCTCCTGTTCCCATGAAAATTCAGCTTTTGAGGTAATTGGAGCACCAGGTGATGCGCACGACATCTTGCCTTAACCCTACTACCGTCAGCGGCTAATCATTCTCTGTGTTCTGTATGGGTTTTTTTTTGAGCTGTACATTGCAAGCTTATAAAATGGAAATCGTAAAGAGCAGGCCGAACAGGCCGCTGCCCGGGCAAAATTAAATAAAATTCACCCCTAACATTCCCTCCCCCTCCCTCACCCCCCCCCCAAAAAAAAAAGAACCGCCGACCGGCGCTGCACTGTGGCGACGACGTGCCTGCTCCAGTTGTAACTGGGCTGCAATGGCACAAAGGCAAATTTCCCAAATGGGATTAAAGAGTTATACAAATACAAAATACAAATACAAAATACAAATAAATATTTTGGTATTTCGCGTTTGTTTGGAACTGAAAACTCCAACATTTTAAACATTGCTGGAAAGCCATTTTCATCGGCGCCGATAGCGTCACTTTGGAAAAGTAGCGAAGTCAATTGGCTTATGGCATACTAGGGTTAAGCCTAGGCGCACAGATGCGACATGTTGTCCCTTTGCTGTCGTATCTGGAGTTCATGTTTGTAAGGGATCCGCTGGTCTAGAGGCAAGGTGCTCGCCTCTTATGCTGAAGGTACCGGGTTCGATTCGCGGTCGGTGCGGGCATGTTGGAAATTTGGGGGAATTTCCTGTCCCTGATCATAATTATGATAGGTAGGATCGAGCACCTAGTCTTCTCGGATAATGATGAAAAACTCGGAGTGCTCTTGTGCAAGTTGTACAAGTTAAAGATACTTTGGCAGTTGGAAGTCTAGAAGAGCAGGCCTAACAAGGTCAGCTGCCCTGGCAAAGTTAAAAAACAACAACAACTAATGCATTTTGCCACATTTAGATTTTTATTTTTGTTTGTACTGAGCGAGTCTATGCCCTGGCACACGAAGATTAACTTTCAGTACTTCACCTGGACACACACATTATTTGCAAACAGGGTTCATTCCCACTTTGTCACCCCGTAACATGACAAAAACACCTATGGGTTTTAAAATAATTGTATATAATATAATTACATTCATAATTTGTCAGTCCTTGTCACCAGGCAGGACTCAGGCAATTTTCTGTGAGCCACACAACCTTTTATCCCGCGTGTAACTTAAGCCAGCAGCAAGCTCTATAACAGATGGTGTTCATAGTATGAATGTTTGGCGTAATCTCTCAAAGGCGTAGAAAGAGCGAATCGTCCGAAATGAATGTTGTTATAAGTGCGTACGTCCGCCAAGTGTTCTGCGCAAGGAGTACGTATTTTGAAGCCTTTTGTGGCTCCAGAGCTAGAGAGCTCCTCCCGAAATACTCCTAGCAACTCCTAAGCCTTAATTAATTATTTTTTAAGATTTTCTTTGTTTCTTCCTATATTTTGGTTGAAAGGGTAAGGGGCAGGGTCAGGAATTAGATCAGATTTAGGGTTGAAGATAAAGACGGGGTGAGGGATAGGTATGTATACTTAAGCGCCCCTCAGCGCAAAACAAGTAACAACAGCCTCAGAAACTGATTTGGTTTGAGTGACGTCACAAACGTTAAGCTGTGTTTCCAAGTGAGCGGCAACAAAAGCGGCAAAAATCCATCACGTAGAGGCGTTTTTCTTCTCTCCCGATGCACGGAGAGAGTATAATTTTAAAAGAAAAAAAATACACTAACCAAAACGAAAGTGACTTTTTAAAAGCAAACCGAGCAATCAAACAAATTGTGGTTTTCAATAACATTTAAGATCAATGCAGTTGGACTCCTGTTTGACAGATCATAGGATCGAATCCCGATAGCTTGCAGCGGCGGTGACTAATCTAAAATTTACTTTTGTTTTAAAGCGCCTGATCCCAGTAGGAAGCAAGCCTCGGCTCTATTACGGTTTCACCGAGCTGAAAAAAAAAAAAAAAAAGATGACTTAGAACACCAAAGAAGATACAAACGGCACTTAAGTTCTTATTTGTTTATATTCATTTCCGACACGAAAAACTGGAGATCTTTGAGTGTGTAGAAGAGGTATATCAAATGCACACTTTGACACTTGCTTCAGATATTCCGTGGAACTTATCAAGCTGTTTCACAATTCGGATTTATTCTAACTTCATTTCATAATACTAAAGCCGCAAGTGTTTAACGTCGCATTTCTCAGTTGTGCAGAGTGTGGGTTGGAACAATTTTTCCTTACCACTCCCTTTTACTTTCAAGATCCAACATGGCTGGAGAACATTTCACACGGAAACGCTCCTCTACCTTACAATAATTTGGGGTGTGATTGTGTGACACATTGGAAGACAGGTAATCCAACTCCAAAGAAAAACAAACTAGATGTCCCGCCCTCATCCCGCCCTCTCCCACCACACGCCATTACATTCACGACCCTCTTTGTCTCGGAAAATGAAACGCCTCTGAATCTTGCGGTTGAGCGTGATTTTGGGACACGATGGAAAACAACGAGATATGCTCTGTCCCGATCCCACCCCACTGCACTGAAAACTCGCAGTATATGGATGAAAATATAGCAAAAAGAAAAAAGTTGGAGGTGACAAAGCCTCAGGTAAGAAAGAATACCAAAACGCTAGAATAAAACGCAAAGGAAAAGGGAAGACAGCTACAACTTATTCTTTTTGCCACATTTTGACCTTACTTCACGCCTTTGCTACGACGACACAGATTTTCTGTGGTTTTTATTATAATCATTTCATAGTGTACGGAGATCAGTTTAGGGAGACGCCCCTGCATGTTGTCACAGTTGGCCATACGTTTAAGTGGGACACATTGCAGAACTGGTTAATCGGTCAACACCGATCTTTAACACCCTGCCTGTAAACTTACTACGAAGTGAATGTTATACATATACAGGCCCAGGAACCAGCAAATGTCACAAATACGACCACAGCTGTGTGTGAAATTTTACACACTACAGTACAACACGTGTGTGCCTGCAGAGCGCTTTTGTTACAGCGGGCCATTCATATAGTGTTTCAGAATTGACTTTTACTCGTTGGATCTGTGAAAAGTTATTGTATTTTTGTGCGATTCCATTGGTGGGATACTACAGCTGCTTGTAAAACAGAAATGATCGCACTGTTACAATAATAATATTACTTCCCGTGATAATTTGCAAGGAATGTTTAGGAAATTAATGTGGAGAAGGGAATTTTCTCAGTTGTAATTTCAAAGAAATCATTTTACCGTACATTTCTTTTGTGGACACAGAGCAACTGTGACAGCCTCTCAGGAGTTGGAAATTATTAAAACAAGCATTAACATTTCAATTTTCTGTGAAGAAAAACAGGTTTGCATGTCCCTGACAACCTCTACTTTTGGCCTTGTTTATATTTATTTTTCTGCCATCCTTACTTTGTTTTGTTTGATTGTCATTGTGTCTTACATTCGTACTGCATTTGGAATGGTTGTATGACATTTGGAGCACTACTGCAGACCAAAGAAAGCTGCCATGTGATATTTTGGAGCACTAAGTTAGTTCAAAGAAAGCCGGCGTATGACATTTGCAGCACTGGCATTTGGGCTGTGATTTTATCGATTAATCCTTAATCAACCTGTTGACTATCGATTACTCTACGAATATTTTGCAATAACTTGCGGTGGGTACCACAGGGATAGAAAGTTACTTTACAGGCCTAATACTAACCCTAACCTTAACCCTAACCCTAATACCAGCAGCGGTATAGGTGCGCCAAATGTCATACTGAAATTTTATTAATTTTTGGTAGTGCTCCAAATGTCATACTTCAATTTGACCTAGATTTAGGCAGTGCTCCAAATGTCATGTTTTAAAAATGTTGGTGCTCCAAACGTCATGCTACCCATAAGAGTACATGATATGCCAAAAATGACGGAATATTCTTCAAAACTGGAATTGACATGTTCCAAATTTGCGTTTCATAATAACGCGCTCACACAAACACACACAGGAAAGAAAATGCCCTGGGCAGGACTAACCTCACAACTCACGATGTATCTTCTAATTAAAATAAAAGTGAAACCAAATTAAGGTGATTGCTCAGCAGAAATGTTACTGTACACACTTCAACATCAGTAAGGACAACAAGTTTCAGCATAAAACACTAACTGAAAAGGAATAACGGTACTTGTTTATGATGATGTGGGTGTTCTGGGATGAAAAAATAGTGACAAGTAAGCATAGTTCAAAAAGTGTTATGCAACTTCAAAAGGCTCAGGTGTACTCTATTTTTAAATTAGGGCTGTCATTACCAAGCCCATACCTCTCAAATAGTTTAACAATACTCATATTTGGGAACAGTTCCACACAAGGAATGGGGAAAGAAGTTGTGACTCTTAAAACCGTAAAATTAAGTTTGCTAAGTTCTCTAAAAATGTCACTATGCTCATTTTTATCGTGGACTTCTCGTAGAATATAACTGTAATGCGTTTAGAAACGTATGCCCTCAGTCCTTTGCAATTTTACCGAAAATTGATAGTTGTATTGCAGTAAACTTTTGCAAGCAGATTTCCCAAGACCTGGGGATTTTCTAATTGACGAATCCTCAGACAATGTAATTTTCCTAGCCCAGGGGTGAATTAAAAAATGTGCCTTAAATATTTAATTCTACAGTTAATGAACTATTCCTAGTTCACGTCATTTCCGTATTCAATAGGGCTGGCTTGGTGCAGAGAACGTCAATTATTGCCATGTTTAGAAAACAAAATTTCCCGTTTAAGGGCAGTTTTCATGTCCGTGACCAAAAGTGCGGACTTCTTCAACGGAAATAATGACTTTCTGTGTGTAAAACTATGGCATTTTAAGTACCCTGTAAGCCTGGCGTGTTTTCTTTTTTCTTTCTTTTTTTTTTTTTGCAAAGCTTAAACAAGAAAACTACAAAATAAAATGGGTTTTCAAAGGGCCAAAAATAAATATCAAAGCAAACAGAGAAAGTTGTAGAAGATCGTTTTTGCCCTCCACAATTCGCCTCAACAAGACATTATAGCCAGATATGTGCCATATTTTACCAAGGTTCCATGTCATGTTACTTCATGTAGTAAACCTGTTGTCGAGTTATGTTTATGTAACGAAGTGTGAGATATGTATATCATGTGTATGCTTTGTGAACGCGACTTCACTCATGGGATAATAAAGTGATTCTTATCTAATCTTATTTTATTAAGATCAAGAAGACTACAGTAGTCCAGATACCGCCTTTCAATAGGTTCAGTCATAGGGCTGCAAAGGTACAGCTTTCGGGAGAGTGGCACAAATTTCTGAAGGGACTACAATAGTGTCTTTTGGAGAATGTGCGGTCACACAGTTTCTAGTGTACACACTGCCTGTAATGTAACGTAGCGTAACGTGCGCTCAGTAGGAATAATCTCACACAGCGCTGAACCGACGTCGGCAACAAGGCGAAAGGTTTAAAAACAGTAGGACAACAGGTGGCTTTGACGTCAGCCGGGAATATTTCAAAACCTTAACAAGTTCCAACTTGCTGCAATGTGCATCACTCACACTGAAGGTGATGCGACATATCGATTAAGAGCGTTAGTTGCAAATTAAACGGGATTTTTCACCCAGTTTGGTTAATGTGATGTGTAGTCGGGTACAAGCAAAGTTTCATACATTAGAGGTCAAACCTGACAAATGGAGCGATGTAGAGGGCTGGGTACTGACACAAGCTAGGTCAGTGTAGTGTAAAAGTAGTACTAATTACTATTGAGTGAAAGTGGTAGATGAGAAGGAAGATGAAATGGTAGACAGAGAGAGAGAGAGAGAGTAAAGAGGAAGAGAGAGAAAGAGGGAGAGGGGGAAAGAGATAGAGGAGAGGGAGAGAGAGCAGAGAGAGAGAGAGAGAGAGAGAGAGAGACAGGGAGAGAAACATGGAGAGAAAGAGAGAATGAGAGAGAGAGAGAGAAATATGCAATGAAAAAGATACGTAGATACTTTAGTTGTATCCAATATTTATGTAGTAGACTTACGAATCCATAAAACACATGTCCGCATAAATAGTTTCAAATTTCGGAAAATGTGGCTTAAGTTATTTTGACACTAGGGTCTTCAATTTAAAAGATACTCACATGCAGCCGCAAAACTTATAGCACGGATCAGTCATTTCTTCCCCGATAGCATTAGAGTTAAAGAAATCGATATATGAGCAAAACAATAGCACCAGTCCCTGAGTATGTATGAATGTATAATGAGCTGCGCCTGGCTAAGTACACAACGTTGTGATCTGCTCGTAGTGAGAAGGTTAACTAGCAAGATCCTCGTGACCATTCATATAGTGCCAATACCTACTTACTATATTATTGGTATCTCAGGATTATACTTTCTTTTGGTATACATTTTTTTGGCCAGATTTTAACGTTGTTTCAAGCCAAAATCTCCAAAGTTTAGCCTAGGCTGTACACGCACCTTTGGAGATTTTGGCTTGAAACACCGTAAAAATCTGGACAAAAAAAAAAAAATGTACATTATCAAAGAAAGTATTATCCTGATATATCAACAGTTCGTTCACTTACGGAAAAAAAACACGAAAAAATTCATCTTGAGGTCCAGATGGACTAACACATTGTTTTGAACTCCTTCCACTTGGAACCCTAGCACGAACCAGCCTGGGCTATGCTGGGCTGGATGGTCTAAAAAGGGTTTGCAGCCAAAGAGGGTAAACTAAGGACATGAATCTGAATCATGATCATAAATAAATTAGTATGAAAACCCGGCTTTGTTCCACATTTCACAATTTCAGGCAGTGAGACAGAAGTGGTCTAGTTCCGCTAGATGCAGTAAGTAGAATACGTATGTTTTACATTTTCGCGCGTGACAAATGGCTATTTCAGATTCCAGCTAATAATTTTTTATTTTTTTTTTAATGGCGAAAAGGCGAGGCAACTCGTAAGTTTCATGAATTTTGCATTTATAATGTATGGATTCTCCCCCTTTCTGTCCTTCCTTCCTTTCTTTCTTTAGATACTTTTTGTGTATTGTTTTTACGACTCGAACAACTGCAAGTGGGAAAGGGCGGAGTTTACTGGTATTGCAAGGGGTGTGCACTGTGAGTTTTATGTGTAAACTGTGAGAGCCTGTGCAGTATTGCCTTTCAAGTGACATGCATAGGTGAGTACACACTAAAGCATCTTGCCGTGTTACTGAACTCAGTGCTGAAACTAGAAAGTCAAGACGTGGGACCGTCGCGTGTATTTTACACAGTGAGCTATAGTATGACTGAATGGTGACACAACTCAGTAGTTTTTTCTATTCGGCTTTGTAACTTCTCTGCGGCCCCCTAACACTAGCCATTTGTGAATGTTCTTGCGGTTTTGACTGGATTCTCATTTGTCGGTGCAGTGGTTCAGTTGTTAGAGTGCTTATTCTGGGAGGCGGAAGTCCGAAGTTCGACTGGTGATAGCTTTGTAATATTTTTACAAGCGTAGTTATCCAGTTTATGAATGGGAAAACTTGGACGTAAGCTGCTTTTCTACGAACTTGGCACCAGTTTCTGCAAAAAATATTTTTATATGATTCATAATCTGCCTTGGAATTAAGGATTTGGATAATTTTTAAAGGTCTCCCACTCAGTAGACCTTTTTTTAGATGCAGAACGCGTTGACCTACTTTCGACGCTATCGAGCTATTTACAGATCGATGGTGCTTAGTGGTACTAAGATCATTCAAAAACTGGCAACATAAACACTTGGATTATTTCATTACTTTTCATCTCTGAGAGTTCTATGACTGTACGTTCAGCCTTTCTTTTTTTTTTCACAAAGTAAGAGCCTAGTCTTCAAGTTAAGCAAATTCTAATGGTAGATTGTGACGAGCGTTTAGCTGGCGTTGTGGCTAAATAATTAGAACTCTTGACTCCCGTGTCCGCGCACTGGACCATCTGTTCAGAGAACATGCAGTTTTGAGCATCATATGTAGCGAATGGCGCTTATACATTTCGTTTACTCAACTGTTTAAAGTTCCTAAATGTATGAAATTTGTACAGGAAGATTATTCGCCCCAAATTCCGCCCCTCTCGTATTAGACATGGGAAAGTTAAAAATATTGGAGGAAAGAACGATTTTGATCAAATCGCGATCTTAGTCCTTGATTGTTCCAACTCCACTTTTTGCACAACTGAGAAATTCCACGTTAAACGTTTGCGGTTTTAGTATTATGATAAGGAGTTGGAATAAATTGGAACTGTGAAACAGCTTGATTAGTGCCACAACGACTACTAAACCAGTGTGCGTTTGTTATACCTCTTCTACATACTAATAGATCTCCAGATTAAAAAAAAAAAGAAAATGGAGATAAGAACTAACACCACGATATGTCCGCGATAAGCCGTGATGCTTCATAGAAACTAGGAATTTGCATCATATCTTTATCATATACACAGAATAGGTCAACTTACGCCTGGAATTAACAAATTATGCTTCCCATACTGGCATGATTTAAAAAAAAAATACAATGTGATAATTCAATACTGCATGCACTGGAAAGTGTGGCGAAAGTTCCCAATATCTCGGGTCATACAAAACACGGACAGGAAAAACTATTATAAAACGCAGGGTTGAAAAGGCACGACTCAACTTCGAATATTGTCTTCACTGAGCATAGTAATACTTATGTATAAAGACGGCAATGGAAAAACGACCAGACTCTATTTCTTACCATTTTGAGTAAATTAGATTCCAAAGTTTAACTCTTTGTGTGCCAATCACCGATATGTCGGTTCTTCCGCTGGTCACGTTTGTGCCAATCACCGATATGTCGATTCTTCCGCTGGTCACGGTTGTGCCAATCACCGATATGTCGATTCTTCCGCTGGTCACGTTTGTGCCAATCACCGATATGTCGGTTCTTCCACTGGTCACGCTTGTCCCAATCACTGATATGTCGGTTCTTCCACTGGTCACGTTTGTGCCAACCACCGATATGTCGGTTCTTCCACTGGTCACGTTTGTGCCAATCACCGATGTATCGGCGCACAAGAACGCTGGGCTATTTTGTTTCAGGAAGAAAGAAAGTCAACTTGCTATTCATAAATGTTGCTGTAGTTAGTCTTCATTCATCCCCCCCCTCCCCCCCTGTTTTCTTCCTGTATTGGTAAACGTGGAAAAATTCAGGGCACACAAAGAGTTAAAACGCTGTAGTTCCTTATTTTAGATTATTATTTAGTTGTTCTTTTGGTACTGCTTATGTTACAAATCTGGTACTGGGTGGTAGTGTCCTCTAGCTGTTATGAAGAGGGTCTTCTCAATGATGGAATTATGACTGCATTTTAAATCGAGAGGTATTTACTATTTACTCTTTCGTACCATGCCACACACTAAGAACAATCTGAATAAGTTTCATAAACAGACCTGCAGGGCCACAAATTTAATTACATTAAATTTCCTAACAATTTTGTCTAGATCTATTACATACTAAAAGACAACATCAGCAGCATCAAATGAAAATTCAATAATATGTCACTAGAAGTCTTCTCTAGATTCCTATAAGGTTATGATCATTCTGACTCACTAACAATTTAAGTACTAGTTATATATCTCTCAGATATAGTCTGCCTACTATCTATCAAGCAATATACTAATGTCTCTGGCGACGATGTCCTCTCAGCTATTTGTGCCTACCGCTTATAATGGATCAAGCTCGTCAATATAAACTGACGTAGTTAAGTCTATTGGATCTACTCTAGGATGGGCTGGCAGTCCCCAGCCTCATCCAGACAAATCAATCCCAATTCACAGATGTGTATGCCAAACATTCATACTAGTGGCAAGTCAATATAAATCTTTGTCTTGCATTCTTGGGTAGCACTCCTAGCATATGCGGCAATCCTGTCCTACTGGATAAATTATGTCCAGTTCCTCGTTCATTGTTGAATCATCAAAGGACAAACACTTACAATTGGTCCCTGGTGTTAGAAAAACCAGGGAACAGTAGACAATAGCAGTGGGCATATCTCATTCAAGCATATGGCTTCATCTCAATGTCTATAGTGGACTAGACATGAATCAACAGTCTTATGATTCTTCAGGCAGAATCGTGCCGACGCCTGCACAGATTGGAATTTTCTGTATGGAGTAATGGACATAGGTATGGCTACACTTTTATACTGTGCAGCCACCTGCAAACTACCGTCCAAATCCCTAGATTTGATTGGTGCATCCATGCGAGCTCATCTCGCAGTATTAATATATTCTACGTGGGAGTTGGTCACGGCCTTGTACTAAAAACAGACAAGGTCAAATTAAAATGTCAAAACAATTACTGAAATCTTTAAACCCTCGTGCTTTCTACATTTTATGTACGAATTTCTGAACGCGACTAAGCGTCTTAAACTATCTATCCTTATTCACCCCTTCTCTTCCCTTCTAAGTGTTCATCAAAATCACGGGGTCGAGAATTGCACTGTCACTCCTAACTTATCCATTTATTCTATCTCGCCCCACTTTCTTTCCATCTCTAAGAAAAAGTGTTTCAAAAACAAACTGTTCACGAGAACAGTTCAAGGACAAAATTACGCTGGTTATAATCAACGAGACCGTGAAAAATCAACTCCTTACAAGTCGTGACCCAGCACGGCATTTATATTACTTAAACCATGACAGCTTAGATGAACTATTTCTTCAATAAAAAAAACAACACAAGTCTCAGAATTAGTTCTCAATAATTTAAAAAAAAATAAAAAAAAATTGGAATTCCATGATGCCTTTTTTGGAGTTCGGTCATTTTTCCATTTTTTTTTTTTGAGTAATAAATTTTGACCAAAGAGTGTTGTATGTATCCACAGTTTTGTTCATCCATCGCGTGCTACATAAATGCCTGTTATTGAGTTGTGACATGTTTATAGAACGATACGTAGATATGTATATGTGTACCATGTATGTGCTCTTAAGCGCATTGTGAAAGAGAATTTCCCTCATGGAATAATCAAGTGCTCCTTATCTTTTGACCTATCTAATCTTATCTTTTTTTTTACCCTCTAGGCTCCGCCCCCCATTTCTGCTTGTGGGAAAAATTTTGATTTTGTGAGAAATTTTTCTTAGGGGCAGCAGACTGATAAATTTGTGTATTACTGGGTGATACATGGAACAGAGAGGGTTAAACAAGAGTTTAGGTGAAAACTGGATGATTCTATGTTTTATGGTGGTCTGGGAGTTCTCCGGGTGACTTTTCCATGTCGTTGTTGTTCACATAGATGATTTGATGAGACTTGAAGCTGTAGCTGGAGATATCAATTTCTTGGCCCTACGGTGCAGCGGACGTGGTCACACTTCTCTCACTTCCACATTCAGTCAAACAATACCAGTGTTGGAGTAAAACCAAACGGGCCCTTTAAAATGACAAGGTTCTATCTCCACTGATTAACACACTACACACTACTTCTATGGGCCTCCCCAATTATGTGTCAAAGTGTCAAAGGCAGATTCGGTGTGTAGTGTGTAAGTATTACTAAAAAGAAAAACAAAATTCTTTGTTCTAAAAGCTATGACCACATGAAACTTCAATCCTCGATTTCTCAAAAGTTGACCGAAGGGAGTTAGAAGCTTCTCGTTCTGATGTGACGATACACCGTGTGTCATGGATGGATAGTCTACGTGTTACAGAACCCATTGATTGTGGCATAGATGAAGTCATGAATAAGTCATGAAAAACTATTGATTTTTTGACAAATGTCCTCAGTGAAAATTTCTCTCCGTGCGTGTGACAATGAAAGTAATTGCCCTAGGCACGTTCTATTGGACAAAACGGTCGGTAGATATATTTCTGAGTGTTTTATATCGTCACAGTATCCGAGGTTTTACTGTGTTCCTGTCATTCTAAAATAAACTTCACGTTAATAGATGTCGTAACTTTGAAAGAAAAAAGTCCAACAAAGTGGTTGGTACATAAAATAATGTCTGAATTGTAATGGCCTGTTTACCCTGGCAGGTTTTAGGAATAGAAAAAAAACAGGAATGGGGGACTGTGTGGGGAAAAACTCTCCTGGCTTTCCCTCTTTTTGTTTTCCGATTTTCCCCTTCGAAGCGCTGTATGTTTACACACATCCGTTTTCTGAATGAGAAGCGATGCGCATCGTCTGTTTTGGTCATGTTTCGAAGGTGCAAAAGACGGAAAGCCAGGAGAGTTCTTCCCACACAATCCCCCATTCCTGTTTTTCTATTCGTGAAACCTACCAGTGTAAACAGGCCTTTATGAACTGTCATAGTACCCGATGTTATTATTATTAATTATTTGAATTTCAACATGGAAGACATCCCAGATATGAAAAGCAAAATGTCCTTTTTTGATACTCTCTCAGAGAGGCTGTAGGCCTGGGGCA